>OZ010587.1:106833895-106926395 GCA_963932145.1 Acanthosepion lycidas | reverse complement strand
TGGCCGAAACGTTGTAAAAATGGCAATGAAGATGAGAATAACAGTCCGAATAATGTAAATAATGCAAGTAATCATAATACCTCATCTCAGAGATATAGAGGCCGAAACGTTGTGAATATGGCAATGAAGATGAGGATAACAGTCCGAATAATGTAAATAATGTAAGTAATCATAATACCTCATCTCAGAGATATAGGGTTCGAAACGTTGTGAATATGGCAATGAAGATGAAGATAACAGTCCGAATAATGTAAATAATTCAAGTAATCATAATACCTCATCTCAGAGATATAGAGGTCGAAACGTTGCAAATATGGCAATGAAGATGAGGATAACAGTCCGAATAATGTAAATAATGTAAGTAATCATAATACCTCATCTCAGAGATATAGAGGCCGAAACGTTGTGAATATGCAATGAAGATGAAGATAACAGTCCGAACAATGTCAATAATGCAAGTAATCATAATACCTCATCTCATAGATATAGAAGCCAAAACGTTGTAAATATGGCCATGAAGATGAGAATAACAGCCCGAATAATGTAAATAATGCAAGTAATCATAATATCTCATCTCAGAGATATAGAGGCCGAAACGTTGTGAATATGAGAATGAAGATGAGGATAACAGTCCGAATTATGTAAATAATGCAAGTAATCATAATACCTCATCTCAGAGATATAGAGGCCGAAACGTTGCGAATATGACAATGAAGATGAGGATAACAGTCCGAATTATGTAAATAATGCAAGTAATCATAATACATCATCTCAGAAATATAGAGGCCGAAACGTTGTCAATTTGGCAATGAAGATGAGGATAACAGTCGGAATAATGTAAATAATGCAAATAATCGTAATACCTCATCTAAGAGATATAGAGGCCGAAACGTTGTGAATATGGCAATGAAGATTCGGATAACAGTCTGAATAATGTAAATAATGTAAGTAATCATAATACCTCATCTCAGAGATATAGAGGCCGAAACGTTGTAAAAATGGCAATGAAGATGAGAATAACAGTCCGAATAATGTAAATAATGTAAGTAATCATAATACCTCTTCTCAGAGATATAGAGGTCGAAACGTTGTGAATATGGCAATGAAGATGAAGATAACAGTCCGAATAATGTAAATAATGCAAGTAATCATAATACCTCATCTCAGAGATATAGAGGTCAAAACGTTGCAAATATGGCAATGAAGATGAGGATAACAGTCCGAATAATGTAAATATTGCAAGTAATCATAATACCTCATCTCAGAGATATAGAGGCCGAAACGTTGTGAATATGACAATGAAGATGAAGATAACAGTCCGAACAATGTTAATAATGCAAGTAATCATAATACCTCGTCTCATAGATATAGAAGCCGAAACGTTGTAAATATGGCTATGAAGATGAGAATAACAGCCCGAATAATGTAAATAATGCAAGTAATCATAATACCTCATCTCAGTGATATAGAGGCCGAAACGTTGTGAATATGACAATGAAGATGAGGATAACAGTCGGAATACTGTAAATAATGCAAATAATCGTAATACCTCATCTAAGAGATATAGAGAGTTATCAACCTTTTGCAGGTTATTTAAAGCCATAAAATATTTTTAGATTTTAAGAATGTCTTAAGATAATAATGATTTACTGATAATTAACCCATAGGTGGGGAGAAGAAGTGGATATATACCTTACTCAAGTTTATTTGCGTGTAAGGGAATATAACGAACTCGACTGCAATGTGAACTCAGCTCTCCGATTTCCAATTGCAAGCCGTTATCCATCACACCATCCGCATATTCGAACCTACATCACCTGGTATTCCAAAGCGGTTACCCATATAGGTAGTGGCATGACAGATCTTTGCTTAACTTCGGTGTTCATCAGAAATACAATGTTTCAACGTGATATGTACATCAGCTTCGAAATCCTGGCTATTATCTGAGGTCTAGCACAAACTTAAGACGGAATAAGTTGAACGCAACTGCCTTTATCACACAGCTGATTCGATTAATTTACTATCGCTATTTTGAAATCGATTAAGTCCGACAATTATTTTGTTATATTTTAATACGTTATTTATATAGACGCAGATATTTAAGTAAAAGCTCGGTTTATAATAGTATTAACATTTACCGGCCTGAATATCCGAGAAATCTCATAGAAAATATGCGACCTCCGCCAGGAATCGAGCCTGTATCCTACACGGAAACGTTCTATGCCAGTTTTGCTACGATGGAAGCGTCTGGTTAGCAAGGGCGATTTTACTGATTTTAAACTACAAATTTCCCATGATTTCTCTCGAACGTCCCAATCTGCTTGTAGCGTATCAATCTAAATGACATCATATATTATGGAATGGACTAAGTCCGACAATTATTTTAATATAATTTTATTGTTATACTTGATTTATATAGACAAAAATATTTAAGTAAATGCTCTGTTTATAATAAACAATATTAACAACGCATTTATCTATTAAATTTCTCGGACATTCAGGCTGATAAATGTTGTTTGACATTCAGGCCGGTAAATGTTGTTTGACTTTCAGGCCGGTAAATGTTATTAAATACTGTTTATTATAAACAGAGCATTTGCTTAAATATTTCTATCTATAAAATGAATGTATAAATATAAAAATGTCTTAAAATAATTATCGGACTTTGTCCATTTCATAAAGTGTAACGTCATTTGTTTACATTTGGATACGCCATGAGCAGATATAAAGGTACGTGAGAGATTCATTGATGACTGTAGTTTAAAGACAGTAAAATCGACTTTTCTAGACGAACGATTCTCCGTAGCTCGATCGGTTAAGGCACGTCAGGCTAAATGACGGTTCCGTATAGGATACAGTTTCGATTCCTGTCAGAGGACGAATATTTTGTATGAAAATTTCTCGGACATTGAGGTCGGTAAATGTTAAACAGAGCTTAAATATTTGTGTCAATATAAATAACGTATAACAATAGGATATATTAAAATAATTGTCGATATTTCTCGCAGACTCGCATAAGTTTGGATGCGTGGGTAGAATATCTTCTTTGTACGAATAGTGTAAATGAGGTCTTTGAATACAAGCAACAAGCGTAAGTGGAACATGTGTAATTGGCTGAGCTATCATGTTCTGTGTTTGAAACTCGTAAATTCGTTTCTTGTACAGAGTATTAAGTACCAAGAGAATTTTGTTAGGAACAAAAAATGTCCATTCATGTAGTTAGCTTTACACTGATAATTAAATTGGTAAATTAAGGAATGTCTTTTGAATGATGTTTTATATTTCATGCATTTGAACATCCATGTGTTCTTGTACAATGGAAAACTTATTCATTTACTTATCTATTTAGATAGATAGATAGATAGATAGATAGGAACAGACTGACAAAAATAGATAGATAGATAGATAGATAGGAACAGACTGACAAAAGTAGATAGATATATAGGAACAGACTGACAAAAATAGATAGATAGATAGATAGATAGGAACAGACTGACAAAAGTAGATAGATAGATAGATAGATAGATAGATAGATAGATAAGAACAGACTGACAAAAATAGATAGCTAGATAGATAGATAGGAACAGACTGACAAAAATAGATAGATAGATAGATAGATAGATAGGAACAGACTGACAAAAATAGATAGATAGATAGATAGATAGATAGATAGGAACAGACTGATAAAAATATATAGATAGGAACAGACTGACAAAAATAGATAGGTAGATAGATAGATAGGAACAGACTGACAAAAGTAGATAGATAGATAGATAGATAGATAGATAGATAGAAAAGAATAGGGTGAGATAGATAGATAGATAGATAGATAGATAGATAGATAAGAACAGACTGACAAAAATAGATAGCTAGATAGATAGATAGGAACAGACTGACAAAAATAGATAGATAGATAGATAGATAGATAGGAACAGACTGACAAAAATAGATAGATAGATAGATAGATAGGAACAGACTGATAAAAATATATAGATAGGAACAGACTGACAAAAATAGATAGGTAGATAGATAGATAGGAACAGACTGACAAAAGTAGATAGATAGATAGATAGATAGATAGATAGATAGATAGATAGGAACAGACTGACAAAAATAGATAGATAGATAGATAGATAGATAGATAGATAGATAGATAGGAACAGACTGACAAAAATAGATAGATAGATAGATAGATAGATAAATAGATAGATAGATAATAGAGAGAGACAGAGAGAGATAGGAACAAGCAGAGATTGGTACAAAATGAATATGTAATAGTATTGATAATTTCGCAGAATTAGAATTATGTTATATGCTATTATTTAGAATGGAAGGAAACTTTGGAATTGGTTTTTCTTCATAGCTTTTGGTATTTAGAATATTCATAGACTGGAATCATATTTTGACTGTCATAATGACACCATTTACTGGTACAACATCGCTAAGGCTCCTACATTGTATATATTAATTTATAAATATAATTAATTCCCCTTTGATCAGTTCAAAAGTCCCACCGCCGTAAGGTTACCTTTGTATGTTTTTTCTATAAATCCTTTCATGGTAATTGTTCAGATGAGCTCTTCACTATGGTACCTAGACTGATTTTAAGCGTTGTACTAGACTGGCGTCGAGATCTCATCCTTTTACAGTTGAGCTGGCTGGATGTAACCGTAAATTCTATGCTAACGGTTTCTTTTCTCGCACTTCCTGCTTGTCGAACCCCCTTCCAGCTCCATGCTTTCCAGCCAACTTCAATCTGTAAAACTTTAAATGCAATGTCAATTGCTATCAGCTGTTTTCCTGATTACTATTTCCTCTTCCCGATCATTATTAATGTTTCTTTTCCTAATTCTTCGAAACCCTGTAACCCCTGGTGTCCTCGTGGCTATACTGATTTGTATGGGGCGATAATGATTAAAAAATTTGATAAAAAATTTTAAATAAATAGTAATTTTGATGAAATGGCGTTTCAGTTGAAAATTGTTTTGACTAAAAGATTTTATATCAAAGGCCTTTCGTTTAATTTACTCTGATTAAAATTCTTTCTATTAGGATTCAATTACAATATTATTTCGATTAAAACTGAATCGATTAAAGCTGAATCGATTAAAAATCAGCGAGATTAAAGACAGTTCGATTAGATTTTAATTCAATTAAAAATTATTTCGTATAAAATCATTTCGATAAATTAATATCGATTACGTGTTGTTTCAATTAAATGTCTATCGTTTTAAAAATATTTCAAATTGAAATATATTTAATTTATTGGTAGTTTCAATCAAAAAGATTTTGATTGACAGACATTTTCGATTTCGACATTCTAATTAATATTCATCTCATTTAAACTTCATATAGATTACAATCTTTTCCATCAAATAATTTCAATTAAAATTCGTTTTAAATTAAAAACACTTCGAAGGAAAATGATTTTTTTAAACGGTATCACTCAATGCAAGCTAGCAAAGTCATTAAGACACAAGGGGTTTTCGGATATGGAAGAATTAGGAACAGAAACCTTAATAATTAGCGGGAAGAGGAAACGTAATCAGGATGACAGTATATAGCGATTGACATTGCATTTAAATTTTTGCAGATCAAAGTTTGCCGCAAAGCATGGAGCCGGTGGGGGTTCCACAAGCGAGAAGTGCGAATAAAGAAACCTTTAGCGTGGAATTTACAGTTACATACAGCCAACTCAAATGTAAATTGATGAGATCCTGATGCTAGTCTAGTTCTGTCCTTAAATTCAAAAACTCTAGGGTACCATGGCAATTAGTTCATGCGGACATTTGCTATGAAAGTATTTATAGAAAAGACATAGAAAGGCAAACTTACAGCGGTGGGAAAGTGACCGAAGCCGAGATGCCAGATCAGGACCAATAATAATGCTGATTCTTCTATGGGTCTTATCAAGGAGCTCAAGGTAAATAGCAGGGACATCGGATCATATAAATCGAATGAAAATCAGTTTAATTAATAGCGATTCAATTTAAATAATAATAATAATGCTATTTCGAATAAATTCTTTTGATAAAAAGGCATTTCAATTAAACATTGACTCTTTCGATTAATGTCTAACTAAGCAGAAGATTTTCCCGCAGTATCAGTAGGTTGCCGTTTTATTCTGCGGTAGATTGGTGACCAATCAAGGCTATAGGTTCCCGCCTGTCCTGCTATTCAAATCTTTAGCTGGGGAGGGGGAGAAGAGATGGATTCATACCTTTCTACAGGGTATTTGCGTGTAAGCGAATGAAAAGAACCCGACTGGAATTCGAACTCAGCTCTCGGTTTTCACACATTCCGAGCCGTTGTCCATCTCACCACGCCGCAGATTTCGTTTAAGAGTCGACTCAAAAGTCATTTCGGTTAAAATTTGTTTCGACCAGAAGTAGTTTTAATTTGAATCATGTCGACTAATAGTCATTAAAAATTGTTTCGATTAAAACTCACTTCGATTATATTAATTTTATTCAAAAGTCTTTCAGATTCAATATTGTTTTTTTTTTTATTAAATATTAATTCGACTAAAATTGTTTCGATTATAACCCCTTTTAAAGATTAAAAATTGTTTCGATTAAGTTTCATATCGCTTAGAAGTCATATCGAATAAAAGGCGTTTTGGTTAAATTAATTTCGATTAAAAGTCATGAAAGTTAAATAACATTGCGATTAGACATGGTTTCAATTAAATGGCTTGGATTTAAAAGTTCTTTCGGTTAAATCATTTTTATGAGAATTCTTTTGATTAAAATCATTTGGATTGAAATTATCTCGATTAAAATTCACTGATTCTTTATGACTCCAGTCCAGGCATCGAAAAAAATTATTAAGCCCCTGTTCTACTCATTTTAATTCACAAATACATTTCAACAGATATGTCTGCAGCATGTGAGCACTAACAAAGCAAAACAAAACAAAAAAACACAAACTAATAAAAAAAAAAGTTTTCCGCGCAGGGGCTCCGAGCATCACATCCAGTTCACAAAACAAATCCCCGCAAAAATCAAAAAATGCCAATCACGTATATTCCTGGGAAAAAGAGTGTCTCTTGGAGCCTTTAGCTGTTAAACGAAAAATATAAATAAAAGACATTCTTCACCGACGACAGGCAGTTGGGCTTCATACTGGTTTCATCACAAGGCTGCCGGCCCATCAAACATCTCAGTGTCGATTCCAACCATGAAGAAAGGCGTACGTCAAATCCCACCAACGACACCCACTTGGCTTCACTAATCTGCTCCAGGCTTATCTCCTGATCCAACTTTGACCTTGGCTAATCAACCCATAAAATCGGTTAACTTCCGGCCCTACCGCCTTTCTACCTAATCGCTTTCCTTACCAACGGCAAATAAGGAACATTTCTTTGCCACCTTTCACAGAACTATGTATATATTCTGGATTTGGATTTGTATATATTGCTAAAATTTTAATGTTTGTTTTTTTTTTTTTTTCATTCCTTTGCAACCAAACACTTATTACAACGGTTGTTAGGGGTGAGATAGTGAAGGTTCATCGAGAGAAATGTCTCTGTTGGATTTTGGTCGAAGTGATATCAACAAGACGGGGCCACGGTGGTGACGATGAGAGATACTTGGTGTGGATAGTGAATACGTTGAGGTGTTAGAAATCACGGTTGTTGGCATCAGGAGTCCGGCAGTGTCGAATCTGCTCCGTCAGCCGCATCTTGAAATTAATGATGCCGATTATGACGAGAGAAGCGATCATGGCAGTAACGGCGACAGCACCCCTGTGTGCGGACAATGGCGATCGTTACGTTGATTTTTATTTTATTTTAAGCAAATCTCGTGATCCCTGGGATAATTTTTTTTTTACAGCGGGAATGTTTGTCATTGGATATTGTATTTTATTGTGGAGATTTTGTTTGTGGAACGGACGTGATACTCGGAACCACTGCGCAAAAAACGATTTTTTTTTAATTTTGCGTTTTGCTTTCTTAGCGTTCACATCCGACCAAGATGTGTGAATCAGAAAGAGACCTAACTGCAACAGAGTATAATGCCACCAAACTCACAAGCGTTATATCCACTATGTTACTGTTCCATTTATAGCAGAGCAAAGTAATACAATCAATAGGAACATGTCGAGCATTAATTGAGCAATGCCAAAAATGGGAAGAAGACGAGATATCCCAAGAGAGAGACAATAAAATGAGAACAATCTTATTCCATAGATGAACAAGGCCAGATGACAAAATGATTGAAACGTCGTGATAATAACAACAAAGGTGAGGATATTACTTGATTCATTTGTATTATTTTACACCCAGAAGGGCAATGAACCTTACCGAGGGTGAGAGAATAAGACAAAATGAAGTATTATTAAAAAGAGGGGACAATAAAAGAACAGAAATTAAGAAGATAACGATTGACATTGCATTTAAATTTTTAAAGATCAAACTTTACTGGAAAACCAGAAGTCAGAAGACAGTTCCAGAAGGGAGTCCCAGAAGCGAGAGAGGAGCAGCTCTTAGCATTGAAATTACTGTTACATCTAGTCATGTTAACTGTAAAATGATGAGACATTACCGCCAATCTAGTCCTGCGCTTAAAAGAAAAGTGTATGTATCAAAGAGAAAATTGTATCAAAACAATTACCATGAAAGAATTTATAGAAAAGGCACAGGGAAGCTTTGTTACAGCAATGAAAAAGTGACTGAAAAGAAGATGCCAGGTCAGGACCAAAAATATTGCAGATTTTTCTTTCAGTATCTGTCTATATATCTGAGATGAGGTACTATGTACATTATTTAAATTATTCGGATTATTGACTTCATCTTTGTCGCCATATATATTACAACGTTTCTTCAGGTGGTTGGAATGTCGAACTGAACCCTTTATTTCGCTCACTGTGATATACTGCTCTAGTTCCACGTGCAGTTATCAGTCATCTCCTGTTAATTTCCCCTTTGAAAGTTCTCCAATGCTTTAACCGGGTATTGAACCCACATTCTTTGGGTTCTGTCATTGGATCTAAGCAACGCCATGTGTCCTTGAGGACATCTGTGTATGAATGTCTGGGTATTATAAACCTTCAGCAATCATTTTTTTTTACCAGTGCTCATATTGCAATTTTTGCTGTTATCATTCCATGTTTTTACCAGAGCTCATATTGCAACTTTTGTTGTTATTATCGTTTTTCTCTGGTACTCCTTATTACTGGTTCCCATATTGTATTCATTTCTATGCTTGGTCGGCTCAGGAGATTTTTGTGGCTTAGCATATGTGCTGATTCCTTAAGTTTAGGAATTTTCCAATGGTGTTCCTTGTCTATGATCCCAACCTGATACCACAGAGGGCGGTGATCTCCCTTCTCTCTCCATATGTGGTCAGCCACGCCTGATTTTTCCACTTCCCCTCGTGTTACAGATTCCTGGTGTTCTTGAAGCCTTACCCTGAGGGGACGGCCTGTCTCTCCTTTATATTCCTTTCCGCAGCTGCACGGGATAGCGTACACACAGTCTTTAGTCATGTTCTCCTCTATGGGGGGGTCTTTTTCGGGAGAGATATCTGCGAAGTGTGTGTCAAGCTTTTGAAGGTTGTCCTGGTGTTATATAGACTGAAGATCCTTTGTATTTTCTCTGATAACCCCTTCATATAAGGCAGGCAGAGTGTTGTTGTCCTCCTCCTCTTGTACCCGCCTATCCCAGTTTTGGGGGGCTGTTGCCATGTACCCAGGGTAGTTGTTACGTTGTAGGGTACTACCTATACTGACCAATTCTTTATCTAATGTCTCTGGGTCGCCACTTATGACTTTCGCTCGGTGTTGTAAGCAACAGACGATCCCTTTCTTTACGCTCTATTGATGGTGGGAGTTGAAATGGAGGTACTGTCCGGTGAATGCTCCCCCAGACCACATCCTGTCACCCACTTGTTTAAGTTCGCTAGGTTGGCCATGTATCGTTTTGTCTTCTCACTCTTTCTCCCTATTGGACATGTAAGTATCAGATTCACCAACCACTCTTTCCTCATTACATGTCCCAGAAACTTCAGTTGCCTCTTCCTTATGTTAAGTATAAGCCTCCTCTTTGTTTGCATTCTCTGTTAGACCTCATCGTTGCTCACACGCTCGGTCCATGATATCCTCAGCATCCTTCTGTAGAACCACATCTCCGCCGCTTTGAGTCTTTTCTTTAGCTTTGAGGAGACCGTAAAATAAAGTAACTAATGATTGCTTTTCAGCCCAGAAATACAGACTGAAATAAATCAATTTTTCTATTTTTAAAAAATAGTGGAATTTATGAGCGCCATATACACACACATACAAGCGAACACACACACGTTGAAACACACGCATGCCCACACACACGCACGCACTCACAGACAGATACGCACATACACATGTCAAGTCACAGATACACATTTATATACACAAGCAAAAAAGGGCTTCTGGCCACATTACGTTGAAACACCGGTTCTTGTACGATAACCGAAGTTAAGCAACGATGAGCCTTGTCATTACGTAGATGGGAGACCGCTTCGGAATGTTGTCAGCTTGGATGATGTAATGGATAATGGCCTGGAATTGTTGATGGGAGAGCCGAGTTCAAATTCCAGTTGGGTTCGTTATATTCACTTAAACACAAATGCCCTTGGGGAAGGCATGAATCCATCTCTTCCCCTCCCAGCTATGGGTTAATTAGTAAGACTTGTTTCATCAAACATCATTTAAAAAATAAATAAAAAATTACGTACAAAATATTTACATTTCGACAATAAATAACCCATTGAGTTGTTGATATGCCGCTAGAACAAAAAAACAATATGCTCTTTCATAGTTCTCACACCATAATATTTTATTTTTTATATTCTGTCAGATTCAGTAACACCTTGCCTTTTAGTGGCTTTGTTGCCTTGCTTGGTGTGAACACAAACAACCAACCAATACAGAAAATACTCATACAAAAAATACAATACAAGTACTCATACAAAATAGTCATGTATAGTCGTACAAAAAGACTTATAGAGACACAGACCCAAACCGAAGTGCAAGATGGATGCATTTGACAAAAAATAAAGAAAAATCTTTATTTATTATACCACTTTATTACCTCATTCTATTTATTCCCTTATTCCCTTATTCTATTTATTCTCTTATTCCCTTATTCTATGTATTCTCTTATTCTGTTTATTAACGTATTCTCTTATTCTATTTATTCACTTATTTTTGTGCGTAGTCCTATTTTGTTTATTCTCTTATTCTCTTATACTATATAATCTCTTATTCTCTTTGTTCTCTTATTCTAGTTATTCTCTTATTCTGTTATTCTTTTGATTCTCTTATTCTGTTTATTTTCTTATCCATTTTATTCTCTTATTCTATGTATTCTCTTATTCTGATTATTCTCGTAAATTGTTTATTTTCTTATTCTGGTCATTTTTTTTTTATTCTCTTATTCTAATTAATCTCTTATTCTGTTAATTCTCTTATTTTGTTATTTTCTTATTCCCTTATTCTGTTTTCTTATTCTGTTTTCTTATTCTGTTTATTTACTTATTCCATTATTCTGTTTATTCCCTTATTCTGTTTTATATTAAGCTGTCATTTCTTTCCTCTAATGAAGTCTTCGTTTTCAGATCAGCGCCTAATTAGGTTTTGATGATTTCGAGTCGGAATTTTCTTGATCTGTGTGCCTGTGTCTCTGTGTGTATGTGCGTGTGTGCGTGTGTGCGCGCGCGTGATTACAGCTTTCAAGTCATTACGCCCAGAGGACACGTACAAATCAAATTGCTAAGAGCTATTCTGACTTGTCTACACGAACAGAATCACCCGACACACAAACACACACACGGGCATACACACACACACACACACACACTTACACACATCTTTACAGAAGCGTACACACACATTCGCAATTATACAGACAATAATGACTTATTTTCTGTCAATGTAAGTTTTGTATAATAAAAGTTCAGTTTAGAATCTGAAGCTGTCAAATCAAATTATACGTTATTGATATTACTAGTTGGACAGAATTTGACAAATAGATAGAGATTGTAATAGATACATCGATAGATAAGAACATAATTATTATGTGAATGATATAGATAGATAGATAGATAGATAGATAGATAGATAGATAGATAGATAGGTTTGGATTAGTTTGGTTTGTTTTACGTCATATCAACCTTAATGGGTTATTTAATGCCGACGAGATTTTTATTGCTGGTAATATTTTTTATCTATCTATCTATCTATCTATCTATCTATCTATCTATTTATCTATCTATCTATCTATCTATCTATCTATCTATCTATCTCAGTATATATTGGTTTGGTTTGGTTTGTTTTACGGCATATCAACCACAATGGGTTATTTAATGCCGACGAGATTTTTATTGCTGGTAATAATTTTTTACAAAGTATCTCTGGTATTAAAACCTATTTGTGTGTGTGTATTCGTGTGTGTGTGTGTGTGTATTTTGACCTCAGTTTTGGGGTTAACTATTTGTCCATAGCAGGGACCCTGACAGTTGCTATGACACACGGTCAGGGTGAACCTAGGAAAACCAGCAATTAAGAGGTGGTTACATGCTCCTCAAAACCTTATCAAACCCTAACCCTTGCTCTTGGATGGAGTTTATCGTCTCACCCAGGACGGGATAGATAGATAGATAGATAGATAGATAGATAGATAGATAGATAGATAGATACGGAAAGATTGGGATAGATAGATAGATAGATAGATAGATAGATAGATAGATATGAACAGTCTGACATCGATATGAACAGTCTGATATATATATATATATATATATATATATATATATATATATATATATATATACACACACACACACACACACACACACACATATATATATATATATATATATATATATATATATATATATACAAACACACTGTTTTGGCTTCTAATAAACTTTGCTGGAAGTAGCCATCTCTGACCAAAGTTTTGAATGACTGGTGAGTTCTTTGTACGGATATTTTCTTGATATTCCCTGCATATTTCATTTGCCACCAAAAAGTTCAGACATTGGTCAGTGAGCAAAGATTGTCTTACTTACCCCTTGTGTTTTGGTTTATTTCTCCCAAACGCTGTTCTACCATCAGTTAGACTCAAGCTCATCTAGTTCGTTACCCACTAATTTCCTCTGCCCCTCTTTCCCTCCGTCTATTCTGTGAGTATTAGATTTTCCAAGCCCTCTTTCCTCACTATGTGCCCATAAACTTCCACTGCCTCTTTCTGATGTTAAGTATACGTTTCTTTTTTGTTTCTCCAGAATCTCCTCGTTGTACACATGTTCGGGCCATAGGTATCCACAGCATCTTTCTGTAGAACCTCATTTCTATTGCTTGTAGACAGTCACCTCAAAGATGATGACGAGACTCGTTTCTTTTTCATCTTTAAGGAAATTTTCCTGTATTCGCTACCATACAGAAGGACAGATATCACATAAGAGTTCACTTTTGTTTGTTTCTAACGAGATTTCTGTCTCTTAATATTCTGCTTAGCTTTTGGAAGGCACCTTTGGCCATCCCAATACGTCTTCGGATAATAATGTCGTCCACTGTCAGAACACTTCCCAAATATTTAAATTTTTATACTTGTTTGATTTTAGTATCCCCGACCTGTAATTTGTATTTTGGGGCTGTCCCTTTTTTCTGATAACCATGCGTTCCCTCTTCTTATTGTTTATGCTCCGTCCTTTCAACTGACTCTTCCTGATATTAAGGGTAAATTTCCTTTTTTGTCTTCATTTCTCAAAACTCTCATCATTGCTTATATAAAACATAAATGCTGGTCCAGTCCCTTCCTTAATGGAGTTAAGGAATTTATTCTTTCATCCACTGTGTACGCTGCCACTGTACAAATTTATTCAAAACTGTCATGTATGATTTTTAATTAAGATTATACATTATTCATAACAATTGGTTCCCTTAAAACCGAAATTACTTATGACTCAAGCTAATATTATTTTGGGGGAGATTCTTTTTGATTTTTGGTATTATCTTTTGACACGTTGTTGCAAATAGCTCCCCTTTGAACTGGTGACCATAATTTTCCGGTGTCATGCCCTAAAATACGGTTTGTTTTTATTTGATTTGATTAGGGGTGTGACCCTTTTCAGAATAAACAATATCTCTTATGGCCGGCTGGACGAATATGTTTGCCATTCTTGATGGACACCCTCCTGTGTTTACTGTTGTAGAAGAATATGGTTTCTAATTATTTTTCCAAGGTTTATTGATTTTAGACAGAAGAACAGAAAGATCATCAAATGTATTAAATCACATCACGTTGTGGCTTTCAGAAGGAATTAGAAATTTATGGGTGCGGGGGACCTAGTGTGTAGGAAATTATAGGCTTGTTCATTTAATGAAGGAACAATTTTTAAAAAGAATACGACATATGAGGTACAGAGTGAAACTGTATCTGTCTATCTCTTATTCAAAGCCTCATAAGATAAATATGAACACAGAGTGAAATAAAGAGACTAATAGATAGAGGGATAGATATGGAAAGTTTTCACTATATATATATATATATATATATATATATATATATATAGAGAGAGAGAGAGAGAGACACTAAACAGAGATAGATAGATAGATAGATAGATAGATAGAAAGATAGATATGAATCAACAAATATAGATAGATAAATATGAATCAACGAATTCACACAGAGAGATAGATAGGCCTGAAACTAAGATTATATTTATATATATATATATATATATATATATATATATATATATATATATATATATAAAGATAGATAGATATGGTAATAGATAGATAGATAGATAGATAGATAGATAGATATGAATCAACAGACAGATAGAGAGATAGATAGGCCTGAAACTAATAAGATAGATTATATATATATATATATATATATATATATATATATATATATATATATATAGAGAGAGAGAGAGAGAGAGAGATAGATAGATAGATAGATAGATAGATAGATAGATAGATAGATAGATAGATAGATAGATAGATAGATACGTAATTTTGCTGCGAAATGTTCGTTGCCGATCAGAAATACAAACGTACTCTCACATACACACAGAAACACACACACCACATACACATAAACATAAATAGACACCCATACGCATAAAAACACACTCATACACACACACATATAGAAACACACAAACAAACAAATAAATACAAACAATTTTAATATGTTTCATTCCGTATGCATATCAAAATGTCACATATTAAAACTATTTTTCATTTTGAATTCATTTCGAAAGATATGATTTTCTCTCCGGTGCAAAGAAATGAAGTCCGATGTTCAGTTTCGATCATGATATTACTAAACAGAGAAAAATTAAATATTTTTGTACGTGGCGAATATTTTATCAAATATTAGCAACATATTCTCTTTTTTTTTAAATTTTGCAAAATACATCAAAGTAGAAAATAAACAATACGGGATAATAATAATAATAATAATAATAATAATAATAATAATAATAATAATAATAATATATTCATTAAATGTGAGAAAAATTGTCATCGTGCATTTTGAATAAAAATTCCATTTTTTTCTCGTTATTTTCATTACTTGCCTTAAATAAGAAAAAAATGCGGTAACATAAAGATTGTTTTCTCGCAACAGAATCTTTCTGTTTTGTCACCACAGTAAATGAAGGTTCACTAACATCAAATGATTAAAAACGTGTTTTGGGGATATTCATGTGAAATTTTGCATTTGTTTATTACATCTGAGAAAAACCACAAAAGATTTTTTTATCCTATCAGGCAAGGTACCTTAAAATATTTAATTAGTTTTATGCCGACAATGCAATTTTCAACGAATAAAATCCAACTAGTGCGTCATATAATTTGAAATTTACCCTGAAAATATGACATCGAAGGTCCCTCTCTCTTTTCTATTAATATTTTCATGGCCTTTCAATAGATCTGATAAGCTTTCTCCCTTGGTAACTCGTTTGCATGAATTTAAGCAAATGCTTCTCAACGTGTGGCGAACGCCTCAAAGGGTGGGATTTGATAATGAATTATTAACAGTTAATTTCTTTCTAGAGAGTTTGTGTTAGTATGAGTTTATGTTCAACTTAATGCATACGGTGCATGTACAATATGCATACATAAAATAGGTGTGTGTGTATGCACACACATGTGCATACACATGTGCAATTATTTAAACATATATTATTAAATATAACAGACAATGAAAGTCTATTATGTTTGATCATTAGCCGTTCTAATGTTCAAATGTTTACATTATTTACATTATTCAGGCTATTGTCCTCATCTTTGTCGACATATTTATTGCAACATTTCGGCCCTTCAGTATCTGTTTATATTTCTGAGATGAGGTATTATGTACACTATTTACATTATTTGGATTATTGTCCTCATCTTTGTCGATATATTTATTACAACGTTTCGGCCTTTCAGTATCTGTCTATATTTCTGAGATGAGGTATTATGTACACTATTTACATTATTCGAACTATTGTCCTCACCTTTGTCGCCATATTTATTACAACGTGTCGGCTGTTGTAAGCTCCGGCCTTCTTCAGGTGGTTGGAATGCCGAACTGAATCAGTTATTTCGCTCACTGGAGTAGACTGTTCTAGTTCCACGTGCCATGTTAGAAAATTACCAACAATACATTTCATAGAAAAATGGCCAACAAAACATTTTATCTGTAGTAGCATACAATTACATTCAAAATATACAACCTTGTGCAAAATAATTGAAACAAAACGAAAAACTCCGTTATTATTTACTTCTCTTTCGTATTTTTCCAATGGAACATGACCCAGTGCAAATGTTAGTACTTCGTATATCCATTCCAGGAAGTCGTTCCTTGCAGATTAACCACAGATTCTCGATTGGATTTAAATCAGGAGAGCTTCCAGAGCAGTCTATATTACTCTGATTTGCTCTCTGGTAAGGCTTGCCAGTGTGTTCGTACAGCGTTACAATTTTCGTACGCTTCCTTTTAGTAACGTCCATCAGTGACAATAGCTATAGGACAACTAATCGACAGTCAAGACAATAGTGTCTGGGCGTGATGAAAGTCTGATACAATCTCGAATGACGCAATATTTTTCAAGGCCAAATAAATTTCACCATACACACCGAAAATAGATTCATATTACTGCAAATGGCCTAATCTTAGGAAAAAATAGAAATCGATAACACTGTCACTCCAGTGGGTCTAAAACCACCCGTATGTTGAAAGAAATGTAACTAAAGCGGTTGTTTCAATTAATCTGCACAAGGGTGTATGTAGTTGAAAGCATCATATGTTCAAGATATTAAGATTTCGGCATTAAATAACGCATAGAGGTGTTGATATGCCACTAAACAAAATCAATCAACCGACCAACCTTGGGATTTGTGTGTTACATTTCCTATCACCTGTTAATAGATTACACAGATAGATATTTTTCGTACCTATTATACACCTGATATTAAAAAAATTGTAACAAACAGCATTCCAAATTTCCTACTATTACAATATTAAGCCTATTTCTTTTGAAATATACTCTTAACAAAGTAGCTATAGGCCATATCACGATGAAACTGTTCCTGTACGATCACCGAAGTTAAGCAACGTTGAGCCTGGTCAGTACTTAGATGGGCGATCGCTGGGAAATACCAGGATGTGTGGTTAGTGTAATGGATAATGGCTGGGAAATGTTAATCAGAGTGCCGAGTTCGTTATATTCAATTACGCGAAGGATTCCCTTGAGAAAGATAGGAATTCACCTCTTTCCCCCATCTATCGGTTAATTAGTAAGACTTGTATTGATAAACCATTCTTATCTAAAAGTCCTTACAATCTAAAATATTTTATGACTTTAAATAACCTGAAAAGGGTTGATAAACCGTAAAAAATGAATCAATGTTAGTAAATAAATAAGAAGTAAATTTTGACTTGATTTGTCTCATAGACTCCACAACCCTAGCAAAATTCAACTGTTAGTACCTTTTTATTAAAATCCCCTATATGTTAGTAAAGGCAGACACTTCTGTCACAGATGATGATGAGACTTGAGGCAATAAATGTGGTTCTACAGAAGGATGCTGAGAATACTATGAACGAAGGATGTGAGCAACGAGGACGGTTTAAGAAAAATCGGAATTATGCCTGAATCCAAAAGTGGCAGCTGAAATTTCTAAGATACACAATGATTAAAAAAGGTTTAGAAATGTTGACACTCACAGGTCTTTTTCTTTTTAATCCTTTCATCTCAAGCAAGGCAATAAAGCCACTAAGACACAAGGAATTTAATGAGTATGAAAGATTCTGGGAAAAAGAAAATAATCTGTTAACTTTACGTCTGATAACCCACCCCTCCCTTCAACAAATTAAACATGTCATCTTTGCTCACAATCACGATACATTTGTCGCTGACATATTTTCCGCAGTCGTCAATGATGACATGTCTATGTTCCGATTTATGGTGACATGTCTAATTAACTAACCCACATCCAACCTCTGAACTTACTTTTCTATTTAGCGAAGATCTGAGATTTAATTGGTTAACCAAGACATATCCAGAAGTCCATTTTTAATTCTGATCTTATGTCCCCACCTTTAATTTCCGGAAAAGAGGTAATACTTTAGTATCTGTCTATATTTCTGAAAAATTCGTAAACTTAAGTAGTCAGCACATATGCTAGGCCACAAAAATCTCCTGAGCCGACCAAGCATAGAAACGAATACAATATGGGAACCAGTAATAAGGAGTTCAAAAGAAAAGTGATACTAACAACAAAAGTTGCATTATGAGCTCTAGTAAAAACATAAATGATAACAGGAAAAATTGCAATATGAGCACAGATAAAAAAAGGTTGCTGAAGACATTAGGTTTATAATACCCAGAAATTCATACACAGATGTCCTCAAGGACACATGGCATAGTGGATAAAGGCGTTGGTTAGATCCAGTGACAGGACCCAAAAGAGTTCAATACCCGGTTATGGCAGTGGAGAACATTCAGAGGGAAATTAACAGGAGAAAACTAATAATTGACACCCATTAAAACATGGCACGTGGAACAAGAAAACCCCAGTCTACCCCAGCGAGAGAAATAAATGATTCAGTTCAACATTCCTGCCACCTGAAAACGGCCGAAACGTTGTAATAAATATGGCGACAAAAATGAGAACAATATTCCGGATAATGTAAATAAGGTAATACTTTGTTTTTAAATTTCCTTAAAATCATTTATTCACCCGTTACTTACCATCGCCTGAAGAAGTACAATCACAGTATTGAAAACTTAAAGCTGATTTTTTATTATAATCTCTTATAATATAAATATAATAGAATTTACGCTTACATCTAAAAATTTAAACAGTAAAATGGTTAGACCTAACTGCCAATAGAGTATTGCGCTTAAACTCGTAATGTTTAGGTACCATCCCAACAATTACTTATCCAAAAAGCTTTTTTAAATGGTTAAGACGACATTGAGCAGAAATATATTAAAAAAATGGTAAGGACAACAAATTATAGGTAGTTGTGGAGAGCCATAATCACCCAAGTTTTAAGTGCTGAAGTTACATACATATACACACGCAGATTTTCTTTAATATAAAGTTTAGTTATTGTCATTGTACGAAATGAACTCAGATTCTTAGAGTACCCCCAGCATTTCTTTTTAAGTATAAGAAAAAACATTTTCGCTTTTATCAAAATATTTTATTTACAGGTTCTACCAACTTTCTTGTTGTTATTCGTGAAGGAAAATTGAGTGGAGATTATTAGATTCTTCTGTCAGATTTTTCAAGAAAAAGGAAGAATCATGAAATAGAAAGTTCCAAAATCTATTCGTATCTCCGTCAAACAATGTAAGCAGGTTTTTAATGAACGTCCTTTCTTGAGATTGGAAAATGTTCCGACAAAATTATCACTAAAAATAAATGATCTATTTAACACATTTTGAAGATTTTTTCACATTCACACACACACACACACATATATATATATATGTATATATATATATTTGTACATATATATATATATATATATGAAAAATTTAGTTGTAAGGTGTGCTATATTTATGGAATAAATTGCTCAATATCAGAGATAGAGAGTATGTAAATATAAAAGTGAATATATATGTATATATATATATATATATATATATATATATATATATATATAGAGAGAGAGAGAGAGAGAGAGAGATAGATAGATATTTTAAGACATTTTTATGTTTATACATTCTTTTTATAGATGGTATTTATCAATCCACCCATGGGGATCGAATGTGGCACAAGGCCTTTTTAATGTGGGTATATCCGAGCCCGTAGGCCCAGCCAAAAATAAATAACCATCCAAACCCGCCGAGGCGGGCCAGTTCCGTCAACCTCCCCCAAGGCAACCCTACCCTTCGGCGGAACTACGTCAGAGTTCCTCTCTGCAAGCAGAGAGTTCGACAGACACCCGACCCGGCAGCTCACAAAGCACAGATACTACACTTTGATCCTAGCCACCGGGCCGGTATTCTTTTTATAGATGGTATTTATCAATCCATTTATCAATCTTTGGCGGAGCTTCGTCAGAGTTCCTCCCTGCAAGCAGAGAGTTCGACAGACACCCGACCCGGCAGCTCACAAAGCACAGATACTACACTTTGATCCTAGCCACCGGGCCGGGCGGGTATTCTTTTTATAGATGGTATTTATCAATCCACCCACGAGGACTGAATGTGGCACAAGGCCTTTTTAATGTGGGTATCTCTGAGCCCGTACGCCAGCCAACTATATAAATAACCATCAAACCCACCGAGGCGGGTCAATTCCGTCAACCTACCCCAACGCAACACTACCCTTCGGCGGAGCTACGTCAGGGTTCCTCTCTGCAAACAGAGAGTTTGACAGACACCCGACCCGGCAGCTCACAAAGCACAGATACTACACTTTGATCCTAGCCACCAGGCCGGGCGGGTATTCTTTTTATAGATGGTATTTATCAATCCACCCACGAGAATTGAATGTGGCACAAGGCCTTTTTAATGTGGGTATCTCCGAGCCCGTAGGCCCAGCCAAAAATAAATAACCATCAAACCCCCCGATGGGGGCCAGTTCCGTCAACCTCCCCCAACGAAACTCTACCCTTTGGCGGAGCCTCGTCAGGGTTCCTCTCTGCAAGCAGAGAGTTCGACAGACACCCGACCCGGCAGCTCACAAAGCACAGATACTACACTTTGATCCTAGCCACCGGGCCGAGCGGGTATTCTTTTTATAGATGGTATTTATCAATCCACCTACGAGGACTGAATGTGGCACAAGGCCTTTTTAATGTGGGTATCTCCGAGCCCGTAGGCCCAGCCAAAAATAAATAACCATCAAACCCCCCGAGGGGGGCCAGTTCCGTCAACCTCCCCCAACGAAACCCTACCCTTCGGCGGAGCTTTGTCAGAGTTCCTCCCTGCAAGCAGAGAGTTCGACAGACACCCAACCCGGCAGCTCACAAAGCACAGATACTACACTTTGATCCTAGCCACCGGGCCGGTATTCTTTTTATAGATGGTATTTATCAATCCACCCACGAGGATTGAATGTGGCACAAGGCCTTTTTAATGTGGGTATCTCCGAGCCCGTAGGCCCAGCCAAAAATAAATAACCATCAAACCCCCCGAGGGGGGCCAGTTCCGTCAACTTCCCCCAACGCAACCCTACCCTTCGGCGGAGTTACGTCAGAGTTCCTCCCTGCAAGCAGAGAGTTCGACAGACACCCGACCCGGCAGCTCACAAAGCACAGATACTACACTTTGATCCTAGCCACCAGGCCGGGCGGGTATTCTTTTTATAGATGGTATTTATCAATCCACCCACGAGAATTGAATGTGGCACAAGGCCTTTTTAATGTGGGTATCTCCGAGCCCGTAGGCTCAGCCAAAAATAAATAACCATCCAGACCCCCCGAGGGGGGCCAGTTCCGTCAACCTCCCCCAACGCAACTCTACCCTTCGGCGGAGTTTCGTCAGGGTTCCTCCCTGCAAGCAGAGAGTTCGACAGACACCCGACCCGGCAGCTCACAAAGCACAGATACTACACTTTGATCCTAGCCACCAGGCCGGGCGGGTATTCTTTTTATAGATGGTATTTATCAATCCACCCACGAGAATTGAATGTGGCACAAGGCCTTTTTAATGTGGGTATTTCCGAGCCCGTAGGCCCAGCCAAAAATAAATAACCATCAAACCCCCCGAGGGGGGCCAGTTCCGTCAACCTCCCCCAACGAAACCCTACCCTTCGGCGGAGCTTCGTCAGAGTTCCTCCCTGCAAGCAGAGAGTTCGACAGACACCCGACCCGGCAGCTCACAAAGCACAGATACTACACTTTGATCCTAGCCACCAGGCCGGGCG
This sequence comes from Acanthosepion lycidas, assembly GCA_963932145.1. NCBI lineage: Eukaryota > Metazoa > Mollusca > Cephalopoda > Sepiida > Sepiidae > Acanthosepion > Acanthosepion lycidas. Next base: position 106,904,024 of record OZ010587.1, on the reverse strand, counting down.
GGTATTCTTTTTATAGATACAAATATTTAAGTAAATGCTCTGTTTTATAATAAACAGTGTTAATAACATTTACTGGCCTGAATATCCGAGAATTTTTCATAGAAAATATTCGTTCTCCGACAGGAATCGAACCTGTATCCAATATATGTATCTATGAAAAGAATGTATAAACATAAAAAAAAAATTAAACTAATTGTCGGACTTTGTCCATTTCCTAATGTATGACGTCGTACATACATATATATATATATATATATATATATATATATATATATATATGCACACACACACAGAATATTAAACAATTTCCAACGTTTACGCGAACCTTTTACAACAAAGATGCTAGCTGTCGTGAAATTCCCACATTAAACCTTTGACAATTGTATCGTGTTTTCAATTCAAGATTCTTACAGATCATTGGCAGCACGACGCATCACGAACAGGAGTAAAAGTCTTCTTCACTGGAGATATTTTTCATTTGACGGAAGCAAGAAAAGAAACCGGCAAGAAAAAAAACAGTAAAAGAAAAATTAAAATAACAGAAATAATTTAGCAGCAGCAGTAAGAAAGTTTAGGAAAGTCCAAACTCCTAATATTAACACTCCATGGCTAAATCTCAGTCAAGGAGAGTTTCCTTCAGTATTTACTACACCCTTGTGCAAATTAAATGAAACAACCGCTTTAATTTCCTTTTTTTATTTTTTCGCCATTCAGTCAGTTTGAAACCCAGTGGGGTGACAGTGTGTAATCGATTTCTATTTTTTCCGCAGATTAGTTCATTTGCAATAGTGTGCAGTAATATGAATCTATTTTCGGGGTGTATAATGAAATTTATTTGACCTTGAAAAATATTGCGTCATCCGTGATTGCATCAGATTTTAATCACGTCCAGACACTATTGTCTCGACTGTCGATTAGTTGCCCTACGGACATTGTCTACGATGGACGTTACCAGAAGCGTACGAAAATTTGTAACGCTGCACGAACCCACTAACAAGCCTTAACAGTCAGCAAATCAAAGTACTATTCTCTTTATTTACAAAGTTTAGCTTAGTTGTGTGAATTAACAAACTCACTATATTCATGGTCTAACAGTGCTCAGATCAAACTACTATCGACCTCTCCTGATTTAAATCTAATCAAGAATCTGTGATTAATCTGCAAGGAACGACTTCATAGAATTGACATACAAAGTACTAACATGTTCACTGGGTTATGCTTTATGGGAAAAATAGGAAAAAGAAGTAATAACGGAATTATTCGTTTTGTTTGAATTAATTTGCACAGGGAGGGTACCTTGTTCGAACCGAAAATATATTGTTGTACTTTCAGTTAGAATTTGAACTTTTTATAAAACAGCTTGTTGTTATGAATAGCGAGATAAACACGAAATGCTTACGGCGATTCAAATACATAATTTGTGAGAAATAGTCAATTATAAAGACATTGACGACCACTATTCATTCCTTGTGTCTTTTCTATATATACGCTCATGGTAAACATTCTTCTATGGTACCTAGACTTAACGAATTTAAGCGTAGTAATAGATTGGCGGCAAGTTTTCATCGATTTACAGTAAAAATAGCTAGATGTAATCGTAAATTCTATGCTAACAGTTTCTTCTATCGCACTTCTCACATGTGGACCTGTTTTCCGGCTTCTTGCTTCCCAATCAACTTTGATCTTCAAATCAATTTTGTCTTCTTAATTCTTCTTCTTTTATTGCCCCCTCTCCGTAATAGTAGTTTTTCTCATATTCTCTAACACGCAGTAACCCCCCACCTTGCCTCCTCGTGGCTTTATTGCCTTTGATCTTCAAATATTTAAATGCAATGCCAATCGTTATCTTTTATCTTTTTAATTCTTCTTCTTTTATTGTCCTCTCTCCTTAATAGTAGTTTTCCTCATATTCTCTAATACTCAGTAACCCCTTGCGTCGTAGTGGCTGTATTGCCTTTGATCTTCAAATATTTTAATGCAATGTCAATCGTTATCTTCTGTCTTCTTAATTCTTGTTCTTTTATTGTTCGCTCTCCATATTAGCGTTTCTATCTCTCATATTCTCTAATACTGAGTAACTTTTTGTATCTTAGTGGCTTTATTGCCTTACTTGGGATAAAACGATTAAAAAAGAACTTGTTAACGTATCTAAAATGTTGTCACATTAAATTTATGTCTACACCTATATGCGGTTAGCACGAAAATGCATCATTCTTATGCTTTTTTCACTTTCTCTCTTCTTATCTGTTTATTTCTCTTCTTTTCTTTCAGGCGATCTATCTCAATAATTAATATTAACTTACCCGACACAAGCCTCGAGAGACACTAAAGGTAGACGTTTACTAAATCAGCTTGTTGTGCGGAGGTTGTAAATGAAACGGGGAAGTTAGTGCAGATTATAAGTGAGGTAATGGTCGAGCGTTGACTTGAAGAGATTAAGATTTTAGTATTCGCGGAAGCATCCTCGAGGGAGTGCGTTCTATCTTAAAAATCAAATAGGAAAGGAATGACGGGAACATGTAATGAATGACGAAGAGAAAGAAAAGTTCTAAGCATTGTAATGAATGACGAAGAGAAAGAAAAGTTCTAAGCATTGTAATGAATGACGAAGAGAAAGAAAAGTTCTAAGCATTGTAATGAATGACGAAGAGAAAGAAAAGTTCTAAGCATTGTAAAGATGGCGGAAAGTTCTAGGAATTGTAAAGATGGCGAAATTTATCCAGCAAATCGAGAACACCATCGAACACGACTCCGACTAGATAAAGAACTTTAATGTTACTGTGTACATCGAAGTAGATAAAGTGGTTATGCCCTTAATCGAGAGATTGCCCAGGTAAGGCCGTATATAACCCTGCATAAATCTGACCTCTTTCGTGAACCAGGAGAAGTTAACCGACAATTCTCTTGGTCCTGTCACATCGAAAACGTGGAGTAATTGAAAACTTGATGAGCAAGATGAAGAAGTGGATTCCAATAGGGCGTTGATTTCCAGGCCGCATTTTGGGTCGATTTTGTGGAATAACACTGGTCACCCAAAAAAAAAAAAATTCTCAAATGGTGACGAGACACCAAACATCTTTATTAACTAATTTGAGGGCACTGAATCTGAAAATGGACTTACTTTCTCTTGGTTAGCTACCGTTTTTGCTGTACAGAAAAAAAAACTTTTCATTTGTTTTCTGTATATATGATATTGACCAATGACAATATTCCTCAAAATAAAATAGTAGAAACCTCTTGATTCGTATTTAGACCAACAAATATTGGTCTGCTTATTGAGAAATACTATTTTTGCAATAACAATCAAACCCTAAGTCTTTAAAAATAACACGAATGAATATACCAAGGCCAACAAGCATTTTCATCAAATCATTTAATAAACTAACGGGGGAAATAAAACATTCGTGAACAGAAGAACTCTGTTTCTTCAAAACTCGGCTCGGTGGCAAGGATCAAAGTGTAGTATCTGCGCTTTGTGAGCTTCCGAGTCGGGTTTTGCTGTCGAACTCTCTACTGCAGAGAGGAACTCGGAGGAAGCTTTGCCGAAGGGCAAGGTTTCCTTCGGGGAGGTAGACAGGACCTGAACCCGTCTAGGCGGGTTCAAAGGTCATATTTTTGGCCGAGCCTACGGGCTTGGAGATACCCACATTAAACCGGCCTTGTGCCACATTTAACTCCACGTGGGGGTGTTGATAAATATCAACAGAAGAACTCTGTTTCTTCAAAACTCGGCTCGGTGGCAAGGATCAAAGTGTAGTATCTGCGCTTTGTGAGCTTCCGAGTCGGGTTTTGCTGTCGAACTCTCTACTGCAGAGAGGAACTCGGAGGAAGCTTTGCCGAAGGGCAAGGTTTCCTTCGGGGAGGTAGACAGGACCTGAACCCGCTTAGGCGGGTTCAAATGTCATATTTTTGGCCGAGCCTACGGGCTTGGAGATACCCACATTAAACCGGCCTTGTGCCACATTTAACTCCACGTGGGGGTGTTGATAAATATCAACAGAAGAACTCTGTTTCTTCAAAACTCGGCTCGGTGGCAAGGATCAAAGTGTAGTATCTGCGCTTTGTGAGCTTCCGAGTCGGGTTTTGCTGTCGAACTCTCTACTGCAGAGAGGAACTCGGAGGAAGCTTTGCCGAAGGGCAAGGTTTCCTTCGGGGAGGTAGACAGGACCTGAACCCGTCTAGGCGGGTTCAAAGGTCATATTTTTGGCCGAGCCTACGGGCTTGGAGATACCCACATTAAACCGGCCTTGTGCCACATTTAACTCCACGTGGGGGTGTTGATAAATATCAACAGAAGAACTCTGTTTCTTCAAAACTCGGCTCGGTGGCAAGGATCAAAGTGTAGTATCTGCGCTTTGTGAGCTTCCGAGTCGGGTTTTGCTGTCGAACTCTCTACTGCAGAGAGGAACTCGGAGGAAGCTTTGCCGAAGGGCAAGGTTTCCTTCGGGGAGGTAGACAGGACCTGAACCCGTCTAGGCGGGTTCAAAGGTCATATTTTTGGCCGAGCCTACGGGCTTGGAGATACCCACATTAAACCGGCCTTGTGCCACATTTAACTCCACGTGGGGGTGTTGATAAATATCAACAGAAGAACTCTGTTTCTTCAAAACTCGGCTCGGTGGCAAGGATCAAAGTGTAGTATCTGCGCTTTGTGAGCTTCCGAGTCGGGTTTTGCTGTCGAACTCTCTACTGCAGAGAGGAACTCGGAGGAAGCTTTGCCGAAGGGCAAGGTTTCCTTTCGGGGAGGTAGACAGGACCTGAACCCGTCTAGGCGGGTTCAAAGGTCATATTTTTGGCCGAGCCTACGGGCTTGGAGATACCCACATTAAACCGGCCTTGTGCCACATTTAACTCCACGTGGGGGTGTTGATAAATATCAACAGAAGAACTCTGTTTCTTCAAAACTCGGCTCGGTGGCAAGGATCAAAGTGTAGTATCTGCGCTTTGTGAGCTTCCGAGTCGGGTTTTGCTGTCGAACTCTCTACTGCAGAGAGGAACTCGGAGGAAGCTTTGCCGAAGGGCAAGGTTTTCTTTCGGGGAGGTAGACAGGACCTGAACCCGTCTAGGCGGGTTCAAAGGTCATATTTTTGGCCGAGCCTACGGGCTTGGAGATACCCACATTAAACCGGCCTTGTGCCACATTTAACTCCACGTGGGGGTGTTGATAAATATCAACAGAAGAACTCTGTTTCTTCAAAACTCGGCTCGGTGGCAAGGATCAAAGTGTAGTATCTGCGCTTTGTGAGCTTCCGAGTCGGGTTTTGCTGTCGAACTCTCTACTGCAGAGAGGAACTCGGAGGAAGCTTTGCCGAAGGGCAAGGTTTCCTTCGGGGAGGTAGACAGGACCTGAACCCGTCTAGGCGGGTTCAAAGGTCATATTTTTGGCCGAGCCTACGGGCTTGGAGATACCCACATTAAACCGGCCTTGTGCCACATTTAACTCCACGTGGGGGTGTTGATAAATATCAACAGAAGAACTCTGTTTCTTCAAAACTCGGCTCGGTGGCAAGGATCAAAGTGTAGTATCTGCGCTTTGTGAGCTTCCGAGTCGGGTTTTGCTGTCGAACTCTCTACTGCAGAGAGGAACTCGGAGGAAGCTTTGCCGAAGGGCAAGGTTTCCTTCGGGGAGGTAGACAGGACCTGAACCCGTCTAGGCGGGTTCAAAGGTCATATTTTTGGCCGAGCCTACGGGCTTGGAGATACCCACATTAAACCGGCCTTGTGCCACATTTAACTCCACGTGGGGGTGTTGATAAATATCAACAGAAGAACTCTGTTTCTTCAAAACTCGGCTCGGTGGCAAGGATCAAAGTGTAGTATCTGCGCTTTGTGAGCTTCCGAGTCGGGTTTTGCTGTCGAACTCTCTACTGCAGAGAGGAACTCGGAGGAAGCTTTGCCGAAGGGCAAGGTTTCCTTCGGGGAGGTAGACAGGACCTGAACCCGTCTAGGCGGGTTCAAAGGTCATATTTTTGGCCGAGCCTACGGGCTTGGAGATACCCACATTAAACCGGCCTTGTGCCACATTTAACTCCACGTGGGGGTGTTGATAAATATCAACAGAAGAACTCTGTTTCTTCAAAACTCGGCTCGGTGGCAAGGATCAAAGTGTAGTATCTGCGCTTTGTGAGCTTCCGAGTCGGGTTTTGCTGTCGAACTCTCTACTGCAGAGAGGAACTCGGAGGAAGCTTTGCCGAAGGGCAAGGTTTCCTTTCGGGGAGGTAGACAGGACCTGAACCCGTCTAGGCGGGTTCAAAGGTCATATTTTTGGCCGAGCCTACGGGCTTGGAGATACCCACATTAAACCGGCCTTGTGCCACATTTAACTCCACGTGGGGGTGTTGATAAATATCAACAGAAGAACTCTGTTTCTTCAAAACTCGGCTCGGTGGCAAGGATCAAAGTGTAGTATCTGCGCTTTGTGAGCTTCCGAGTCGGGTTTTGCTGTCGAACTCTCTACTGCAGAGAGGAACTCGGAGGAAGCTTTGCCGAAGGGCAAGGTTTTCTTTCGGGGAGGTAGACAGGACCTGAACCCGTCTAGGCGGGTTCAAAGGTCATATTTTTGGCCGAGCCTACGGGCTTGGAGATACCCACATTAAACCGGCCTTGTGCCACATTTAACTCCACGTGGGGGTGTTGATAAATATCAACAGAAGAACTCTGTTTCTTCAAAACTCGGCTCGGTGGCAAGGATCAAAGTGTAGTATCTGCGCTTTGTGAGCTTCCGAGTCGGGTTTTGCTGTCGAACTCTCTACTGCAGAGAGGAACTCGGAGGAAGCTTTGCCGAAGGGCAAGGTTTCCTTCGGGGAGGTAGACAGGACCTGAACCCGTCTAGGCGGGTTCAAAGGTCATATTTTTGGCCGAGCCTACGGGCTTGGAGATACCCACATTAAACCGGCCTTGTGCCACATTTAACTCCACGTGGTGGTGTTGATAAATATCAACAGAAGAACTCTGTTTCTTCAAAACTCGGCTCGGTGGCAAGGATCAAAGTGTAGTATCTGCGCTTTGTGAGCTTCCGAGTCGGGTTTTGCTGTCGAACTCTCTACTGCAGAGAGGAACTCGGAGGAAGCTTTGCCGAAGGGCAAGGTTTCCTTCGGGGAGGTAGACAGGACCTGAACCCGTCTAGGCGGGTTCAAAGGTCATATTTTTGGCCGAGCCTACGGGCTTGGAGATACCCACATTAAACCGGCCTTGTGCCACATTTAACTCCACGTGGGGGTGTTGATAAATATCAACAGAAGAACTCTGTTTCTTCAAAACTCGGCTCGGTGGCAAGGATCAAAGTGTAGTATCTGCGCTTTGTGAGCTTCCGAGTCGGGTTTTGCTGTCGAACTCTCTACTGCAGAGAGGAACTCGGAGGAAGCTTTGCCGAAGGGCAAGGTTTCCTTCGGGGAGGTAGACAGGACCTGAACCCGTCTAGGCGGGTTCAAAGGTCATATTTTTGGCCGAGCCTACGGGCTTGGAGATACCCACATTAAACCGGCCTTGTGCCACATTTAACTCCACGTGGGGGTGTTGATAAATATCAACAGAAGAACTATGGTAAATATTTTCTCTTTCTTGATTTTCTGTCATGTTCAATGTTATTTAAATCACTTTTGATACACCAGCAATATCATGTATAATGGTGCATTCAATTGGGATGTCTTTACTTGGAGTTTCTTTCCAAATGTAAGAACGAAAGGCTCTAAACGTGCTTGGTTTCCTTCTGTAGTGAAGGGATACATTTATGAATATCAAACAGATTTTAGGGTTTCATTTTTTTGATGTTACCTTAATTATCAGGTGTACTAAAGTGTATTTGCTGATAATTGGAATTTTGCCGATAAAATAGCAAAATTCGGTACTTCCATTTTCAAATTTTTGACTCAAAAATAGTGTTTTCTTATAAAAATAATTTATTTCAAATGGCTGACTGAAAATGAATGGGTTTCTACGATGTTTATTAACTAAATTTTGTGATCAGCCAAGATCGTAAATTGGTTGTTTTTTTTCAAAAAATAAGCAATTTCAGTACAGCCAAAATGGTAGCTAACCATGAAAATTAAGGTCATTTTCGGAATCAACGCCATCAAATTAGCTGTTTTGTCTCTTGGCACCATAAACCGCGTTGACTGTGTTATCTGTCTATCGATGTGTGTTCATAACAATGTCAGTACATGGGTATTTACCTGTCTATCTATTTATCTATGAACCTGAATAAATAAATATAGATTGTAAAGTCATTTTAGGCGCATAATAACGTTGCTGGGGTGGGGAGCAGATTGTGTAGTGTTAATCGTGTTGACCAGTGTAATATTTCATTGGATAATATTTTTTTTAAAATGATGCAGCTTTGTGAGTGATTAGTTATTTTCCACCCTACCACCCTTTTCCTCATAGACGAGAAGTTGCTGGTCTTTTTTCTAATGTATTTTCTATTTTCATAACCGATGTTCAAATATGCCACATTTCATAGAATCCCAAAATTAAGACCTTCACAGCATGGACACGTCATGAAACGTACACAGGTTTGAACCATTTTCGTTTTCTGCATTGTTAAGAAGCAAGTTCCACTAAGAGAACTTCTTCTCCAGGATTGTTAATTCCCAGCGACAGGTTTTACTGCTGACTACGATCTTAAACATTTCCACAACCTACATCTATCCTATATATATATATATATATATATATATATATATATATATATATATATATATATATATATATATATATATATATATATATATATATATATATATATATATGAGGAGGCATGGTAGAGTAGTGGATAGCGGCTCGGACTGAGGAATAGGAGAAACGACTTCGAATTCTAATCGAATTCATTACATTCATTTATGTACTAATGCCTTTGGAAAAGGTAATAATCCTCCTCTTCTATGGATAAATACCAGAACAGTCTGGGTTCTATATCCTTGGATGGCAACTAGTATATATATATATATATATATATATATATATATATATACACACAAAAACTAGATTGAGTTCTCTAGGCCAGTGGTGTTTTTATGATAAAATAAATACGCAAAAATTCGCCTTTGTCAGGCGTCGGTAGCTTAGGGATTAGTATCTTCGATTGATACCATATCGGTCTGGTTTCGATCCTGACTTGAAGCGATCGGATGTCTAGCCACACTGATGAGCTGTTAAACAATGAAAAAGTCTGTATGTGGATGACGATATTAGCTCCTGAAAAATAATTAACTTGGTCGAGCACTGTGGGGAGAAAAGCGCGATTTTTTTTCTGCTGTTAATGCAAAACTCTCCTAACTAGATTGAGGTGTCTAGATCACTGGTCGAGTTTTGATCCCGACATGAAGCGATCCGATGTCTAGCCACACTGATGGTCTGTGAAACAGCGAAACATTCTGTCTGTGGATGACTATATATATATATATATATATATATATATATATATATATATATATATATATATATATATAAAAGTAGACATTGAATCCAGCTTCTAATGCTCTGCATGGAGCGACTTGGGGAAAGAAGACGTGGCTTTTGGGGCATAGTCCGTTGGGTTATGTATACTTGGATGAGTATCACCACGGAATTTAGTGAGTAGCGGCGCTATATCGAGTCTAGTCAGTTTCTTCTTCGTCACCGAGTCCCATTGGTCTAATGGCATTATGCTTGCCTAGTATCGTAACGGTCTAAATTCTATTCTCAGTAGTGAATGCGTGGATGTTGATCAGTCCCAAATGTGGACATCAAGTACGTTCTGCATTCTTTTGAGGATTCTTCTAGACTCGATGAATTATTATAAATGATCATTCAACCCACCCCACAAAAAATTATATTATATATACAGTAGCAGCCATAATATAAGGAACGGAAACAACAAAGACATAAATATGTGTATTACTTAAAAAGTAATGCATGATTAGCAATCAAATTTTTACCGAATAAAGATTAGGGTATAATGGATAAGTATTATACAAAGTTACAAAAATTTACATAATAGTTTTTTTTTTAAATAAAGATTAAATGGAACAAAGGAAATAAGCTACTGGACAAAAGTTAATAATTTGCATAGACTTTTAATTTACATTGTTAAAAAACTCGATGGAGCTTTTCAACAATAAGTAAAAGTTCATTTATAATTAGGATTTTATTTTTAAGCAATATGGCAAATTCTACACGCAAAACGCTCTCTTTTGAAGAAAAAAAACACAATATCGCTAACTATCAAGAAAAAAATCAATTTCAGAAATTTCTGATATTGTTCATAGGTCTAAAAGTGTCGTTCCTCGTGTAATTAGCAGGTATAAAACGGATAAAATGTTAGATGCAAAAACAAAAACCGGCAGCCCTCCAAAAACATCCCAAAGAGAAGATGGAAGAATTGTTAGAATATCTACAAAAAACCGTTTTGAAACTGCTACATCAATTGCCCGTAAATTTAATGAAGATGCAGATAATAAGATCTCAAGGAAAACGGTTGCTCGCAAGTTAAAAAATGCAGGATTGCATGCCCGTATTCCAGCTTTGAAGCCTCTCATTTCAAAGCGAAACCAAAGGGCACGCCTGGAATATGCGAGAGAACATGTTGTTTGGACTGACGCACAATGGGATACAATTCATTTCAGTGACGAGTCCAAGTTTACTATATTTCGTTCTGAGGGCAAAACTTGCATACGCCGTAGAACAGGTGAGAGACTGTCTTCTCAATGTGTCAAGAAAACCGTTAAGTTTGGTGGCGGCAGTTTGATGGTGTGGGGAATGATTTCATCTGCAGGAGTTGGCCCTATCATCCGCGTACATGGCAATATCAATACTGAGATTTACAAAAGGCTTCTTCAGCAGCATGTGGTACCAAGATTACACCATAATCTTTATGAATCTCCTATTTTCATGCAGGACAATGCACCTTGCCACAAGGCTCAGAAGGTTATGGCTTTATTTGAAGAAGAAGGAATCGCCCTAATGAAGTGGCCAGCCCAGAGCCCCGACCTGAATCGAATAGAAAATATTTGTAAGATAATTGGAGAAAGGGCTCAGAAAAGAAACCCGAAAAACCAGGAGTTATTGAAAGACGAATTGGAGGGAATTACTGCTGACTTTTGCAAGAAATTAATTAGATCATGTGGTCGACGATGCAGAGAAGTCATTGAAAATAAGGGGATGTTTATCAAATATTAAATTTTGTTGATATTTTGTTCACAATCAAGTATTAACAAGATCGTTCCTTAACTTTTGTCCAGTAGCTTATTTCATTTGTTCCATTTAATCTTTATTTAAAAAAAAACTATTATGTAAATGTTTGTAACTTTGTATAATATTTATGCATTACACCCTAATCTTTATTTGGTAAAAATTTCATTGCTAATCATGCATTACTTTTTAAGTAATACACATATTTATGTCTTTGTGCTTTCCGTTCCATATAGTATGGGCGCTACTGTATGTATATATATATATATATATATATATATATATATATATATATATATATATATATAGTAAAGTAGTCAGACAAAGAAATGATCAGTAAAGTGAATGTAATTAATGGCGAAATCACTTCGCTAGCAGATTAAATAAAGCATCAACTTACTAACCACTCGTTGAATAACGCGATCTATATTTTTAGAAATTGTACAATGGATTAGATGTTTAATTCATATGCAAGTACTTTCGATAAATCTTTTTATCATCTTCAGGCATGGATATTAGTTTTCAATTACAGGTAATTTCGAGTAACTTCAGAGACGAAAACAAATGTAATACAGGTTCAAATTTTTTTTAAGTTTGTTATTATTAACAGTTACAAAATTCTGGAGGATGCAAAGTTGCGACGCTAGAATTTTATTAGCGAAGTGAATTCGCCATTAATTACGCTAACTTTTTTCTTTGTATGACTACCTCTTTATAATATTAATTACGCTGCAACATTATAATATATATATATATATATATATATATATATATATATATATACATATATATAATTATTTTTAATAATTATATTGAGGTTTTCGGCTCTCGTTTTTGAAACATGAGAACTCTTATGTAGCGAAAGAATCGTATTTTTTTAAAAATCATTATAATTTAAGCGCTACTTTCGTATGGAGCACTGTTTTTAAAAAAATAAAAACGAAAATACTAAAGAACTCCGGATTATTTACCTAACGTGTTCTTTCCTATTTTTCTACATATCTGCATATATATATATATATATATATATATATATATATATATATATATGTGTGTGTGTGTGTGTGTTCCATCGCCATTGATAACTTCCTCTGAAGCATCTTCACATCCATTTGAAAATGTCTTTTGGCTTGAAAGAAGAAATGTAAAGAAGAAATATGGAGAACAATAGTTAATAACATTGAAAGAAACTAGTCTGTCAAGAGGGTTCTGTTAATTCTGGAAGAGCTGATAATATGTTTGAGGAAGATATGGAAATTGAGGTAGTTTTGATTGCTGTTTCTCCAGCTGAGGTCTTCAATGTTTCACTTCTGATTTTTATTGGTTGTTAGAATTTCACACCTTTAGGATTGAGCCGAACGCACGACACTTTATAAGTAATGGTTACACGTTCTAACTGTTGAAAAGGCGATTCCCGGTGTAGTCATAACATTCAATGCCAGCAATTCAAACCTCACCAAGATAATCTTACCAATCCCTTAACAAACCTTTCTCGACTGGTGATATAATTTCGGATGTGCGTTAGCCTCTTCGCTTCTGCTAAAGGAATTGTCTGTATCGTGCTTGTTAAATATTCATTTTTCATCACCAGTCACTAAATGGCCGGATACTTTCACAAGAGTGCAAATGTCCACTCATGGTTTACGGTTGATTTACATCAACTGATCGGGATGCCATTTCTCAAGTTTAAGCACCTTTCCTAGTTGTTGGAGAAGACAATGAACCGGAAAATGTCTTGGATTAAGTTTCGGAGTTAATCCTTCGTCCCTAACAGTAGAATTTCTATCAAATTCCAGTAAAGCTGACAGCTCAACAGGACGGTCTCTTCGTGACCTATTCTCTTAACGTCACCTTTCAAATAAGTCTTCAGCAATTTCTTACGCTTAAAGAACATTTAGATGCCATTGAATAGTTCAGATCTTTATTCTTCTTTTACATGTCGTAACTCTAAGCAGAGTTTATTCCTTCATAGTCCCTCTTTAGGCATTCAATGACACAAGTTGATTACGTCGTTACTTTCTGTTTCCATCTCTCGCTCTTGGCTTCAGTATATCCTGTGTATGTGTGAGGATTCAAGCCCATTTCCTTGTTATGGGTTTCAGAGATTTCAAATGTCTCTTTCCGATTCGAAGTGCAAGTGACCTTTTCGTTTACATTTTTTGTAAAATCTCCTCTTTAGTCTATTTTTTTTCTATAGAGCCATATTTCTGTTGCCTCAATTATTCTTTTCATCCGCGAGAAAATTATCCAAATGAATTTCAATAGTGGCAGCAATTATTCGCGATAGCACATGTAACTCGAAGAGAAAATAATGGCCTAATCAAATGTTGACTTTCCACACTACTTTAAACAAAAGTTAGGAAGGAAACCGTCATTAATACTATACCAATACTTCATCAATAAGCTATACCAACTGCTGGACTTATTTTCATGAACAAAATCTTTTTAAGAAAGGTTTTAGAAATTTACTGCATCAAAGAAATGAAATAGTTATTCTTTGCCGACATTGTCAAAAATTTAAAGAAAAAAAGTTTATAAAAGATATATACATACTTATATTAGATTGGTGCAAAAATAATGTCACAAATGTTACTATGTGAGAAAACGACATTATTTTTGCACCAACCTAATAAATCCAATGAGAAAACGAAACCTTGCTTTACTCTTCGTTACACTTGAAGACATCCTTTTTAATTGGTTTCTATCCGACATTCAAGCTGTTTATTTAGATTCCTTTTATTCGGACTATTATCCTCATCTTTATTGTCATCTCAGCGTTCCGGTCGGTGTGTTGTTTATTCAGAAAGAAAGACAAGTGACAGCGAGTCTTTAAAAGCAATCAGGCAGCAACAGCAATGAAAATATGATAATTACAGTATTATTCAGCAGTCTGGTTAGGTTTAAGGATCCAAGTTCACGACAGCAAATACAAGACAATGACCTATAGTAGATTAAACTAAATTTGGTGACATATTGGTTGTTAGTTTAAAGTAATTTGATTCAGTGGAAACGGGCGAAAAATAACTGAGCAGTACGAAAATTATGAAGTCATGGGCAGTGGAATGAGAATAATTTACCGTTGGATATTAAATAAAGATTAAATAGATTCAATAAACTTTGACGGTTAGCCAGATAGATATGCACCAGAAGAAGGCCGGAGGGTGCAGCGGCCGAAACGTTGTGATGGCAGAAACGAAAATAAGGACTATTGTAAGCAATGATAGGTCCTCATTGCAGAAATTCACACAGAAATGAAATTGTTTATTCACAGGTAATGATAATTTTTAAATAATTTAATTCTATTATATTCAGTTGTTTCAAAAAGAAGTATAAGTCTATTAGTAATTAAGAGTAAATATAATATTTTAAAATTGTAGTTCAATGCAACGTATTCTAATTCAAACACCCCTTTCAGAAAGAATCTTTATATATACAAATACAAATTTAACGGGAAAAAAAGCTGAAAACTTTTTGTCGTTGATAAAAACCAGACGACACGCGCTGAACGGATGTCATAATTCGTTGAGAAAGGTACCTCGACCCTACCTAGACTTAACCTCTTTTCGAAGGTAACTCATATCTGAAAGAATAGTCGTTAGTATAAATAAACACGCTACCGCCCCTTGTTAAAATGGTTGCATTTCCCTGTATCCATGGAAATAATTATTATGAATGTATGTTCTTATAAAACTAAGTAAATTTCGAAATAAGCCATTCAAAAATTTGATTAAAAATGAAACAGAACTAGGGCTTTAATTTAATTATATAATTGAATTTGAAGTTTCTGTTTTTGAAACATGGCAATTCCTGTGTAGCCATGGAACCATATTTTTAAATCAGTTAATTTATAATATATATATATATATATATATATATATATATATATATATATATATATAATGTATATATTTAGGCAGCAATTTTTTATTGTTGCATGTTTCATTAAATAATATAGACAAGTTTTGACTATTTATTTTAAGTAAGTTCATTTCATATTGTCTGATAAACTTAATAACATTATCATTGAAAGACGAAAGGAAATCACCATATTGATACATGTTTAAATCCAATCTAAGCTTTCGGCTTACATAAGCCATTATCAAAGATAGCAATTACTTTTCAATATATCAACCAATACACGGAACAATAATGATAGTGTTTTTGCTGCATGAAAAATTTCGAAGCAACGACAAACTCGTATATACGAGACGTGGAAGCGAAAATCGCATCGCAGCTCGTGACGTCACACATGACCACGGGAGAGTGAAAACGAGAAGTATTAAGTATGGGAATCCGTTGGTATAAACTAATGGCTTCTGTTATCAATTATATGCATTTAAGAATATTTGTGGAGATTTCATAGTTTATTTTGTCCAGGTTAGGTTTCAACTGTTTTATGTATATAGCTTCAAGAAATTTTAGTTTTTGTTTATTGTTTTCATGTTTAAGTATAGTTGTGTTTTCAACAAGGATTTTCCGGAATTGTGTACGCGGCCAGGCATGTTGTTTTAAATGCCTAAAAATATTAGAGTTATAATTCAAATATAGAGTCAAGCGTATATAATGTCAATCTATTTAAACTCGGTGGGTCAAAAAACCTGGATAGCACAATTTTCAAATAAATTGGCATCCGATAAAAACTGGAAAAAAAGAAAGCAGCAGAAACGTCCGAAGAGGGCGTAAGAAATCCTCCAGTGCCTTAAATCTCTTGTAGAAAGAAAAAAAAACACCGAGTAATAAGTTAAAACCAATGAATAAGTTCAAAAGTAAAATAAATCCTAATGAGCGACATACTACCTACATAGGTTTTACGACCTGGAATAATCACCCTGATAATCCCATGTGGTGAGACCTAGGTAGGTAGCACCTGGCTCATTAGGATTTATTTTATGAGTTGATATGGCCTGGAGATTGTGTTCAAACAAGAAACACACTACTTACACTCAGTGTCTATTCTCATCGCTCTCTCTCCCAGATCTTGACCACTTTACCCAGAATTATAGCGTACGTTGAAACTATTATCGTGTATATATTAAAAAAACATATATTTAAAAAAAAAAAGAGCACTTTAACGTTCCATTGTTATAATTTATTTCAACAGGGAGTTAATTTTTCCCTTGATCATCAGACCTCACTTCCAAGGATGAAAAAATGAATTTAAACATACACTTTTGAAGGGCAGTATTAAGTTTATGTTTGGTGATATAGATAGTGGTGAGAGATAGTGTGACTGACATGGTCGAAAGTAGAGAGGGAAGTGAGAGATAGGAATGCGTTTAAATTTATTTTTATTACAATTCTTAATAGTGAGGTGGGGTTAGAATCAGACATTGACCTTTTTAATAGGACAACTCACCGGAACCGATATCAATAGAAAAAATGCAAAAAAAAACGGAGAAAAATAGAAAAAGGGGAGAAGTAAAGATGTAAGAAATAAGAGATGGACTTAGGGTTTTGAAAGGAAGAGAGGGGAATATAAATTTGGAGAGGGAAATTAACGTATGTGGGCATGTATCGGCCAATCTGGAAAAACACAGATTTATATATTTTTAATTTTTTTTTAAAGTTTCATAGTAATTTAAGTGTTTAAATTCTCCACAAGCAAAGTAGGAATTTAATATAAATTGAATATTATATCAATAAGCAAGATATAAACGATAAAAAATTACTAATATTAATATTTTTAACAATGTGAATAACGGTTAAGGAGTAATATTTCTTAGTTAAAGTCTAAGTCATCAATTTATTTTGAGACTATTTCTAGGTGAGTAATATTCCTTAATTAAAGTCTAAATCTACTTAACTATATATATATATTTTAAACAACATCTAAGATATTATTACAGTCAGATTTACGTTAGGAATATTTGTTCCATATCACGTGAGAAACAAACAGTCATTTCTGAAGAAAGATTGAGGCCAATCTGAAATATCAAATATATATACAAATAAATAAATACTTTCATAAAAGAACATTATCATTATTTTAATTTGCAAATTTTTCTATATATACATATTAAGAAAGTATACGTGGTTCTCATTATGCTATATATATATATATATATTGAAGACATTTTTTATGTTTAACGTTCTTTTTATAGATACAAGTATTTAAGGAAATGCTCTGTTTATAATATACAGTATTAAATAACATTTACCGGCCTGAATGTCGGAGAAATTTTCATAGAAAATATTCGTCCTTGGACAGGATTCGAACCTGCATCCTATACGGAACCGTCATTTACGCTGACGTGCCTTGACCGCTCGGCCACCAAGGATCGTTCGGTAGGCGAAGTCGAATTTACTGTTTATAAACTTCAATCTTCCATGAATCTCGTACATTCATAACTGCTCATTGGTGTATCGAATGTAAACAAATGACGTCATATATTACGAAATGGACAAAGTCCGACAATTTATTTATTAATAAATAAATTGTCGGACTTTGTCCATTTCGTAATATATGACGTCATATATATATATATATATATATATATATATATATATATATATATATATATCAAAATTTCTCTGAGTTAACCTGTAGAAAAGACATTATTTATAAATATAAATGTCAATAAGAAAACTGTAGTAGTTACCGACGTGTTTTGTCCAATATGGACTTCCTCAGAGCAAAAAACGAAATGAATTTATTTAAATAAAAGTGCCGCCATTGAATATTACCCAAATATTAATCTACGCCCAGGCGTTTTCCCTATTTCACCTTTCTTAACAGAATTACTTCTCTCCCAAACAAACGTACAGAACAATATAGTTAAATGAAAAGAAAATAGGTGAATCCGTAAACACAATAAAAAAAAACAATATCTCCACACGTGACAGTAATTGACGTAATTTTCAGTTAACAGTACCAAAATAGCGTTCTCTAAATTCTTCCAGTTACTAAGGACATTTTGTTTTTGTTATTATTGTTACTTGTTAGTTGCTTTGTTGACAGTGGCTGATATTGCCCTGAAAAGTGGTTCGTTCCGAATCGTTGCGGTTTATGCGCCCAACGACCAGGAGGAGCAGGTCACGTTTTTTCGGCGGTTGGAGCCTTTCCTGGTGGATTCAACGCGCTTAGTTCTAATAGGGGACTGGACCCCAAGTTAAATCGACGGTGGGGTGCTAGCGGAAGAAGGCACAGAGCGTAGCTCGGTCTATCTGATCAGCGATTTTCGTCTCGTTGATAGATATCGGGGGGGGGGGGAATGTGGACGTGGGCTCTTAGCTGGCCTTGTGACAAGGTGGTTAGCTACCTTGACAGAATGTTAGTTAGAAGAGCCGACATAGATCTGTTATATTGTCCTACGTTCCACTATGTAGGCTATACGGACCACAAACTCGTTTGTGCCGGTGTGGCGTTAGATCATAGACCTAGAATGGCTGGTTATTGGACAGGCGGCACTTCCAGGAGCAGCTAACTAGCTTAGTGTAGCGGGAGCTAGTGGAGGCGGTTATCGGGAATAGTTGGTGGGACAGACTAAAAAGTAGAATTTTGTCCTTCACCACTGATTTCAGCCGTTTGCTGAAATCAGTGGTGAAGGACCAAATTCTACTAGATAGAGCTGATATGGTGAGGACGCTTAGAGCTTGTCTTTCCCGGGCGATGGCTGGGGGGTCCCCTAGAGATAGCCTTAGCTAGGGAGGCCGTGGAGAGTTCACCGATTGAAGCGGCTAGCTGCGAGGGAGAGATGACGGACAGTGAGGTCTACGCGACATTGAAGAAGGTCGGCAGAGGAAAGTCGCCCGGTCTGGATGCTTTGCCCTATGAATTGTACTTGAGGCTGTCGCACATCTTTGTCCCGATTTTGACTGTGCTGTTCAACAACTGGTTCCGGCAGGGGTCCCTCAACGACTGGTTCTCCAGGGGTGTGATCACGCTGTTGAAAAAGGGCCAGGGTGTTGTGGCAAAACTAGTTGATTACAGGCCCATAACTCTGCTAAACACAGAGTTAAAGATTTTGGCCAAGATCCTGCAGGCGAGTTTGCAGTTAGTTGCCGAGTCTCTGTTGGGTCCGGAGCAGACTTGTTCTGTGAAGGGCCGATCAATTCAGAGCAACCTGCATATGATCCGCACGATCATAGAGAGTGTAAAAGACGACGATGAGGCCGCGCTGATCAATTTAGATCAGTCCAAGTCATTTGATAGTGTTGACCATCGCTACCTTGCCGCTGTCCCGCAGGCCGCCGGATTCGCACCTGACTTCTGCCGCTGGATTGGCCTTCTGTATTGCTCCCCCAGTGGTGTGGTACAGGTGAACGGGAAGCTGTCGGGAGCTTTTGCGCTGTCTATGTCTAGGGTTGTCCACTGTCGCCCCTACTTTATGCTTTGGCGTTGGAGCCTCTCGGCTGAGGGACAGAGCGTGAGGTCCGGCCCTACGTGGAATCGCCGTTCCTGGAGGGGCTCGAGCCAGGGATTCTGCGTACACCGATGAAGTATCTGCTTTAGTGTCGTCCCGCAGCGACATTGAGGCGGTACTTAAGGCGCTTGATCGGTACGAAAAGATGACAGGGGCCAAGATTAACCGCGACAAGTCGTCCGGCTTGCGGTTAGGTGCCTGGAAGGGGGTCATTCTTCCGGGCCCTTCGGTTGGACGGACGGTCCTGTCCACATTCTTGGAGTGTGGTTTGGACCCGACATCCAGCTGGAGAAAAATTGGTCTGAAGTATGAGCAAAGGTCGATGCTGCGGGGCAGACTTGGCGTCGACGGAGGTTGTCCGTGAAGGACAGGGCGGAGGTGTGCTACATACATTTTCCCTCTTGTTCTTTATTGATTGTTCGTACTTCCTCTCTGTAAAGGCCATCGGAAGGCGCTTGAGCGCTCGATATCCTCCATTTTATGGAGGGGACGCGGGAATCAGGTCGACAGACGAGTCTGTCCACAACGTCCGTATCATGGGAGCCTGGAAATGCCATACTTGGTGAGCCACAAACTCACCTCGAGGTTGGCTTTCCTTGCCGCGCATTGACGGGAGATTCGATTATGGCGGGGATCGTTAGGGACGCGTTCCCTTCCCTTCCCTTCAGTCCACGCATCTCGGGGGTTGAGCGCCATCGTAAACCCTTGGATCAATCGTATTTCCTTCGCGAGTGTCGGTCGGCCTTGTTGGCTGTTCCTCGGTCCAGTGACCTTTCTCGGCCTAGGAAAGTCTTCTATCGTCTTCTAGTGGAGGGAGTCGCGAAGGATTCCCTACGTGAGGATCTTGGCTTGTCGGTGGAGGAGTTTCGCTCTTACTGGTCTTTGGTGCCAGCGGCGGATTATCTCAGTAACCCTGGGTTTTCGCTTACCTGGCGATTGGCTCGGAATCGGCTGCCTCTCAATGACAATTTCTACATATGGGGCTTGGCTGATTTGCCAGACTGTGAACGGTGTGGCCTTGGTTTAGAGGAAACGGCTTCGCATGCCTTCTACCATTGACGCCGAGTCCGCCCCTTATGGGACTATGTCGGCGAGCTGACGGTTCGTCTCATTCCCGAAAATTTCAAGCCCATTGATAGCGCATACGCGTGTGACAATGTGTCGCCCCTGTATTCCGGGGTGAAACGGATGATGTTTCTGACGCTGCTGGCCACGGACGGAATGATGATTTGGACGACGCGACAGGAGGAAGTTTTGCGTGGCATCCGTTTTTCTCATCAGGATCTGATCCGATTCTTTGAGCATCAGCTCAATATGAAGATTAGAACTGATAGAAAACGCTTGCATTCCATGTCTTCAGCGAAAGGTGGGTGACTGAGGCGAGCTTGGTTCGTTTGAACGGGGCTAGCCTTGATTTTCTTTTTTAGGTCAAACCTATGTCACATAAGGGTGGTTTCCTTTGGAGCCCTCCCTCTGGTTAGGTTAGACAAGCTTTTGTGTCCCTAGTTAATGTGAGTAAATGTTATTTCCTAGCCTGTTCTCGGCTACATCTTTTGTTATGATCCAAGTTGAGATTCCCAACCTACCCATTTTGTTATGACCCCTGTTTTTTAATCTCGACTGGGTCAGTTTTTTTCTTTCCCATATCTGTGTATATTTTCTTCTTTTCCCACTCCCTTTGCGAGAGAGCTTCTTTATTTTGTCCAAATGAGCAGAATACAGCGGCCTCTCATTTTGAGGGTTGGACGGGCCCTACTAACATCAGTTATGTTTAGTTTATTTTGTGTTTATACTTAGTTTGTTTTGGGGTTCATTCCTACCCCTCTGAATTTTTCATCACAGATTTTTAAGTATTTATTATCATTAAATTTTACGGCATGTTGCGCGTTTTGTAGGTCCTCCTTGTGAGGATGCGGTATTATAGTGTAAGGAGGATTGTTTGGTGATGGATAAGTTTTTGTGGTGTCTGGGAAAATTGCAATGAGTGAATGGGTCGTGAATCGGATTAGCTAGGTATAAGATAGTGAAGACCAGCCTCAACCCCTCCCCTTCATCGGCCTTGTGCCATAAATGTATTTATTACAACAAATACCGTCTACATTGGACGAAACGCGTCAGCAACTACTACAGTTTTCCTATTGTCATTATATTTATAAATATATATGTATGTATATATATATATATATATATATATATATATATATATATATATATATATATATATATATATATATAAGTGTGTGTGTGTGTGTGTGTGTGTCCTTGTCCCGGACAGAGTAATTTCGATTTTAATATCCTATGCCGATATGTATTTGTATATTGAAAAGATTTCTTTTTTTTTTGCCGACATGTCTAGATTTTGACTTCTTTATTTATGAGGAAATAATCGATAGAAACGTATACAAAAGGCCATAACCCTTTCCCCTTTGAAGAAAACGCCTATGAAAGCCAACAAAAGATTTTGTGTCGGGAGACAAGAGATTTAGCGTCGTCGAGTCTGACTTCATTTACGGTGGCTTTTTCCTTTCTTCCGTCCATTTTAGTTTCAAAATATTTGATCTTGCTCCGGTCATTGTCTGTCCAATGTCTCTGCTTTTCGTTTTTCGAATTCTTAACACCTTCTGACTTTGGCGTTGAGTTCTATTTCTGAGCTCATATAACTTAATAGCGGTTTTAACAAAGTTTAAAAATCTTCATTTTTTTTTAAACATTTCATGGTTGCAAAATTTGACGAAAATTGTACGCCATAATAATGTAGGGCTTTGATGTAATGGTTAGAATGCCTGTCTACCAAGAATCAGTTACGAATGAGTAATGAGTACGGTCCTCAATGGTTGCTCTTGGGCCTGATCTAACCTACGCTTAGAAAATCAACTTGGAGCACTTCAGCGTGGTGTAATGTTTAGCAATGTTGAGTATCTGTCTATATTTCTGAGATGAGGTATTATGTATACTATTTACATTATTCGCCATTTGTCGACATATTTATTACCGTTGTACACTTCGGTTTTCTTGAGGTGGTTGGAATGTCGAACTGAACCCTTTATTTCGCTCACTGGGGTAGACTGTTCTAGTTCCACGTGCCATGACTAATGGATGTCAGTTATCAGTTATTTCCTGTTAATTCCCCGCTCCAAGTTCTCCACTGCCTTAAACGAGTATTGAACTCTTTGGGTCCTGGATCAAACCAACGCCTTTGTCCACTGTGCCATGTGTTTTTGAGGACGTCTGGGTATGATTTTCTGGGTATTATAAACCTAATGTCTTCATTAATCATTTTTAACCAGTGCTCATGTTGCAAGAACAATTACGACTGAATAGTAAGTTCGACGCTTATTGGGTTCCCTGTGTTATTGGCCTTGTGTCAGACTTTAAGCTACTATTGCCGAAATTGCCATAAGTCATATTAATATGTCATGAATTATAATTTAACATGATCTGTAAGTGCATATTTTATTTCAGTGTTTTCCATGAAAATTACTGATAAAAATATGGACGCGTGGCTGAGTGGTTAGAACCTTGGCTTTTTGTCCATGAGACGCAGGTTCGCATCTCACCAGGTTTGTCAGGAAAAAGACTTCCTGATGTTATCGGAATGGATGGTGGAAAGTGCCTGAAAACCATACCACGGGTTGACCCAAGCCTTGTTAGTGAAATTGAATACACGGAACTATTAAGAGCCGTCGATAGCTGTGCTAGCACGAAATCTCAAGTCATCGTGGCCGAGGGATTGAGCGTACTGGTCTTGTTCAAATTGTTGATCACGCTATATAGTAGAAACTGTAACTAAAGTCTGATCAGCAAAGTTGCAGTATAAACCAGAGGTGAGCTCTGTAGGTTTTGAGCAAACATAAATGTGCCTAAGCGAGCGTCTGCAATAGGGATTCGTTAGCCGCCCTAGTAGACGGGTATCCTTGAATACGAGTGGTCAACTATTATTATTACTGATAAATATAATGGAATAATTGTGATTGTCTGGTATTAAAAAAACACGCCTGAAAATATCTTGTATTGTAGCTCGAGTTGATGAATCGGAGAGCCGAGTTCGAATTTCACTCGAATCCATCGGAAAGATATAAACCCAACTTTTGTTTTCCCCCGGCTAAAGTAAGATATACTGGGTTCTATAGGCTTGGAAGGCAACTAATCTAGGAAAACTCTGAAGGATACCATGGACTGAGCGTGTGAGCAACGATGAGGTCTTAGAGAGGATGCAAATAAGGAGGATGCTTATACTTAACATCAGGAAGAAGCAGCTGAAGTTTCTGAGACATAATGAGGAAAGAAGGCCTGGAGAATCTGATACTCACGGGTCGAATAGAAGGAAAAGGAGACAAGAGAAAACAATGCATGACATATCTAGTGAGCTTAAGCAAGTGGATGACAGAAAGTGGTCTGGGGGTGGTAGAGGGAAGAAACTTGTTAAGAGCTACAAAGGATAGAGGGAGGTGGTGAGCCATGATCCTGAAAGGACACGACACATAGAAAGAAAGCATGTAACCCTGGCGAATATGAATAGCAGGATAGATTGGCAACCAGACTACCGCAGAATGAAACAGCAGACTGTTGCCGGGGAAATCTGCCTAGTCAGACATGATCGCTCAAGAGTGTGCGGTACTTAACTGAGTCTCATAATGGACCCTTAAAATGTTAACACAAGAAAAAAAACACTTATTAAGCCTGAGAGTTTCGAGGAAGTATGTTATTTTCTGTCGGTAGATACTATTTTCGGTCAGCGATTTTCTTGGATATTACTAATATAATTGAATTTGAAAGGTGATGTTCACAACGTGCTTTGTGGTGTAATAGATATTACAGTGAAATACACTTGGGAAATGAATGAATCTATTTCTTCTCCCACCCCTCCAGTTAAGGGTTAAATAGCAGGACTGACAAGGCCGCATAAACTTGGTTGCTAATTTCTTCCTTATTTTTCTAAACTGAAATTTGCTGAGAAAACTTGAGTTTAACGGCATTTCTTTTTTAAAATCATACAATTTCGTTTCTGTAGAAAAAATGGTGATGAGAGGGGGGTCAAAAAGTGCAGTGCAGTGCGGTGCTCGCCGGCAGGCCAGCTATTTTCTTCTTCTTCTTCGGTCGCCACAAAGAAATGGATTGCGTGGCTCCCTTACTCAGCCGTTACAATGGACAATTGTGAAACAGACACCAGCTCAGCCGCGCCTACTTCGACTTCCTCTTTGTCCGTCCGTCCGTCCGTCCGTCCAACTCTATTGCACACTGTCCGCCAAATGACTTCGCTTCTGTCGTGCTGCTGGCACGCCGCTTTTTATGCTATTCCAATACGGCCAAAATTTGCATGTGTGTAAATATCGTCTCGTTTTGGACGAGATAGGCGCGCATAAATTGTGTCTTCAATAGCGGCCATATTTCTTTTTATCATTACTTTGCAGGCAAGACACGTTGGCGCTCGTTTTGAATTGAGGTAAGTCATGTCTTTCGCCATATTTTCCTTTAGAATTCAGCGTGGTCAATTAGTGGACAAGGATCAACATTTTAAGTGTCATTTTAAATTTTAAATGTCATTTTAAAGCGCGTTATTTTAAAAAAAAATGTTTAATGTCATTTCTATAACAACACTCGTTATATATAAAAAGAAATTTTCGAATAGAAAGCAAAAAGTATTAGACAGTATACTCCATGATATATCTAAACCAATCTCATTCAACTTTAAGACGCGGGCGAAAACAGCTAATACCAGACGCGGGATTCAAGATTTTAAAAGACTTCAGTCACTGTCAGTAGTTATTTCCGTGATGATTTTGTGCCTTTTATCTTAAACACGAGAATGGTTTTCGCATCAATCCTGAAACGTATCGAAATTCTCACCGTATTTATTGTTTTTGAAGTTATCACAAACATTTTCTGTCAAGATTTACAAAATCTACGTTTCGTTAAATTTCGAAAGTCAATCGATGAAATTTGAATAAGCTGATTTGTTTTTAAAAATACTTTGACAAATACCCAAAACTTCGCGGTTTTATAATTTCTTCAATTTAATTTAATACGACTTCATGGTAAACAACATTTTTTAAGAAATTTAATTTTTATAACAGCGAAGAATAAATTCTGAGAGGGATTTTATGGATTTACAAGCGCGATGTTCACCGTCAAAGATTACACACACACACACACATATATATATATATATATATATATATATATATATATATATATATATATATAAATGTAAAAGACAAGAGGAAAACTGTAATGGTAGCCGACGCGAAATTAATTTATTAAACAAAGTAACTAAATTAACAAAACAAAATGTCCTTAGCAACTGGAAGAATTTAGAGAACGTTATTTTCAAAATGTTAACTGAAAATTACGTCAAGTACTGTCATGTGTGGAGATATTGTTTTTATTGTTGTGTTGACGGATTCAATCATTTTCTTTTGATTTCTTGATACTTTTGCGTTTAGGAGAGTAGTAATTCTGTTAGAAAAGGTGAAATAGAGAAAAGCCTAGGCGTAGATTAATATTTGGATAATATTCAATGGCGGAACTCTCTAAGTGAGTTAATTGTTTTTTTTTATGAGTTTAGCATTTTTAAAATCAAAATTGTGGTTGATTTTATTTCTATGTATGACTAGTGCATTAGCTAAGCCTTTTTTTGTCATACATAGAAATAAATTCATATATAATATTGTCTTTTTCTACAGGTTAACTCTGGGTAATTATATATATATATATATATATATATATATATATATATATATATATATATGAGGTTTCTCTGAAAAGTAACGAGACTGGTGTTACAAATTATTTATTTCTATTCCAAATAACAAATTACATGGTTTCCTCTTCAATGTAATCACTGTCAAGTCTAATACACTTTTCCATCGTTCTTTGCCGCGTTCTATGTACTGCTGGAAGAATTCGTCATAGGTTACTCTCAGCTCCGTCGATACGGTCCTCATAATGGTCTCCACGCCTTCAAAACGTGTCCTCTTTATGATCCCCTTGAGCATGGCGAAAAGAGAAAAGTCCCAAAGAGCAAGATCAGATGAATAGGGAGGTTGTTTCAGTAAGGGGATGTTCTCCTCGGCCAGAAACTCCCGGATGGTCAGGGCGTTGTGAGCAGATGCACTGTCATAGTGAAGCAGCTCCTATTTGTCATGCCGCAGTTCTCGTCTCTTCTCCCGCACTGATCGATGTAAATGGCGCAGGATCTCTATGTAGACTTACTGTTTGATCTCCTGACACTGTGACAAGAACTCACTGTGAACCTTTGTCCATATGTTGCACAAACTGCCATCAATCGGAAGACGATATACATATAATAATCTTCTTGTGAAGCCATGTCTCTTTCGGGCGCAGGTTATCATGATTTTTGACAGCT
Source organism: Acanthosepion lycidas (assembly GCA_963932145.1). Classification (NCBI taxonomy): domain Eukaryota; kingdom Metazoa; phylum Mollusca; class Cephalopoda; order Sepiida; family Sepiidae; genus Acanthosepion; species Acanthosepion lycidas. Next base: position 106,877,129 of record OZ010587.1, on the reverse strand, counting down.
TTCCTGAGGAAAGATTGCGGCCTGTTTCCAGTTGTCTTCCCCACATAATTTACTGTTCTCCTTCTTAACAAAACTAGAGACCCTAGTTTTGTTCTGGTATTTAAACACTGGTTTGTATGAGAGGAATTGGTTTCCATGTCTTTCCCAAGAGCATTTGCATGAATTTGAACTCAGCTCGGCCGTTCCAGTTTTAGCGCCGATATCCGTTACCTCTACCAGGACATAATATATATAGAATGTAGAAAATCATTTTGAAATCGGATTCTGATTATTTACAGTCATATTCGTTGTGATATGAAGATCCTTTATATCTTAAATACAATTCAGAATGAATCCATATATACGCCAAATTTTAGTCTTATCTGAATGTCGCAGAATAAAACAAGGGACATCAGAGCAGGTAACGTTTTTCCACTTTTGTCTAATATTCCTGACTCTTAGTGAATGTTAACCTCATTGACGTCTTGTTCTACCGGTGTGATTTTCTGCTGCTGTAGCCTGTCTGCTTTAAGGCTTGACGTGTTGTACATTCAGAGATGTTCTTCTGTATATAAAGCGTGCTTATTTGAGTTACTGTTGCCTTTCTATCAGCTTGTTCACTCGATACAAGGCCCGTTAGCTACTCAAGGTAGAGGGTTACAGAGCAAAAGGCACAGTTTATACGGACATGTGTAGAAGAAAACAGTTAACCTTAAACTTGAACAGGTTAAGATTACAGTTATCGGGGAAGCAAGCTCTTGGTAGTCGGTTCACAAAACAGTGGTTAGTATGATGAAGCTGCTCGAGTGGAACTTACATCTCACCAAAGGAATACGAAGGGGATGTGGGTGGTTCTTTACAATGGCCGTGACTGGTGGGTCTTAGCTGTGAAATGTTAGAACTGGTGGAACTAAAGAATGTAATTTTTCTGAACACTTTCCCTGAAAATAGCAATATAGTGGCAAGAGACTTTGAGCGTTTTTGACTGTGAGAAAGGGGTTTTTGGATGGTAAATAATTCGTCACCCGCAAGTACGTGGAGACACTTTTAGATACTATAGAAAAAGTGAAAGACTGAATGACCCTCTGATAATATATGGCAGCCATACTCTATTTTTAGACTGGTCTAGCTTTTGTAAAAGTAGAGGATGGCAGGACGTCTCAAGTTTAATGGAGCAGTACAGGATACCGACCATTTTTCCGGCATTTTTAGCGATGGATCGAGTTCTGCTTGAGGTCTGACTGAATTTAAATCCCAGTAGGCGCTCAAGGCAGGGCACCTGCTTGAGGTAACATCACTTCATCGCGATTGGTGAAAGTTCTTGTTCCGATCGGCGATACTTGAGGCTGGCTAGTTCTCTCTCTCTCTCTCTCTTCTCTTCTCTTCTCTCTCTCTCTCTCTCTCTGTCTCCTGTCGCTAAATGTTTTGGGTCTGGAGATGAAAGACTTCAGCACAATGTTTACTCATCTATTTTTATTAATGTCGACATTTACTAACCATTAAGTGGGGGTCCCCCTTCAATGTGGAGCCGTTTCAGACACAAAAAAGACCAGATCTACATTGCTCGACGGTCAAGAAACAACTCTTGAAAACCCTTTCTCTCTCTCTCTCTCACTCTCTGTGTATCTATCTATCTATCTATCTCTCTATCTCTCTATCATTCCCACGCTAGTTCAGCCAATAAATATCGACTTCCTTATTATATCTTAGATCTGACCCCGAAGATCAATCTCTGGAAGTCGGAGGTGAGATACACTTTCCCCTAAAATTATTACTTAACCTCTTTCATCAACATGATATTCTCGTGCACAGATTTCCCGCTCTGTATTTTTTTCTTCTTCTTCTGACAACTCTCTGTCATATTTTGGAGATGTTTGCACGTGAAAATCCCACCTTTTTGAAAGACCAGTCAAGTACCAAGCACCATGACGCATTAATGACGTCACTTAATTACGTTTCTTTTTTATAGTAATGTAGGAAATAAAATTCAGCAAAGCACCACGTATAGCCGCCTATAACCATTAAACTGGTCCCACATCAATGGCTGATTAGAAAGTGACATAAAAAAGTATTTGTTCAAGTGTATGGATAGATAAGCGGTCTGATAACAAAAGTTAGGGTACTGTTGTTATGGTAATGTAGGTAAAGCAGGCAGTATGGAGCACACGAAATTCTCACTCGCTATGCCGTATATAGCAGTGTTTGGAAGAAAAGTGTGTAGAGTGTGGTCGTTTCACCACACCACAGAGATTCCGTCAGTGCAGCAGGTTCGGCAAACGACAATATTCCTAATGTCCGACAGGCACCAAATTCCCTAATAATCCAAGAGAATGCTAAGAGACAACTGCTCGCCCCCCCACCAAAAGAAAGTAGTCCCAGGAATGCCCCTATCAATGGAAACGATGCTGTTTAAGGCGTGTGCCTTCAAAAGGGGAATACTTCGAGGAAGATTAAAATGCCGAAATGATAGTGTTGCAGTTTTTCTTTTTATAGAACTAGTCCCGATACTTTATTATCTTTCCTCATAGATAGATAGATAGATAGATAGATAGATAGATAGATAGATGAGATAGATAGATAGATAGATAGATAGATAGATAGATAGATAGATAGATAGATAAAAAATATTACCAGCAATAAAAATAACCCATTGAGGTTGTTATGCCGTAAAACAAACCAAACCAAATCAATATAGATAGATAAGAAAAGAATAAGGAAAATGTGAAGAGTGATAGATACATCGACAAATAAGAACAGAATTAGATATATGATGTAAATGAGATAGATAGATAGATAGATAGATAGATAGATATGGCCACAAATGAAATAGATAGATAGATAGATAGATAGATAGATAGATAGATAGATAGATAGATTACCAGCAATAAAAATCTTGTCGGCATTAAATAACACATTGAGGTTGATATGCCGTAAAACAAACCAAACCAAATCAATATAGATTGATAAGAAATGAATAAGAAAAATGTGAAGAGTGATAGATACATCGACAAATAAGAACAGAATTAGATATATGATGTAAATGAGATAGATAGATAGATAGATAGATAGATAGATAGATAGATAGATAGATAGATAGATAGATAGATAGATAGATAGATAGATTTGAACAGACTGGGATTGATAGATAAAGTTTAGAAAAACATGCACAAAAGTCTATCTTTTAGGTCTATATTTTCTCTTCTTTGGTCACCAATATTTTTATTAAAATCAAAAACAAAGCATAAAGAAAAAATGAAAAAAAAGTCACCAATACAATGGATGAGAGATTTACCAATTCTATTCAAGAGTTTCTATTTTTCTCTTTATTTTTGTACTTTTGTCTGCAACAAATTAGCGAGTCGACATTTTCCACTGAGACTTCTTTCTTGTCTGACGTGTTCCTCGGAACTTTCGCGCCTCAAAGCCACTTTGCTCAGCGGAAATCAGAAGATGGCAAACCTATAATTACTTCCTTCTTGCGAGTAAATCTTTGTGTCCGAATTTTCAAATCACTCTTAGCTTTTTTTTTTCAGCACAACGAATAATACACTTTGATCTTTCACTCACAAAACAGCGCGGAATTGTTCGTTTTTTTTTTTTGTTTTGTTTTTACCCGAAATCGAAAAAGAAAGGTTATTTTCATACCATTCTTTTTTTCTTTCTTTCTTTTTTTTTTCCTTCATCAATTTTAAAAATGTTTTTATTACGAAATTGAAGTGAAACAACCCTTTAACCACTCAGTTTTTGAGACATGATTTCCGCATTTATCTATGCACAATATGCATTCGTCTACAACAAGCACCCCTAAATATAGGCTAAGAATTTCTAGAAAAAAAAAAAGAGAGATCACTCGAAGAAAATATGCGATGACAATGTAGCATATTTGGAACCGAAATCGCATCTAAATTTAAAGTTTATTTAAATTTTTATCCGGCTGGTAGCGACGAAAATTTAAGGATTTCTATAGTTTGAATTAATTTCCTCGAATTGCAACCAGCTGCATAGTCGGGTCATCGTTAACTAAACCGATTCTCCCACTGGGCTTTTTTCTGGTGACGGTAACAGCTACACATTTGACAAGATAAAAGGATAACCTATCAAATGGCGGGTCGATTTTCTTTTAGGAACAAGTAGGTCGACTGCTCAACATAGTTATGCGTCTAGTGTGCTGATGCCAGAGTATCGTTGTGCAGAAAGTTTCCTTGACTGAAGACAACAGCAAAGACCTGATGGCCACGTCTCTGCAACGAAGGCGAACCTTCGAGCTGGAAGGCATCAGCCGTGGTTTGACATGGAGAGTGATAGGCCCCACCAGGTCTATATGCCCGCGATGCGCCCTACAGGAATAAATACCTCTCCGGCTTTCAACGTAGATATGAGGACGGAAGTTAACTGACCAAGTGCTCATTGACACAGAAACCCTACGACCGGTTATCATGATTATAACGATGTTTTCCTTCATATTTTGAAAGACTAACTTTAATCAGACATGTTTACAAAAAGAATAAAGAAGCTTGCGACGAGAATAAGCTCACATGAAGGGAAACAAAATAATAAATACTCATTCTACATCTGTCTATATTTCTAAGATGAGGTATTGTAACTATCTACACTATTTATATTGTTCATACTGTTGTCCTCATCTTTATTGCCATATTCCCTTTCAAAATCTGTCTATATTTCTGAGATGAGGTTTTGTAACGATTTACACTATTTACATCGTTCGGTCTGTTGTCCTCATTTTTATTGCCATATTCCCCTTCAACATCTGTCTATATTTCTGAGATGAGTTAGTATAACTATTTACACTATTTACATTATTCGTACTGTTGCCCTCATCTTATTGCCATATTCACGACGTTTCGACCGTTGTGCGCTCCGGCCTTCTTCAGGATCTGACTATATTTCTGAGATGAAGTTGTGTAATTATCTACACTAAAATTACATTGTTCATAGAGTTGTCCTCATATTTATTGCCATATTCACGACATTTCGACCGTTGTGCGCTCCAGCCTTCTTCAGGATCTATCTATATTTCTGAGATGAGTTAGTATAACTATTTACACAATTTATATTGTTCGTACTGTTGTCCTCATCTTTATTGCCATATTCGCGACGTTTCGACCGTTGTGCGCTCTGACCTTCTTCAGGATCAGATTATATTTCTGAAATGAAGTTGTGTAACTATCTACACCAATTACATTGTTCATAGTGTTGTCCTCATATTATTGCCATATTCACGACGTTTCGACCGTTGTGCGCTTCGGACTTCTTCAGGATATGACTATATTTCTAAGATGAAGTCGTGTACTATCTACACTATTTACATTGTTCATAGCGTTGTCCTCATATTTATTGCTATTTATATTTCTGAGATGAGGTAGTATAACTATTTACACAATTTATATTGTTCGTACTGTTGGTCTCATCGTAATTGCTTTATTCACAACGTTTCGGCCGTTGTACGCTCCGGCCTTTTGCAGGTAAAATACTTTGGAATTTCGAACCAAATCCTTTATAGCAACGTATATCATCTGATGAAGACCAGAACGTACAAAGGCTGAAACGTCGTGAATATGACAATAAAGTTGGGGATAGCCGCCCGAACAATGTAAATAATGCAAAGAAACACTCATTTTGTTAGATAGTGACTATTTTCCTGTAGCGGTGTAAAACAGTAGAGGGCTTTATTATTACGATTAAATCGTATAAAATTTATTCAAAAATTCCGCATTCCAAATGTAGCGGACGATAGTGAAGATGACATCCTTTTTTGAGGAAGAAGGACAAAATGGCCCTGTGGACGACGAAGACAATATCTAGTACACTGCTAATACAAATGAAGATGAATGAAATTGGAAAGTATTTGGTTAGTGATTTAAGCTTTCTAGATCCATCCACAGTGGTAATTTTTTCAACATTTTTATCCGGTTCGCCTCCAAAAAAATAAGATTATTTGGAGTATTTTGAAAACCAACCTTTAAACAGTATTTATAGCAAAAGGACAGTCATGTTTACATAAAAGCTTGATAGGAAAATAAGCGTACTCTACATCTTTCCTTGCTTATTACCTAGTGATTGAGTATTTTTGCCATGGAATGAGCTCATAGGCGCCACACACACACACACACACACACACACACATATATATATATATACAGGGTGTCCATATAGTTCGTGTGTATTTTAAAAAATTTATAACTTTATTTATATTTACGATAGAATTAATTTGTAAAAAGGATTAGAAAGAAGTAAATCTATATTTTTTAAGGTTTTATTGAAATTTTATTTGTTTCCACAATGTCTTCCATCATTAGCAATACAAAGGGTAATATGATTTTGCAGTTCACGGAAAACATTTGCCAACTGATTTACAGTAATGCCTGAAATCACATTAGTTATTTTAGCTATACTTAAAACTAGGTACATTAAACTTTATAACATTTTTTACAGATTATTTCTATCGCAAATACAAATAAAGTTAAAAAAAAAATTAATTGGCAGACGAACTTTATGGACACCCTGTACATATGCGTGTGTGTGGTTAGGATGGGGTTTCAAGTTTTGAATGGTAACCTTTCTAGAGATGGTGTCTTGATAAAGAAAAAGAAACTCTCTGTACTTGGACTACAGCGTGTCTGAGTTGGGCACCAGGAAGCACATTAGCGAAAATTCCCTATTATTGTGGACCCAGCTTGCTTTGGCCTGTTTTGTTTTTTTGTTTTGTGAGGATGGCGGATTTAAAAAAACAGTATAACAATGATTGCAATCAAATCGTAGAAATCTGATATATAAACCATCCCAGATCCTGAGATTTAATATTTCAAGATAAACAAAAAATACTGAGAAGATAGTCGTGGCAATATTATTGACAGACAGAATTTTGAGGAAGATCTTCAAATGATATTAAAACCACGTCATGCGAACTCTCATACGTCAAGTCTCATCTGAAATCTCACTGGTCCGTATTGTCTGAATGTAATTCGACGACCGACAAATAGAGCCGTCTAGGTACGTTTTAATAAATAACAAAGCTCCAAAAAGATGAAAATAGTCACAAAAAATTAGATAATGTGTGAAATAATTCAAACGTTTCGTCCAACAACCTTGCACAACGTCGACTAAAACTCGTGACAAGATTCATTTAATGGCGAACCAAAACATGATGTCGAATCCAGTTAAGGCAAAAACGTTTTGAATTATTAGAATCTCCTGTGATCATGAAAGAAAGCTAGATGTCGTGGAGAATGAACAAAAAGCTAATGAACGTCTACGAATATATATTTCAGGGGAAACAACAGAGCAGAAAAATAAAATTGGATTTTGATGGTGAAAACAACGAATGTCAAAATAAGATCAAAATAACAATTATTCTTTCAAAAGTATAAGATTGTTTATTATATTAATAATAATAATAATAATAATAATAATAATAATAATGATGGGCTTAGGAAATCTAATGACAGGCACAAGTAATTATTGGTCAACATTAGACAAAAGTAGCAAAAAAAAAGGTTATATTGATTCTTGTTTTTCCTTATCAAAATATTCACAAAGATTTTTTCCCAATATTACAGAGAAAAATAAATAAAAAACACAAAAGTGTAGTTAATGCCTGATTAAACATTTTCAGTTAAATTTTAGTCATTTTCTAATCGTAGCTTAGATGTGGCACAAGGCTGAAATTATGGGGCACCTAGTGAGGATTGAACTAACTTTTCAGTCGTAACTGATCTAGCAAGACAAGCTTGTTAACTATTACACCACGCTCTATTTGCAGTTAAATAACGAAAGTAACTGTTTGTCATTCAATTACCAGATGTAAGATGTGTTTGGGAACACAGAGTAATGTAAGCAATTGTGGAGTAGATCCCAAGAAAAACAAAACAAACTCTTTGGAATATGGGGAAGGTGGTAAAAACCAGTGGTATAACTTTGACATAGAGAGAGTCTGGGAAACACACACACCCACGTATATTTTTTTAGTGAAATTGGAGTAGATTTGAACAGCGAAATTAAATCAGAGCATTTTGTTTACTGGTGGGGAAATCTGATCTAGGGCAGAAGTTGTACCCATTGAATCTAGGTTATCAAGAGACAATGGAAATGGTCGAAATAATTTTTATCGATTAAAAATTGAAATAGAGCTGAGTAAGCTAGAAGGAACTTTGGAATTCACATGATTTTGGTTGAAGCAGCCAGAACCTCGTGATAATCGCGTGCGAAGTAGTAGGGCCGAGGGTCAGTTATAACAGCCGGGTTTATCTATATAAACGCGTAGTTATCCTGAAAAAATTAAAATCTCATCTCAGAAATATAGACAGAGTTTATATTCAGTTTTGTTTAAGTACCCTTGGGAACCTCATGCGTCCACATCTTCTCACTCAGCTATATATTAAACAGTAGGACAAACTTATCTCATTAGCTCTGGTTTGAAACTAATCAAGAAGGAGAATCCTGAATTAAATGCCATAGGTCACCCTGGCAAAGCACATATGCAGGTAACGTGGAGTTTTTTTAAACATTTCACCCCAAGCAAGGCGAGAAGCCACTAGGACGCAAGGGGTTACAGAAGATTTGGAGTAAGATCAGATAGGAGTGATAGAGGAAAGGATGAGGAGAGGGATAGTGGAGAGATCAAGGCAACTGGAGATGTCAATTGCCATTACATTTGAATAGTTGGAGATTATAGCTATCAGGAAAACAGGAAAAGGGAAGGGTGTTCTACAGGCTAGAGGTGCTATTAGAGCAGAAGAGACGGCTATATTAAACGGCTTCGACAGTGAAAGGGTGAGAGCGAGATGCCATACTTGTAGGACGCTTGAATTCGTGAAGTCTGGGAACGAGCGAAAGCAGCTCATTGGAGCAGTTACCGTGAAAGTATTTGTAAAAAAGACAGAGGGAGGCGACAGCATGTCTGCGAGAGAGCGACTGCAGACGAGATGCCAGAACAGGGCTAATTATATTGTATATCCGTATCTGGATCTTATCAAGAACCCCGACGCAAACAGAAGGGGCTCTAGACCATATATGTCAGCAATACTCCATGCAACGGCGAATGGTTGATTTGTAGATTTGAAGGATCGATTCCGAGGAGAAAAATTTCCTGGCGCGGCACAGGGAGCCAACTTTCCTTGCGGTGGACGAGTTTACAGAAATGATTAAATGATACTTGTTTGAAATGTTCAAATATTTTCACTCCGTATTATATTATAGCTCTCTTCATCGTGAGTGATTTTATAACCCAAATCCTTGAGTGAGTGGGTTGCAAACACCAGATTATATGCTCCATTTTCGAAAGAAAGCAATTATCAATATAAAATTATCAAGAGAGATTGGTTTCCAAAGATCAAATAATATATGTCACTGAAATTGAATTTCGTAAAATTAACTTTCCCTTTACGTTTTTTGGGTGATTATAAAGATTAATAAAAATGAAGACACTCAAAAAGCCAACATGCAATTTATAATCCAACCACGCTGGCTGGACTTACACGCACCACCATAATAATACTCATTGAATAGAAACGCTATTTTGAACGACCCCAGGTTCGTATTACGTTCATTTGGGTGTTGTAGGTGTGGTAGTTCAAAATAGCGTTTCTTTTATTTTTTTCTCTCCATCAAACACAGAAAAATGAAGAAAAATATTACAAAAGCAAAGGATTTATTTAAAAAATAAAACATGGCCCAGCGGACAAAGATGTTGGTTAGAAACAGTGACTAAACCAAAAGAGTTGTGAGTTCCAATAACAGCAGTGGTGAACCAAAAAAAATTGGAGAATTGTGTTAAAGGGAAATAACTGAAACATCCGGAAGAGGTATGGCACGTGGAACTAGAACAATCTACCTCGGTGGACGAAATAAAGTGTTCATTTCGAAATTCCAATCACCTGAAAAATGTCGGAGCGTACAATGGCTGAAACGTTGTGAATATGGCAATGGGAGATGAAGATAGCAGTCTGAATAATGTAAATATGCCATATACCACGCTCGGCTTTGAATTCAAAGTTTTTAATTCTTCTATACAGATTGCCAAGGACAAATGAAAAAGTTCATTGTGGCCTGTATATCTAGGGGTATGAGAAGAGATGGGTACATACTGTTCACAAGGATATTTGTGCGAAATTGAATGGAAAGATCTCGTCCAAAATGCGAACTAAAATAGCCGATTTCTGCTTCCGAGCCTCTAATCAGCTGCACAGCCGACAATTTTATGTTTATTCAATTTTGAAATGCTTTTGAAGTGTTGTTGATCAGTTTTTATATCGACATTACCTAAGTTCCTTTCTAGTTCATTAGCTATATGTTATGCCGGTAATATAATTTACTTAGCTCTATGTTCTCTTTTAAACTTTTTACTTTTGTGGATTGTGTACGCTTTTCTCTTAGCATTGTATGTGAAATAATTTGGATAAGAGGGGATTTTAAATCTATTTACTTCTTTGGGAAGATATTCGTCATTGAAAATTTTAAGAAATCTAAAGAAAATAATAATAATAATAAACTGGTCATCTTGTATTAAGTTGCAAGATATTGGCACCCACTGGGTATTAAACCCAGCAGGACAGAGTGGGCCAATATCTGCACTAGAAAATATGCAACTTCTACGGGAAGGAAACTGAGAGAAACTGGTATGAACACCACCCAGAGCCGGTTACGGAGATAGAACCTGTTACGATTTTATGGGACTACGCAATACACACTGACTGAATAATCAAAGCCAACCGCCCAGAAATTGTTATTAAAGACCACAAACAAAAAAAAGTGCCTCCTTATTGATATGGCAGTCCCTGCAGACTGCAATGTATCTTTGAAGATATTCAAAAAGCTATCAAAATACAAGGACCTTGAAATCGAAATCTCAAAAATGTGGCATCAACAATCCCTGTTGTAGTCGGAACCCTCGGAGTGATTGGAAATGATTCCAAGAGACACATTGAAGGGATTCCTGAAAGCCCATGCCTTAAAGAAATACAAAATATTGTACTCCCAAGTACAGTCCACACGTTACGAATGTCTTTATATATGTAAAATAATTGTGATTTTCTTTTCAAAACTGCTCAGTGGAAAATGCCATGATGCCATTTCTGATCTAGTTGGGGTCCGAAAAATATGAGTACACACCAGAAACCAAATATAATAATAATAAGTTCTTTCTTATTTGTTAACCTGCGCTAAATATTTAATTTTAAACTGGATTCAGTTCTAATTAATTCAATATCACGAAAAGCTCAGATGTTAATGATTTTCCTTTCCTATCTAAATTCAAGTGAGATCTAGTAATTTAGCTTTCTGTAGATATATTAGTAAGGTGTTATCTGATGACTGTACAAGCAGGCTATTTTAAATTATACTTTTTCTCTTACTAAAGTTGCGCGAAAGACAATGTGTAATACGTAACACAAAAAAAATGAGTTGAAATTAATTAAAATCGAATGTTTATAGCGATGCTGTTAAAAGTAAAATCTAGCTTTTCAGGCGTATATAATGTCAATCACGATTCTTTTCGCTAATTTATATCTTGTTCCTGTGAAATAACATTCTTTTTCTTACGCCGAATCATCATCGAAACATCAGTTTTTTTCCCCAATTTGTTTATGTATTTCACATTCTTCCTAGGGTTATTATATGTGAGTTTGGTACCTTTCGGCGTAGCCCGTTTGGCATCACTGATTCGGCGTCAGAAAAAAAAAAATTGGTCTATTCAGCAAAGTCGTTTGGGCGTCAGACTGTCTCGACGTCGCTATCTTTGACAATCACCTTTCAATATGACTTTTTATTCATTTAGGGACTTAAGTATCCTATTAAAACACTAATGGAATAAGTTAAATTAAAAACTTAAATTACAAATATTACATTTAAAAAAATTTACAGAAACGCTATTTAAATTAAAAAACTATTTATTGTTAGAAATCACTTCTTGATTTCGTAATTATGAGCAACATCCTTCAGGAATTCAGCTGAATCTGTGTAATCTCACTTGACATCGATTTTTCTGTTCATATCGCCAAAACTTTAATTGTTCTCTCTCTTGTTCGTTGCGTCAAAAAGAAGAAGGTATCCATCGTGTATTACTTTGTTACTTCCACGTGTTGATAAAATATTTGCTTCCATTTTGGAATAAAATGGCTATGACGAGTGAAAAATATGAAGCTGTACTGAAGGAAATATAATATAAAAATACCTCCAAAGAATCTTTTTCCTAAATTGAACCATTCGAGCATATAACGACAAAGCACTAATTTGACTACTGTTATGGGACCTTACCCATAATAACATAATGGACTATTTCATACGTAATAAATACTGCGCCTCAAGAGGAAGCGGGAGTTTAGCCTGAAGTCGGGCGACCGGCTGATCGGTTGAACTCTCTGCCTACGGGCGGGGTGGAACCCGAACGAGGCTACGCTGAAGGGCGGAGTCTCTTTCGGGGAGGTAGACCGACCCTGAACCCGTTTATACGGGTTAAAAGTGCATATTTTTGGCCGAGCCCACGGGCTCGGAATCCCCATGTTAAACCGGCCTTGTGTCACATGATTCCCTCGGGGGGGGGGGGCGGTTGACTAAGTACCGTTCAGTCCGAAGTCGGGCGACCGGCTGATCGAATGATCGGTTGAACTCCCCCGAAAAGGGCATATTTTTGCCCGAGCCCACGGGCTCGGAGATCCAACGTTAAACCGGCCTTGTGCCACATGATGCCCTCGTGAGGGGGTGACTAAATACCGTTCAGCCCGAAGTCGGGAGACCGGCTGATAGGCTGATTGGTTGAACTCTCTGCCTTAGGGCGGGAGGTACCCGAACGAGGCTACGCCGAAGGGCGGAATCTCTTTCGGGGAGGTAAACGGACTCTGAACCCGCTTATACGGGTTCTAAGGGCATATTTTTGGCCGAGACCACCGGCTCGGAGATCTCACGGGCTCGGGGATCCCACATTAAACCGGCCTTGTGCCACATGATGTCCTCGTGTGGGGGTGACTAAATACCGTTCCGTCTGAAGTCGGGCAACCGGCTGACCGGCTGATCGGTTGAACTCTCTGCCTTAGGGTGGGATGAACCCGAACGAGGCTACGCCGAAGGGCGGAATCTCTTTCGGGAAGGTAAACCGACCCTGAACCCGTTTATACGGAGATCCCACATTAAACCGGCCTTGTGCCACATGATGCCCTCGTTGGGGGTGGGCGGGTGACTAAATACCTTTCCGTCTGAAGTCTGAAGTCTAGAGTTCCGTCTGAAGTCTGAGAGTTCAGTCTGAAGTCTGGAGTCTGGAGTTCCGTCTGAAGTCTAGAGTTCAGTCTGAAGTCTGGAGTGAAGTCCGTCAGGAGTCAGTCAGTCGAGTCAGAGGCAGTCCGAACAGAGTCGTGTTCAGACAATTACTACTAAACCTGATTGTTCGTACTAACACCTTCTACTTCTCTGTATATATTCCTGTTTGTATTATATCTGTGTTATTCCATATCCGCCTTCGAGTTCTTCTTTATTGGTTCTAACTTTGACTATCACCGTAGTACAAGGGGCCATAAGAACTACTAAACGAGAGAGAGAGAGAGAGAGAGAGTGAGAGAGAGAGAGAGAGAAAGAGAAATTTAACTCTGACGACGAAATAGTAATCTGACGCTTAATCGAATAAAATGGCTTTGACGACTGAAAAATATGAAGCTGCACTGAAGGAAATATAATATAAAAATACCTCCAACTACTGTTTTTCTTAAATATAAAAATACTTCCAACTACTGTTTTTCTTAAATTAGACTATTCGAGCATATAACGAGGAAGTACTAATTTGACTACTATACGAGAGAGAGAGAGAGAGAGAGAGAAAATTTGACTATATCGACGAAGTAGTAATCTGACGTCTAAGCGTCTCTTTGCCGAAAAATTCCTATGTCGAGTTGGCGACGCCGAATCGGCGACTCCGAATCAGCGACGCTAAATGAGCTACGCCGGAACATCCCATTGCCAATATATGTAACGAATGCAGAAGGAATTCATCATTTCATCTTTATCTAATGCGATGTGAGGCAAATATATTGCTGGAATGGCGTGTCAAATCAAAGTTTTTTTTACTGTGTCACTATTGACTGCTTTCAAAGTTTACCCATTCTAAAGCTATGTAAATCATGAGATGATAGTGACATTTCTGGAAACATTCTTGGAACTCCTTTTCCAGAATACCTTTCGGCAATGTAGTCGCGTATTGACGGATGTCAGATAGGTCAGCAAATCTTTATCCATTCAGAGCATTTTTAATTTTGGAAAATAGCCCAAGACTGCAGGAGACTAAATGTCGTAAGGTAGTTGAACTATATTAATGTATTTCTAAGCCAGGAAATCACGAACACCTAATGCGTCGTGTGAGAATCTACTACACTATTTCCCTATTCATATTCAGGTATTCCGCTATCTGCTGCTTAATCATACCCAGCTTCTCACTCTGTTTGCTTTTACCCCTTCTTCTTTGTGTTTTTGTCTATCCACCTTATCACTTTAGATATCTTCCCATTTGTGTCACTCAAAAAACACGCCGTTTCTTTATAGCATGTTCACTTAAAGTCATTTGTGACAGGAATTTGACACCCTTTATACGAAATTTAATTTTAATCAGCTATACCAGATTTTCACTCATTTTCCGCCAATTGTATAACATGAACACATCACACTTTCTCTACTGTTCGGTATCAAATAACTTATCTGCTCTCTATCTCAAATTCGAATATGTCCAGGAGTGCTCAGGTATAAATTTTGGTTTGGTGCACCATCTAATACGATGTGTGGCAAATATATAGCCGGATTGGCCTGTCAAAGCAAAGTTTTTTTACTGAGTTGCTATTGGCTGCTGTCACTTTCAAAGTTTATGCATTGTAAAGCTATGCAAATAGGGAATGGGACGGTCCGGTGTAACCCATTTGGCGTCGCTGATTCGGCGTGGCCGATTCGGCGTGGCCGATTCGGCGTAGCTGATTCGACATACGAATTTTTTGGCAAAGGCACAATTAGGCGTCAGATTACTACTTCGTCTTTATAGTCAGATTTCTCTCTCCCCCCTCTCTCTCTCAGACACACACACACATTTAGTAGTTAAATTAGTACTTTGTCGTTTTATGCTCAGATACCTTTAAGAGAAAGAGTAGTTCGAGACGTTTTTAAATTAAATTTTAAATTAATGTTAATCAGCTTTTCCAGATTTTCACTCATTTTCCGCCAACTGTATAACATGAACACATCACACTTCCTCTACTGTTCGGTAAAAAATAACTCATCTGCTCTCTATCTCAAATTCGAATATGTCCAGGCGTGCTCAGGTATAAATTTTTGCTTGGCACATTACCACAGCGAATCGCTAAACTTGTCACACATATTTCGTGGCCGTAGACATGTTTCATAAACACAAATCTTGACTTCTGTCTGAATAAAGAAATAAACACAAATGAGAGAAAACCTTCAACAGCAGCTGCAATCAAAACAGGACTGCTAGAAGCAGCAGTTGCAGTACCAATCAGCAGCAGGTTATGTTTAAGGTTCCAAGTTCAATACAACAAACTGTCTTAAGCCTATTGGATTAAAACTTTATCTAGTGAATTTGGTGACGTAGTGATTTTGAGTTCAATCCCTGTATCGGGCAATGTGTACTTGGACTCGTTGGAAACAGATGATCAATAAGTGAGCACTACTAAAAAAATTTAACTAGATTAGTAAAAGGGGAATAACTGCGACACCCAGAAGAGGCATGGTACGTGGAACTAGAACAGTCTATCTCGGTGGACGAAATAATGGGTTCAGTTCTAAATTCCAACCACCTGAAGAAGGCCGGAGCGTACAACGGTCGAAACGTTGTGAATATTGCAATGAAGATGAGGATAACAGACCGAATAATGTAAATAATGCAAGTAATCGTAATACTTCATGTCAGAGATATAGAGGCCGAAACCATGTAAATATGGCAATGAAGATGTGGATAAAAGTCCGAATAATGGAAATAATGCAAGTAATTATAATATTTCATCTCAGAGATATAGAGACCGAAACGTTGTGAATATGGCAATGAAAATGAAGATAACAGTCAGAATAATGTAAATAATGCAAGTAATCATAATACCTCATCTCAGAGATATAGAGGCCGAAACGTGAATATGGCAATGAAGATGAGGATAACAGTCCGAATAATGTAAATAATGTATGTAATCATAATACCTCATCTCAGAGATATAGAGGCCGAAACGTTGTAAATATGGCAATGAAGATGAGGATAATAGTCCGAATAGTGTAAATAATGCAAGTAATCATAATACCTCATCTCAGAGATATACAGGCCGAAACGTTGCGAATATGGCAATGAAGATGTGGGTAACAGTCCGGATAGTGTAAATAGGCATATATCGAGAGACATGTTCAGTGAAACGAGAACAGTCTTTCGCTAGAGATTAAATAAAGGGTTCAGTTCAGAATTTCCTGAAGTTTATATAGATGTGAGAACAACAATGAAGATGAGGAAAATGTTCAGAATTTAAATACAGTAAACAATAAAAGAGAAAGGCGCTTAATCTATAATAGAGAAAAAATCCTTATCACAACAGACTTTTGAACAATTTTGCTAACATTAACAGATATTACTTCTTGTGAAAATTTTTACTTCAGGCTAGCTAGAAATTCAATAGGTAATTGATAAGAATAAATATATAACGAAGTCTGGATTTTTTTCCGGTTGCCAATCGACTTAACAGATTATATAGACATGGATATACACTTCATCTGCTCTGTGAAATATTAGTCCATGTCCAACAAAGTCTTTGAGTATTAAGGTGACCCACAGATTACGTTTTTTTATTATACCTGAACTGCTAAGAATTCTTGTGAAAGATAGTGGAATGCCCCCACTTGCCTTTTCGATTGTTTGGAATTCAATGTTTTTGTTTTTTTTTCTTTAGTATCTGTCTATATTTCTGAGATAAGGTATTATGTACACTATTTACATTATTCGGACTATTGTCCTCATCTTTGTCGCCATATTTATTACAACATTTCGGCCGTTGTACGCTCCGACCTTCTTCAGGTTGTTGGTATGTCAAACTTAACCATTTATTTTGCTCACTGGGTTAGACTGTTCTAGTTCCACGTGCCATGCCCAATGAATGTCAGTTATCAGTTATCGATTCCCCTCTCCAAGTTCTCCACTGCCTTAACCCTAGAACACTAACCATCAACTAAAGTTACACCGCAACTAACCATGGGTATATCATACCCGATTTTGAAAATATAAAAAAAAAAAATATTAAATATAAATCTTTATTTGAAATATTTTACATGCAGACACTTCAAACTTTGTACTTTGAGTTAACATTAATAGGAACTGAAAAACATTTAGGTAAGAAAATCAGGTACTGAAATTTTAAATAAAAACAGGAAAATTTGTGCTGGGTACTATATACCCATGGTTAGTGTTCTAGGGTTAGCCATGTATTAAAAACACACTCTTTGGGTCCATGCCACTGGGTCTAACTCCTAAGTGTCATGTGTCTTTTTTTTTCTCTTAGATTTGTTCCTGGCAAAATCTTGAACTTCAGTACGCTACTTAGCACGCACCTGGGGCAGAAGCGACAGATCCATGACTTTCCCCAAGGGCAATTGTGTGAAAGTGAATGCAGAACACTGCGCTGGAATTTGTATCCATTTCGCTAGTTCTAGTTTCTGAGCTTTTCACGACCCACATACCTCAGCAGAATAGTCATCACTCAAAAGAAAAGCTATTTTGAACTATCTCAGCCTCTTATTACTTTCATTTAGATGTTGTAGCTCTGAATAAGAGGCTGTTATTGTTCAAAATAGCGTTACCTTGTAATTATTTTCTTCATTATACAAAGAAGAATGGAGAACAATAGTACAAAATAAATAACACATGGTCAAGTGGATAAAGACGTTGCTTAAAGCCAGTGACTAAACACAAAGAGTTGTGAGCTCAATACCAGACCACAACAGTGGTGATCAAAAAAAAATAAAATAAAATAATTCGTGGAGATCTGAGTGAAAGGGAACAGAGACAGCCGGAAGAGGCATGGCACGTGGAACTAGAACAATCTACCCCGGTGGACGAAGTAAAAGGTTCCGTTCGAATATCCAATGACCCGAAGAAGTCCGGAGCGTACAAAAGCCGAAATGTTGTGAATATGGCAATGAAGATGAGGATAACAGTCCGAATAATGTAAATAATGTAAGTAATCATAATATCTCATCTCAGAGATATAGAGGGCGAAGCGTTGTGAATATGGCAATGAAGATGAGGATAACAGTCCGAATAATGTAAATAATGTAAGTAATCATAATACCTCATCTCAGAGATATAGAGGCCGAAACGTTGTGAATATGGCAATGAAGATGAAGATAACAGTCCGAATAATGTAAATAATGTAAGTAATCATAATATCTCATCTCAGAGATATAGAGGCCGAAACGTTGTGAATATGAGAATGAAGATAAGGATAACAATCCGGATAATGTAAATAATGCAAGTGATCATAATATCTCATCTCAGATTTATAGAGGCCGAAACGTTGTGAATATGGCAATGAAGAAGAGGATAAAAGTCCTTATAATGTAAATAAAATAAATACGTTGTTAATAAATAAGCGTATTAATAAACTGTCAAATGTGTCTCGTCTTTTTACTTTTGAATTAGCAAGCTGTAACCGTAAGTTCTACCCAAAGAATTCATTTACAGGTAATTCACGGCTTGGGATCTCTTTCACAAGCAGTTTCGACAAACGACAATATTCCTAATGTCCGACAGGCACCAAATTCCCTAATAATCCAAGAGAATGCTAAAAGACAACTGCTCGCTCCCCCACCAAAAGAAAGTAGTCCCAGGAATGCCGCTATCAATGGAAACGATGCTGTTTAAGGCGAGTGCCTTCAAAAGGGGAATACTTCGAGGAAGATTAAAATGCCGAAATGATAGTGTTGCAGTTTTTCTTTTTATAGAACTAGTCCCGATACTTTATTATCTTTCCTCATAGATAGATAGATAGATAGATAGACAGATAGATAGATATGGCCACAAATGAGATAGATAGATAGATAGATAGATAGATCACCAATATTTTTATTAAAATCAAAAACAAAGCATAAAGAAAAAAATGAAAAAAAAGTCACCAATACAATGGATGAGAGATTATCAATTCTATTCAAGAGTTTCTATTTTTCTCTTTATTTTTGTACTTTTGTCTGCAACAAATTAGCGAGTCGAGATTTTCCACTGAGACTGCTTTCCCGCCACCGACGTTCTTCAAACATAAAGGCAACGTCAATCGCCATCATCCGTCTTTCTGAGTATTGCTTTTTCTCTTCATTATTTTCCTATTCTCTTACATTCGCAGTAACCTCTTGCGTCTTAGGGGCAATATCGTCTTGCTTGGGTTGAAATGATTAAGAAAATAAAATAAATAAAACTTTTCCAAATTTGTTTGTCAAAAATAGAATGACTTGATGTTCATACACTGGCTCATTCGAGCTGTTTTGATTATCTGCCTGCGTCATACACATACTTTTTAACTAATTATTGATAAGTAAACATCAGAAGATTCCTATAGACTGCGGATTCACAATAGAGTGATCTGTTTGTTTTTTTTATTTTTCCACGGATGAAGAATTGAGCCAAAATATTTACTGTTATCCCTTATCGATAGTGCATCACAAATAAGTAAGTAATAATCGTATACGAAAGTTGAAGGTCATGTCTATAAATACATCTCTCTCTATCTCTCTCACAAATACACTCATTCACTCACTCACTCTCTCTCACTCTCTCTCTCTTTTTCCTGGTTGTTTTCCTCCATTATTTTTTAAAATCCATAAAGAGTTGGGTAGAATATTAAGAATGGTAATAAAGAACCTCTTCGGTGGAAATGAATCAGAATGAAGATGACGCCTTTTGAAGGAAGGAGGAACAAATAAACATCAACAACTGCGTCTCAAATAATAACAGTCGTTGTGAGAGTCATGTCAGGTTTAGAGAATGATCAAAACAATGTGTAGGGAAAACACATTATGGTCATCAGTCGAGTCCCAGTAGTCGTACTAAGAAGAAAAACGATGAGTGCAAACGACAGTAAAAATAACTAGAAATGCCCGGGAAAATTTCGCCATTTTCCTATTTGGATTTTCTGATGATTCTTAATTTATAAATTAAAGATTGAATAAGATCAACGTGGGTTCTACGATCATAAAAATGCGCGTTTAATTTCCCCTGTTGCATCGATAAATAATTGAGCTTAACAACGTTAACGAAATATTAAAATAATAATCCTAAATGCCACTGTAGGTCATTGTTTGAAGAAGAAAGAGATACAAAAAATAAAAAAAATAAAAAATAAGATCTTAACAAGTAAAATATAAATTAAAAGATTTGAAATTGAAATTTTTCTTTTCACTGAAGCAGACGTTAAACAAATGAGAATGTTATCACCTCCTCTGTTTTCATTTTACTTTTCTTTCTTTATTTTCTTCTCTCTTACTTCCTTTCCTTTTTTTCCTTCCGTCTTTTCTTCCTTTTCTTCTTTCATTCCTTCCTTCCTTCTTTCTTTCTTTCTCTTCTTTCTTCCTTCTTTCCTTCCTTCTTTCTTTCCTTCTTTCCTACCATCTTTCTTTCTTTCCTTCTTTCCTTCCTTCCTTCTTTCTTTCTTTCTTTTTTCTTTCCTTCCTTCCCTTCTTTCTTTCTTTCTTTCTTTCCTTCTTTCTTTCTTTCTTTCCTACCATCTTTCTTTCTTTCTTTCCTTCCTTCCTTCCTTCCTTCTTTCTTTCCTTCGTTCTTTCGTTCGTTCCTTTATTTCTTTGCCTTCCCCCACCCCCCAAAAAAGCCCCTTCATATATCTTTTCTTTCGTCTATTATTGCACTCAAAGAGGAATGCCCTAATGTTTATCTCAGGTAATGGCAGGGAGTGACTTACTGTTAACCATCCAGCCACAAGAAGCGTATGTTTAGTAAAGTCGCTGTTTATAAACAATATTCGGCAATTTTCTCCATCAATGATATCTTCTCATGAAACGTATCTTAACGTAAACAACAACTACATTTTATGAAATGGATTAATTCCGACAATTATTTTAATATTTTTTCCGAATGTTTAACAGCACATCAGATCAAATGATAATTCCTATTGGAGTTACAAGTTCGATTTCTGTCGGAGAAGCAAATATTTTCTACGAAATTTCTCGAACATTCAGGTCGGTAAATGTAATTATTACTGTTTAAAAAAACAAAAAAAAAAAACAAAAAAAAAACAAAGCATTTACTTAAATAAATTATATCTATAAAGATAGAGTATAAGTGGAAAATATATTAAAATAATTGTCGGACTTAATCCATTTGATATATATATATATATATATATATATATATATATATATATATGTGTGTGTGTGTGAACATGGAAGTCAACACTCAGAGGCGACAGGTTGTTTCATGCTAAATGCAATCGTCAGAACACTTGAGACCCGACGATGCGTCTAGCATGAAACAGCCTGTCGCCTCTAAGTGTTGACTTCAATGTTCACTTTTATATTTACATACGCTCTATCTCTGATATTGAGCACTTTATCCCATAAATATAGCACACCTTAAGACTATATTTCTTCACACATACACACACACACACACACATATATATATATATATATATATAATTATTTGTTTAAAAATATGATTCCAACACGCTATATAATAGTTCTCATGTTTCAAAACAAGAGCCGAAAACTTCAATATAATTATTTGAATTAAAGTACCAAACTCAGTTCCATATTCAGGCGAATTTTTTTTGGCATAACTTATTTATGAAATTTACGCGTTTTATAAGCATATTCATTATTCTTTTTTCGCTTGAAGATGGAACAGAGCTTAGTACTTTAATTCAATTTAATTCAAATAATTATATTGAAGTTTTCGGCTCTTGTTTTGAAACATGAGAACTCTTATGTAGCGTGTTGGAATCATATTTTTAAATAAATAATTATATTTATGCTCTACTTTTGTATGGAGCACTATTTTTTTAAAATAATAACAAAAATACTAAAGAACTTTGGATTATTTACCTAACTAGTTCTTTCCTATTTTCTATATATTTTTCACACACACACACACACATACATATATATATATATATATATATATATATATATATGTGTGTGTGTGTGTGTGTGTGTGTGTGTGTGTGTGCGCGCGCATGTTTCATTAAAAACGACAGACAAGATACTACGGTTAAACTTTTATTTAATTTTTCTTGTGTTCGAACAAGAGCTTTCTTTTCTGGACAAAGAGTGTGTAAGAACTGTCCAAATGTTTTATAGTTCCGACCGCTTTCGGCTATACCTTTAGTCATTATCATGGATGATTCAATTTTTAAGCTTAATTGAGTGTGTGTGTGTGTGTGTGTGTGTGTGTGTGTGTGTGCATTATGTGTATGTCTTAGTGTGTAGTAGGGATGTTTTAATTTCTGAATACGGTTAGCACATTGTGGCCTTGTTCGTAGTTAATATTGTTAAGAGTTGGCTTTTTCTTTTCTATTATTAAAGCTTCCATTATTTTTAGTTTTTTTTTACAGGTGGATGAAGTTATTACATTTGTGTTTTCTACTAGTATGTTCCTAATGGACTCTGGTAAATTTGTGTGTTTAAATGGGTTCTAATGGAGCTGTGATCAGATAGGTGTAACGTAATTTATATATATAATTTTTGTATGACTTAGCGGTAAATAAAAATCTCTTTGGGAACAATGCCTGTTTGTCATTCCGTTGTTTCTGTTATTGTGTTCTATCTGTTGTATTATACTACTACTACTACTACTAATAATAATAATAATCGCTGGACATTCGTATTCGAGGAGACCCGTCTACTAGGAGGGGGTTAGTCAATCCCTATTGCAGACGCTTGCTCAGGTACGTTTTGTGTTTTGTTCAACACCCAAAGAGCCCACCTGTGCTTGATACTGCAACTATGCTGGGCAGACCTTAGATACAGTTTCTAGAAGATCAACAATCTGAACAAGGCCAGCATACTCAAACTCTCGGTCACAATGACTTGTGACTTCGTGCTAGCACAGCCACTGACGGCCCACGAGGGTTCCGTCTGCCCAATTTCACTCACAAGGTTTGGGTCAACCTGTAGTCTGATTTTACACGCACTTTCCAAAGGTGTCGCATGCTGGGATTGCTCACTCCAGACTGATAACATCAAGAAGTCACCTTCCTCTCGAGATTTGAACTTGAGACTCATGGTCAGAAAGTGAATGTTCTAACCTCTCAGCCACTAATACAGACCGCAATTATTTTCTCTTTCCTAACAAAAAAAAACATTATCACCTTTGCCAATCGTACTTGAATGAAAGTAGACATAAATTTCAAAGTGAAACTAAACTCGAATATTTATTTCTTTTTTTCGAACCGCTAGCCCTTTATACTAGTTGCACCTCTAGTGTCTAGGAGGGAGGTCATGTTATTATCTATCTATCTATCTATCTATCTCAATGTGTTCATATCTATCTATCTATCTATCTCAATATGTTCATATCTTTCTATCTATCTCAATGTGTTCATATCTATCTATCTATCTATCTATCTATCTATCTATCTATCTATCTCAATGTGTTCATATCTATCTCAATATGTTCATATCTATCTATATATCTATCTATCTATCTCAATGTGTTCATATCTATCTATCTATCTATCTCAATATGTTCATATCTATCTATCTATCTCAATATGTTCATATCTATCTATCTATCTATCTCAATATGTTCATGTCTATCTATCTATCTATCTATCTCAATGTGTTCATATCTATCTATCTATCTATCTCAATGTGTTCATATCTATCTATGTTCATTATCTATCTATCTTTCTTTCTTTCCTTCTTTCTTTCTACCTCCTTCTGTTCATTATCTTTCTTTCCTTCTTTCATTCTATCTATTTATCTAATTCTGCTTATTATCTATCTATCTCCTGTTCATTATACATCTATTTATCTATCTATATATCATTTATTCCACTATCTCTCTTCCAATATATATATATATATATATATATATATATATATATATATATATATATATGTATATGTATATATATATATATGTATATATATATATATGTATATATATATATCTCTCTGTTCATTATCTGTCTATCTATTTCGAGACCTTCGCATGGTTTAATGACTTTATTTTTTTATTCTTTATTTTTATACTGTCAGCTGCTATCTTCCTGTTGTCGCATTCTGTCTTTACTTTTGATAAATGACAACTTTTTTCATGACAAAATAATACATCTGTCTATTTCAGCGCGTGCTAGCATATTGGATGAAAAATTTTCACCTGTTTTTGCCGTCGTCTCTCTCTCTCTCCCTCTCTCCCTCTCTCCTTGTTTGTATCTTTTTTCCTAATTATTCTCTTGCCCTATTACAGTCTATCTTTCACTGCCTATTCATCTCATCAAACATAAAACTGTGAAAAACATAGACACATCAATATGACTGTAAATCGATGATAAATAAAGGCCTTAAGTGTATACAACAAATCATTTTTCAACATAACCGCCTTCATTGTCAAGGCACATAATTCAGTGGGGAATATTAATCCCATAGATCGAATATTACGGATCAAAATGCAAATAATATATCCCTTTCAAGCTATAGATATTGATCCATTCTCTTATGGCATCCATATACCGCACACGAAGCAAAGTCTCCCCGCATCACACTCATTACATATTCGATTATCGCCAAGAGCAAAGAAACACGCCCGTTCTTAGTAAAACGACCCTGCAGTCTTTACAGATAAAATCACTGTTGTACAGTCTTGAGAAATAGATACCAATGCGAATAGCTTTTTTTTATATATTCGACTCTCCCGTCGAATTCAACGTATGGGGGTCAATCAGATCAGTCTCTAGGAAACCGACAGCCCGAAAACAGCATATGAGATTTGATTATAGTGGTGAAGGTTTTGTGCAGAACCATCGACACTTTTTGAAGGGCCAAACACAGAGACCTGGTGCACTGCGTGCCACAAGGTCCCCAAACGACCCTTCGCAGGTTTTGAATTCAGAGTTGTCCTTCTCTTAGACCAGTTGCCATCCAGTCTGTATTTCCTCATAGCTGGAGGGAGAAGAAAAGGATTCATACCTTTCCCAAGGGTATTAGCACGTAAGTGAATGTAATGGATTCGACTGGAATTCAAACTCGGCTCTCCGATTCCTCAATCCAAGCCGCTATGCATTACTCCACCGTGCTTCCATATAAATGCTACAAAAGATTTAATTTGCCCTCATCAACAAGCTTCTACCACTTCCCTGTCAAGTAACCTAGGAAAAGTGGTCGATCGGTTCATCTATCTTGGAAGTAACATCTCCTCCACTGAAAGTCAAGTGATATTGCATTTAGTAAAGTTTGGAATGTCGTGAACAAGCCGTCACAATCTTAAACTGTTTTATCGTATAAAATGGAAGATTTCTTTCAAGTCATAACCGTATCCGACTTTCTCTGTGATAAGATTGCATAGCCATTGACAAAATGATTCGAAAAGAACTGGGACAGCATATGTTCAAGGATACTATGTGCTGTATTGAATTCATCCTGGAAACAGCATCCTACAACAAAAAAGCAGTTCTATGGCCAACTACTTCCCATCTCCCTAGTTAGTCAGCATTCTGATGAACTGCTGGTGTGCTGCGCAGTAATAATAATAATAATAATAATAATAATAATAATAATGGCAAGATAAACCGCTTCATGGCAAATAATCTGCCCGTACCAAACAAGCTGACGTAGACAAAACCCGTAACCATCAGTGGCTCCGTAGTGCAGGGTTGAAAGCTGAAACTGAAGGTTTTATCCTTGCTGCACAGGACCAATGCTTGCTAACTAGGAATTATCAAGCACACATACTAAAATATTGTGTTAGTCCAAAATACAGATTCTGTGATAAATATCCAGAAACAGTTGATCATCTTGTATCAGGTTGCACGACATTGGCACCCACTGAGTATAAAACCGGCATGGCAGAGTGGGCCAATATCTGCACTGGAAAATTTGCAATTTCTACGGGAAGGAAACTTAAAGAAACTGGTATGAACATCACCCAGATCCGGTTAAGAAGATAGGATCTGTTACAATTCTATGGGACTACACAATACACACTGACAGAACAATCAAAGCAAACCGCCTAGATATTGTTATTAAAGACCACAAACAAAAGAAATGCCACCTTATTGATATGGCAGTCCCTGCTGACTGCAATGTATCTTTGAAGATATTCAAAAAGCTGTCAAAATACAAGGACCTTGAAATAGAAATCTCGAAAATGTGACCCATGGGAACATCAACAATCCCTGTTGTAGTTGAAGCCCTCGGATTGGTTGGAAAAGATTCCAATAGACTAATTGAAAGGATTTCTTGAAGTCCATACCTCAAAGAGATACACAAAATTGTTCTGACAAGTACAGCCCACATTTTACGAAGGGATTTATCTATGATTTTTTTTTTTTAGTGGAAAGTGTTATGATGCCATTTCTAACCTTAGGACCCTGGGCGGGACCCGAAAAGAAATGTGTACACGCCAAAAATTAATGGAAATAAAAAATAATAATAATAACCAGATGTCACACAAGACATGGCGTTTGATCTTAATTAATTGAACGTGTTAATATGTACATATTTTGTCTTGGGAGATTGAGGAAATTTATAATTCCAATCAGAAGGAGACGCTGGAAATTTCCAGGAGGTATTGAATGTGGAAAGACAATTTAACACTCAGAGAACGTGTGGAAGACAAGAGGAACAGAAAGAAAACAGTGATAACCTAATGTATTTAGGAAATATATAAAAATGTTCTTACAAGAACAGCTCACACATTTATCTAGGTAAAATGTGCGTAATCATAGGGTTTTTCTTTTGTTTGTTTTGATACAAAACGGATCAGTGGAAAATGCCATGAAGCCATTTCTGACCTTCCCGTAAAGAAAATGTAATTACAGCAGAAATAAAAATAGCTAATAATAATAATAATAATAATAATAATGAGAAGAAGAAGAAGAGGGCGAAGAAAACGAAACAGAAGAAAGCGAAGAAGAAGAAAAGGAAACAGAAGAAAGAAAAAAACGAAGAAGACGAAAACGAAACAGAAGAAAGAGAAGAAAACGAAACAGAACAAAGCGAAGAAGACGAAAACGAAGAAGAAATCGAAACCAAATAATAATAATAATAATAAGAAGAAGAAGAAGAAGAAGAAGAAGAAGAAGAAAACGAAACAGAAGAAGAAAAAAACGAGACAGAAGAAAACAAAACAGAAGAAAACGAAAATGAAAAGAAGAAGAAGAAACCGAACGTTTTTTGTTTTTTTGTCAGTGGAAAATGTTATGATGCCAATTCTAACCTTAGGTCCTTGGGCGGGACCCGGAAAGAAATGTGTAAACGCCAGAAATCAAAGGAAATAATAATAATAATAATAATAATAATAATAATAATAATAATAATAGAAATACTATGAATATGAAACATCAACTTTAGCAAAATGATGAATAATTAAGAATATGTCAAATTCACAAAGGCCAACTTTTATATAATCGTCAAGTTTTAATCCGAGTCAAGAATATTGACGAAGAATAAGTAAGAAATGAATTTCAAGAAATGATGTTGATTTTCATGCAAATACCGTTTCTAACGTTTTATATATTTTTTCCTTTTCATTTTTTCTAATATTTTAAAAAATATTGAGCCAATGTTGAAGAAAACAATTGTTCACATCACGATAGATTATTTTTCTTCTTTTTCGTTTTCTTCTTCTCCTTCTTCTTCTTCTCTTTCTTCTTCGTTATCATTTTCATTTTCTTCTGTTTCGTTTTCTTCTTCTGTTTCGTTTTCTTCTTCTGTTTCGTTTTCCTCTCTTTCTGTTTCGCTTTCGTCTTCTTAGTTTTCTTCTTTTTTCTGTTTCGTTATCTTCGCCTTCTGTTTTCTTTTATTATTATTATTATTATTATTACTATTATTATTATTATCAATATTAGTTACTTTGATTTCTGCTGTAAACACATTTTCGGGAAGGTTAGGCTTCATAGCATTTTCCACTGATCCGTTTTGTATCAAAACAAACAAAAGAAAAACGCTATGATTACGCACATTTTACCTAGATAAATGTGTGAGCTGTTCTTGTAAGAACATTTTTATATATTTCCTAAATACATTAGGTTATCACTGTTTTCTTTCTGTTCCTCTTGTCTTCCACACGTTCTCTAAGTGTTAAATTGTCTTTCCACATTCAATACCTCCTGGAAATTTCCAGCGTCTCCTTCTGATTGGAATTATAAATTTCCTCAATCTCCCAAGACAAAATATGTATATATTAACACGTCCAATTAATTAAGATCAAACGCCATGTCTTGTGTGACATCTGGTTATTATTATTATTTTTTATTTCCATTAATTTTTGGCGTGTACACATTTCTTTTCGGATCCCGCCCAGGGTCCTAAGGTTAGAAATGGCATCATAACACTTTCCACTAAAAAAAAAATCATAGATAAATCCCTTCGTAAAGTGTGGGCTGTACTTGTCAGAACAATTTTTTGTATTTCTTTAAGGCATGGACTTCCAGGAATCCCTTCAATTATTCTACTGGAACCTTTTCCAACCAATTCGAAGGCTCCAACTACAACAGGGATTGTTGATGTTCCCATATGCCACATTTTTTACATTTCGATTTCAAGGTCCTTGTATTTCGATATTTTTTTTAAAGATCTTGAAAATTACATTGCAGTCTTCAAAGACTGCCATATCAACAAGGAGGCATTTTTTTCTTTTTGTTCTCTAATAACAATGTCTGGGCTGTTGGCTTTGATTGTTCTGTCTGTGTATTGTGTAGTCCCATAGAATTATAACAGGTCTTATCTTCGTAACCGGGCCTGGGTGGTCTTGATAGCAATTTCTTTCAGTTTCCTTCCCGTAGAAGTTACAGATTTTTCAGTGCAGATACTGGCCCACTCTGTCATGTCGGGTTTTTATATTCAGTGGGTGCCAATACTTTGCAACCTGATACAAGATGTTCGATTGTTTCTGGGTAATTATCACAGAACCTGCATTTTGGGCTAACGTTATATTTTAGGATGTATGCTTGATAATTTCTAGTTAACAAGCACTGATCCTGTGCAGCAAGGATAAAACCTTCAGTTTCAGCTTTCAACCCTGCACTACGTAACCACTGATGGGTACGGCGTTTATCTACATCAGTATCTGGTCTGCTGCATTTGTATTTGCTTTCTTTTTTATGTATTTTATTCTTCTTCTTCTTATTATTATTATTATTATTTGTAGTAGTAGTAGTAGTAATTGTAGTTACATCTCTATTACTTGCTATGTTGTGACAATATAGGGTTGGTGCATAATTATCAGGCGTTTTGTAGGCGAGTTATTTTTTTTAATAAAAATTGCAGGTTTGTTTCCTTTTTTTAATAAAAATATTACATCTGTCTATATTTCAGAGATGAGGTATTATGTACACTATTTACATTATTCGGACTATTTTTCTTATCTTTGTCGCCATATTTATTACAACGTTTCGTCGAAGAAGACCGGAGCATACAACGGCCGAAACGTTGTAATAAATATGGCGACAAAGATGAGAACAATAGTCCGAATAATGTAAATAGTGTAAAAATATTATAGTGTCGATAATTATACCCTTTAAAACTGTTATTGTTGAATTGTTATGTTTCTTTTTTTATAATAAATATTGTTTAAAAAACGCCTGATAATTATGCACCAAGCCAATAGAATAAAATATTAATGGTCAAAGTGGTGAGTAGACGATAAAGAAAATAAAAAAAAAATATGGGGTAACGAGGTAAAATATAATCCGTAACATCAGCCAATGATTGGATTTGTCTTGAAAACAGACGAGAAACAGAAGGAAAAAGCGTCGCGTGTCTCCGGAAATAACAAAAACAAAGGATTTATTTGATTCTTAACACGCAGTGAAACAAGGAAAACTTTCGCCAAAAATAAAGTCATCTAAAAACAGGATCTACATACGGGTTCAGATTCTTCCTCTTCTATGTGTCGTGTCCCTCTTCGTGACGTACGCAATCATGGCTCTCCACGTTTTCATATCATTCGTAACACTTAGCGATGTACAGTCCGTCTGAAGTTATTATGTAAATCACATAAGCCTCAATAACTCGAATCTGCTTTGAAAATTTGTTTGTCCAATTTTAAACGATTAATTTCGACGTAAAAAAAAAACAAACAAAAAAAACAATTCATTTTTTATGTGTTTTCAACATGTTTGATTAAAGTTTTTATATAACAGAAACTGCAGTCTAATACGATTATGCAAACCCAGAAAATAACTTTCTAAATGAATGAAAAGATAATAAAATCATCAACAACTGGTCAATGCCTATAATACAAAAAATAACAAACATATCTTTCACAACTGAAAATAGATTTTCGATCGGGTTCAGATCAGGACTTGATGGTGGACATTCCATTATCTTCTTTTCTGTAAATCTTTTACGATCAAAACATTGACGGGTAATGTTAGATATTTGAGAAGGAGAATTGTCGTGAATAAATGTACACTTCACTATGGAACAGCGACGCTGCGGCTTCTACCATTCAAAGAAATATATTTCCATGAAATCGTAATAGTACTGTTCGGTTTAATTCTTTCATTGATTTTGAAGGTTCGATAATGGTTTGGTCGTTAATTCCAGCTATTATGCCACCTCCTTAGTATCTTCCTATAGTTCCAGGCATCCCTGCATCAGATAAAATCCATCCGTTGGCCTATTGATCAGATCCATCGAGTATCACCCAAGATTTGCTCGTGAAAATTACTTTAGACAAGTTAGTTTTCATGTATTTTTTAGCCCAATTTTGACGCTTTAAAATATTTGCTTTACTCAGAGGAGTTTTCCGAGGGGATTTTTTTTTTTTCGTTCAAGCCCAATGTACACTATTTACATTACTCGGACTATTGTCGTCATCTTTGTCGCCATATTTATTACAACGTTTCGGCTGTTGTACGCTCCGGCCTTCATCAGGTGGTTGGAATGTCAAACTGAACCCTTTATTTCGCTCACTGGGACCCAAAGAGTGTGATTTCAATACCTGGTTAAAGTGGTAGAGAACTTGGAGAGAGAAATTAACAGAAGATAACTAATTAACTGACAGTCATTAGTCATGACTCGTGGAACTGGAATTAAAATCTTCTAACCAGATAACACAATTTAATTTTTCTCAATTTATTGAATATTATATCTCTAATTATCTATTCGGCGCATTTGGGGCAGAACACCTGCTAACCTGAAAACACTCATATATTTTATTGTTATTATTGTCAAAATACTGTTATATGTGTGGAGAACAGTACTCAATATCGGCGATAATAGTGTGAACATTTAATTCGACCCCGCATGGTGATTGCTAGTTTCTTGCGATCTCCAGATAATGCAATATTGATTTATATGGTTCCACTGTCGATATGTATCTCTCACTCTCTCTCTCTCTTTGTTTCTCTCTCTCTCTCTCTATATATATATATATATATATAACAAGGAGAGCTTTGACAAAAATGAAAAATATCGACTAGAGAATTTAACGTTTTTGAGGCAAGCAGTTTTCATAAGTGCTCGATATTAAATCACACACACATATATATATATGTATGTATATATATATATATATATATATATATATAATATTAGTGGTAAATATACATATATATATATATGTGTGTGTGTGTGTGTACCAAACCGAAATAACCTTTGCTGTCGAAATATATTAGGTTGGTGCAAAAATAATGACGTAATAATGTCGTTTTTTGACGTATTCTTTAACGTCAAAAAATGACATTATTACGTCATTATTTTGCAGCAACCTAATACATACTTCATACATTTATTAATACACACCACGTATATATTTACGTAATTATATATACACACATATACCTGTAAACATATACAAATACATATAAAACCGTATACACATGTATCAATATATATATATATATATATATATATATATATATATATATATATATATATATATATATATTGTTCAAAACTTAAAATCGTCTAACCAGATAACACAATTTAAATTTTCTTAATCTATTGAATATTATATTTCTGATTATCTAATCGCCTTTTTTGGCAAAATATTGTTGTATATATAGCAAACAGTGCTCAATATCGGCGATAGAGTATTTGTGGACAAAGTACGGATATTTAAATCGACCCCGCATGGTAATTGCGAGTTTCTTGCGATCTCCAGACAATGCAATATTGATTTCTATAGTTCCACTGTCTATATGTATCTCTCTCTCTCCCTCTCTCTCTCTCTCTCTCTCTCTATATATATATATATATATATATATAACAAGTAGAGCTTTGACAAAAATGAAAACTATCGACCAGAGAATTTAACGTTTTTGAGGCAAGCAGTTTTCATAATTACAGTGCTCAATATCAAATCATATATAATTAGGAGTAATAAATAACATTAGATGTTTACTTAACATATTTTACTGCAACCAGATGCACAATAATTACAAAGAAGACGAATTCGCTATACGAAGAATCATTAAACATCATATTTATATCTTAAATCCTGGGAAAAAAAAACATGCAAACTTATAATATATTACAGAATATGGAACACCGCAAAACAGCCCCATCTAAATCATTCTGTATTTCTTGTCATAAATCAATTACTTATATGGGACATACTACCACCACGTTGGGTAGGCGCATTACTTGCCATTTATCTTAACAGAGTTCTATAGAAAGGCACTTAACCCTCCATCATTTACAACCCTTAAGGAAGATTCTGGTCGATAACACTATCATTTTATGATATACCGTACATATGAACACTAATGGGTATGTCCCAATCCTCATAAATACGTTGGACACTATTTTAAATAGGGGTAATATACTGTCTATGAAGGTCACCACAAGCAGTAGTTTACCTACGTCACGCCGCTGGCGAGTTTTATATTTTCTTGATGTTATAAAGATTATCATTTCATTTCCAACCTCCATTTTGGTTATTCCTCATTCATTAACCCTTACTAGCTTACAAGACATTTTATATCGTCCATGTTACCGAAAACAACTCGCTGTGAGTGATGCCCTTTTCATAAAACAACTGGTACTCAGTATATGTAATTCTCACTTTATTTAGCAGTGGAAATGGTATGTTGAAGATTTGTTTAGAATAGAAAGATGCCAACTCAAATTCTTGACACACTTAACTTGGGAAGCTCGGAATAAACGATACCACTAGTATTTAAACAGCACAAAACATACATGTTAAACAAACATGAAAATACATTAATAAGACCTAAAAATACGCACTTGAAATGGCTAAAGACATGGTCAAAGGCACTTGGGACAATAGACAACTTATGGTCAATCTTTCTCCCACCAAACATGAAAATAAAATAATGCTGCAAAAACTAAATAAGATAATCAAATTTTCCTTGTCTGCCATATTGAACGAAACATGTTTAAAAGAAAGGTTGCTGGCGAAATATATATATATATATATATATATATATATATATATATATATATATATATACATATATATATATATGGTTGGATTGGTGTGAGTTTTGACCCTGGGTTTTACGCTTTTGCGATCGTCAGACACTAATCTAAATAATCTTGAAATAGTCACAAACACTTCCAAAACCATTATGGATATACTAAGATCTTCAAACAATAATAGCACTAATATTTCTGAAGCAGGCATTTATAGAATAAATTGCCAAAACTGTTCCTCTCAATATATTGGAGAAACAAGTAGAAGTTTGAAAAAACGCATTTATGAGCACAAAAGAGACCTCACAAAAAACAACTTAGGTAATGCACTAGTCATACATAGAAATAAATTCAACCATAATTTTGATTTTAAAAATGCTACACTCATAAAAAAAGAAAATAACTCACTCAGAAGGAAAATTCTGGAGAGTGCCGCCATAGTAAACTGCCCAAATATTAATCTACGCCCAGGTTTTTTCCCTATTTCACCTTTCTTAACAAAATTAATGCTCTTACAAACAAATCTACACAACAGATTCATAAAATCAAAAGAAAATGGTTGAATACATCAACACAGTTATAATGACAATATTCTCCACACGTGACAATTACTGACGTTATTTTTCAGTTTAAAATATGAAAATAGCGTTTCTCTCAATTCCAGTTGCTAGGTACATTCTGTTTTTGTTTTTATTAGTTACTTTGTTCATTTAATTTCATTTTCGATTTTTGCTTTGATAAAGTCCACATTGGACGAAACGCGTCAGCAATTACCAGTTTTCCTATTGTCATTTTTATTCATAAATATTGTCTCTCTACTGATTAATTCGGAGAAATTATCATATATATGCGTGTGAGTGTGTATGTGTGTATGTATATATATATATATATATATATATATATATATATATATGTAGATATATATATATATGTAGATATATATGTATATATATATGTACATATACATATATATGTACATATATATATATATGTAGATATATATATATATATATATATATATATATATATATATATATGCTATAAATGTAGCAAAAGTGCTCTACTGTTAAAGCGGTGCTGAATTTGAAGAAATATAGTCTTAAGGTGTGCTATATTTATGGGATAAAGTGCTCTATATCAGAAATTGAGCGTGTGTGAATAAAAAAGTGAACATTGAAGTCAACACTCAGAGACGACAGTCTGTTTTATGCTAGACGCAAGGGTTGCCTGATGATTGAGCTTAGCATGAAACAGTCTGTCGCCTCTGAGTGCAATGTTCAATTTTATATTTACATACGCTTTATCTCTGATATTGAGCATTTTATCCCATAAATATAGCATACCTTTATATTTCCATATATATATATATATATATATATATATATATATATATGGGGGTGCACAGTCCTATGGTTAGAGAGAAACTCGGCAGAGTTCCACCACGGAATATATGAGCCAGCGGCGCTATATTGAGTCTGATTTTCAATCACTTCGTCACCGAGGCCCATTAGAACAGTTGGTATGATGTTTGCGTGACGACCTGTCAGGGTTTCAATTCTCAGTAGTGGATGCGCACATCTGATGTAGTCCCAAATATAGGACGAAACGACCGCCCAGTGCTTTATGCATTCTCTTAAGGTTTCAGACCCGATGAATTAATTAAATATATATGAATTGTAGTATACTTGTATTTTGACTCAAGCTTATGTAACAGCGTTTCCCCTTAGCGAGGGCTGTTTCATTGACTTGAACTTTTCAAAACTCTTTATTCTACATTCAACACCATCACTTGATGAGACACCAGAAGTGTTGAAACAAAATGGTTATTTTTCTAGTCATTTTATAACATATTTGTGTTATAATTTTCGAATAAATAATTTATATATATATATATATATATATATTTAAAATTTAAAATGTCTGGCTGCTAATTTCCGTTTATCTCCATCTGCTAAGGTAGCTAGCTCCTTCATGATGCTCAAGATAATTTCTGTTTCTTGAACACTCCCAGATTCCACCTATATTTGATACTGAACCTCAACTCTACCTTAGTTACAGTTTCTTCGGAGGGGGGTGCATGTAAACTGGCTTGATCAGTAGGTGAACAAAGCCAAAATGTTCGAACCCCTGGACTCGGGGAATTGTCACTTCATAATCAATCAACTATCGAAGGCTTCTGAACTGTTTTTACAAGATTTGGATCAACCCAGGTATGCTTTTCAAACACTTCCCAACAGCACTGGCGGTTGAGGTCGTCTAAGTTTGATATTATGCAAGCAGTAAACTCCTTGGTTTCATGCTCAAAACATTAATCTTCTAAACAGCTGAATACACGCCCACTATATCCATTAAGATTATGACTTTTGGGGAAAGCTATTTTTCTTTAAAACGATGGGATTTTGTTCAAAAGAAATGAAAAAGACATTAATTTGTTTTAGTTTTTGAAAAAGGTCGCCTACAAACCGAAAATTCGATTTTACCATATACGCAATAAGGTTAAACAAATCAAAATATTTAAGACAATTAGCTTTATTTTTCAATTTGTTAATGGTATCATTGCATAGTACGCATGCATATTTCAACGCATATAACACTTTGTAGCTTTATCATGGCATACAACCTTACAAATAATAAAAAAACAAGTTCTAGAAGGTTCCATAAATTTCTAGATGGCTCTAGGAATTCTAGAAGGTTCCAGAAAATCATAGTACTACTATACATATCTACGATTTTAGAAATTTCGTGTTGGGTGTGACATTTAAAAAAAAAATGAATTAAACCCTTCATTATTCACCGAATTTTGATACAGGAAATCATGTCTTAACCCTAATATGTATGTAAATATGGGATGAAAATAAAGTAAACACCACATATGAAATTAAATTAAAAAAAATAGCAAGCTGAGAATAAAGAAGAAAATATTGTTTATAATTAAAACAAAAAGAAGGTAAAATTAATATTTTAGCCGCTAAGCAACCATTATTGTTTTTCAATACAAATTCTTTAATTTCATAAGTCATTCTCCATATGTTCCCAAAGAAAAAAATTTTCTATCGATGGGATATCAGAGGATCTTGCTACCCGAATCAGTGTTGACCTTCTCCTTTCTTCTTTAACTTTCTATACTCTTACCAAATTCTCTGGCTAGCAATATGCAAGTGTAAAGCCTTGCTGATAGATTTTTGTTTGTAAAGGTATTTTATTGCCTTTTACATTTTTCTCTTATTTTCATTTCAAATATACCACTTGATTCATTTAGAAACTGTATTTAGAGTTAATAATATTTACAAGCTTACGATAGCTTGTACTTAATAGGAATAAAAACAAAGAACTTATCATAAACAATGTTTTTCCTCCTCTGAGGGACTTTATCAAGTCAAATGCAAGAATTTTATTTTGTAAAAAATATTCATATACAAGAGCAAAAATAGTATTGGTTTTTCAAAGATTTTAAGTTTAGGAACGTTTATGAATATTCAACAGGTTAACTGAAATGTCAGGCAAACTATGGAAGACACGAATTGACAAAATTTTCTAATAAATAAAAATGAGTAAGTGAAATATTTTGAAATATTTTATGTAAATTGGTATTTAAATTATTTAAGTTTGGGGTTAATTTATGCGTTATATATTTTGAATAAAATCAGGTTATGGATTTAACCCTTTTGATTCAGTTTTTGATATTTTTGTAGCCATGTATTTTTGGATGGAGAAAGTCATAATTCTTTCATTATCTAGGAATGGAGATATTGGAAAAACTCCAGGGAGCAGATTTATATTTTGGTAAGTTTCGACAGTAGCACTCTGAAGAATCTTCCTTCCACATTATATACATTCGCTTTTAATAAGCATTGCATTCCTTAGATCAAAATTGTGGTTGAATTTATTTCTATCTATAACTAATGCATTTGATGAATTCTGTGTGCAAGATCCTTATAAGTAATAGTTCCGGCTAACATAAAACCAAATGAGTATTATATACGTAGAAAGAATATGTAGCGGCAATAATTCAAATGGGTCACCTTGTTTAGATTTTGATGATATTTATTGTCATTCAAACTGTGATCTTCTTTCTAGCGGACGATAGAAAACTACTTCAGAATACGCTACTTGAAACGATGAGCTGATACTACAAAATTTAATTATCGTTGTGAATAGAACTGATGTAAACAACTTAATACTAAAAATGGTGGCAAAATATCTTACGAATCTTTCGGCCAGCAGGTCATCAGCGAATAAATTGTTGTCGAAAAAAATTATTTTTTTTCTCTTTAACAACGAAGTACACTTCGGAATTTACAAAGGAGACTAACCTGGGAAACAAAACTGGCTCACGATAAGAATAAAAAGAATCGTTTTAATCAATGTTAGAAAATCTATTCTATTTGTAAAATTAAAAACGAATAAAATGGATAATCAAACCTGAAAAAGGCACCAGAAATAGATCAGGAGAGGAAAAACATTAATGTTCTCCCAAAAGAAAAAGGGAACAAACAAAGCGATCCATTTGCGGGCAAAGGGTTGGTTTTCGCAGTTTGATCGTGACTGTCACTGCTTCAATTATCTTAAGCAAGTGAAGGTACTTGATGCAAAATGTCAAACCAGTTCTGTTGACACTGGCCAGAATACACATAACATAAGCAAATGGATGATTACATATATATATATATATATATATATATATATATATATATATATATATATATATACCCAAATATAGGATTGGTGTATACGGAATAAATTTCATTAACCAACAAATACAATTCTTAAAAGAGTGCTCAATACAGAGTAGAGCAAATAAGATTATTTATTCAAAAATTATAAGATAAACATGTTATAAAATAAACACTTTATTCTACATTCAATACCATCACTTGATAAGACACCAGAAGTGTTGAAACAAAAGGGATATTTTGTAGTGTTTTTATAGCATATTCATGTTATAATTTTCGAATAAATATATATATATATATATATATATATATATATATATATATATATATATATATATATATATATTCCCCTTTGATATAAATTACAATTAAATTTCAACAAGGGAATGACTCCTATTCAAAATATAGAAGGAGAAATCCAGAAGATGGAGATCACATCAGCAATATCATTAAGTAATATTATAAAGCACCATTTTTCTCTAGAAATAATAACAATCTGTTAAAATATCTGTGACACGCACCAAGGCGAGGGTAATTCGGCTAGTATCTATCTATATATATATAAATATATATATTTAAGTAATTCATCGAGTCTGATACAAATCTCAACAGAAAGCACTGGACGTCCGATATTTGAAACTCATCAGCAGTGTGCATTCACTACCGAGAATTGAAACCCTGACAGTTATGGTGTCAAGCAAACATCATACCAACTGATCCACCGGGCCTCATTGACGAAGTGTTTTCAAATCAGACTCAACAAAGCGCCGCTCACTCGCATTCCGTGGTGGAACTCTACTGAGTTCTCTGTAACCATAGGAATGCGCTCCCTGGAATAGATATATTAAGACATTTTTATGTTTATATTTATATTATATATATATATATATATATATGATTAATACGAATATAAAATTTACCACTAAGCTGATTTTCAACATCCCAACCTCAGGTTTTAGTAGATTAACTCTCCAGCAATCGCTCCGTACACTCGTCAGGAGATACCAGCAATTTTCTGTGTGTTTGATCCATTTGCTTATGTTATTCTATCCAGACCAGGATATCAATCAGCCAATACCTACATAAAGTTATACACAAAGACTTACGGCCACATCACATTAATACACCGGTTACCATATGATTACCGAAGTTAAGCAACATTGAATCAGGTCAGTACCTAGATAGGTGACCTCTTGGAAATACCAGGTGCTGTAAGCTTGGATGTGCGAGTGGTGCCATGGATAATGGTTTGGTATTGTTAAAAGTTGAGCCGAGTTTCAATTCGCATATTTATATTCCATATTATATATATATATATATATATATATATATATATATATATATATATATATATATATATCATGAACTCTCCCGTCGTTGATCGTTGTCAACGTGCACATATGATTTATTTCATTATAGTGGTGAAGGTTTCGTGCAGGACCATCCACACCTTTTGAAGGGACGAATACAGAGACTCGGTGCACTAAGTGCCACAATGTCCCCAAACGACCCTCTGAAGGTTTTGAATTCCGAGTTGTCCTTCTCCTAGACCAGATGCCATCCAAGGCTATAGAACCCAATTTGTCCTGTTACTTACCCATAACTGGTGTAGAAGAGGAGGATTCATACCTTTCCCAAGGGTATTAGCACGTAAGTAAATGTAACGGACACGACTCCGAACTATAAATATACAATATGTTACGATCTGAGAAAACGACATTATTTTTGCACCAACCTAATATATATATATATGTATGTATATAGGTAATAAATCCATTTCTGTATAATCCAAGTGGATCCTAATAATATAAAATATTAAAACTGATCCATAAAAGGAGCTCAATGTATTTATTATTACATAGCAAATAATTAATACACAATAAAACCCCAAATTACCACCTATGGGGAATAAACTTCTTTCGGGAAACGAAAATATAGGTGGTCTCGTTTGTTTTACCAACATCGGTATGGACTGAGCTGGTGTCGGAAACAGAAATTGAAATGTGAAATTTTAAAAATCGAAAAAATAATACATACATATATATATATATATATATATATATATATATATATATATATCAAAAAATAGAAATCCAAATTTACCTCATCACAATAGGTATATATATATATTCATATATATATATTTTGGTTAGATTGATGTGAGTTTGTGACCCTGGGTTTCATGCTTTTTGCGATCGTCAGACAAACTGATTAATCACAACTCACATCAATCCAACCAAATATGCTAGCTCTATCTCTGATATTGAGCGCTTTCTAATAAGTACCGCGCATATAATATATATATATATATATATATATATATATATATATATATATTTATTTATTTATTTATATACAGACACTTTTTACATACATACGTATATATATATATATATATATATATATATAATAGCTGTTTACTCGTATGGCGGCTAGCAAATTTATGTTGCAAAAGCTCTCTCAGGCACATTTGTGTTTGCTTAACACCGACATAGGCCACCTGTGGTTTATACTGCAACTATGCTCATCAGACCTTACTTACAGTTTCTGGGAGAGACCGTTTCATCTAGCGTGATAAACAATTTAAACAAGGCCAGCATACTCGAGCCCTCGGTCACGATTACTTGTGGCTTCTTGCTAGAACGACTATTGACGGCCCCCAAGAGTTCCGTCTATCCAATTTCACTCACAAATCTTGGCTCAACCCGTAGTATGATTCATATATATATATATATATATATATATATATATATATATATATATATTTCTAAGGAAATAAATTTCGGTCATGTAATCTTAAGGTTGTGTTTTTCTTAATTATTCTATAATTATATATATATATATATATATATATATATATATATATATATATATATATATATATAAAAAGTAAACCTACCTAGGTTTCACTTACGCGTATCGTCAGGTTTACTTAGTTTGCCCTACTCAGCGTATTGAGCACCTTGCTTAGTTATTTTTACTTTACTCGTATCGGAGGTTTTTTTTCTTTAGACTCTGAACTTTCATTCTTAACGATTATTTTTGCCAGAAGTTCTTAGTTCTTTCTTTTTTTTACCCTTTTTTTACCCTTGGGTATTGGTTTGTTCATTTACAAGCTAAAACACCAAAGTTTTGCCGAACGATTACAGCCGCATATATATATATATATATATATATATATATATATATAGAGAGAGAGAGAGAGAGATAGATAGATAAACTAGTGAGCCAGACAAACCTACCCAGGTTTCACCTAAACGGATCGTCAGGGAAAGAATGGCTCACTAGTTATCTATATTTGTATATATATATATATATATATATATATATATATATATATTAATGCAAACCTTATTTTTAGTAGTGGGTACACGCATTCGAGTAGACGTCACGTTTTTATCACTGTTTATCACGTCGACTGCCCTGTGCACTTAAAAAAAACAAAAAAATATTAAGAAAGAAAATGCGCCCTCTAGTAGAGTTCGGACTGATATCCCCCTTTGTAGGTAAAACCACCGTTTTTTTTCCGGCCACGGAGACATCACAAAGTACGCCGGATCAGTTGGTCGTTTTTTTTTTCTACAAAGCTTGGGTTTATGTCCGAACACAGGCAGAGGGCACATCTTCTTTTTGTTTTCTTGAGTTGTAATAAAACGTGATGTCTACTGAAATAACACTAAAAATACGGCATTAAAAATAAAACCATTAATCCTTTAGAAATATGTAGCTATAAAAACGCATACCAGCAGACATTCGAATTTTAAATACAAGGTTATGCAGATAGATATATCAAATCAACACTATTTCCGAATATGAACATTCTTCCCTCTATAAATATAGCACACATTCGAAAGTTGTCGATAGTTGCGCTAATGGTAGGAGAGAAACTCTTCAGTCTTTGTTGGCAATCTGTCTAGAAATGGTGACTTGATAAAAATACGAATCCCGCAGCAGCCTGGCCACTCGTGAGTATGTGACGGCCAGAAAAAAAAATGTACATTGTCTGAAATTCCTAAGGTAAGTTGCGCAATTTGCCGTAGGCAGAGATGACGCTTAAAAAGAAAAGAAATCAGTTACACCAACAAATATATTCTAATAATATACTCAAAATGGAACGTGTTTGTATCTATTCTTGTAGATATTTTCAGACGTATCGTGTCATCGCCTTTTCAAAAATAGGAACACATTGCCGAAAAACATACCTCCACATAAAAGAAGAAAATAATGGATATTTATTAAAATGTAAATATTCTCATGTACATTTATAAATATACCAGTGAAATATATATAACGGATTTATTACCTCTACTATATCACGGATTTATTACCTGTAATATATATATATATATATATATATATATATATATATATATGCCAGACTGACCAAGGGGATTCAGAATAGCATATATAATCTGTCAAAATGACCCAGAGAATTCAGAGCAGC
The DNA here is from genome assembly GCA_963932145.1 of Acanthosepion lycidas. Classification (NCBI taxonomy): domain Eukaryota; kingdom Metazoa; phylum Mollusca; class Cephalopoda; order Sepiida; family Sepiidae; genus Acanthosepion; species Acanthosepion lycidas. The sequence goes on along the minus strand of OZ010587.1, from coordinate 106,834,454 downwards.
ACGAATCCATCCAGCTCTTATCTTAAATAACAACTTAAAACAGACTGTCTGACTAACACAAGGTCCGATCAAAATTTATGTTAAATATAAAAAACAAAACAAATGAAAACTACAGACAAAAGTTCATTTTCTCCATCAAGACATTCATTTCTGTAGTTCACTGCTACCAGCAAGCAGAAATATTTATTCTCCTGATGATGGCCGAAGCTAGTCGAGGAATCTAAATGAAATAATAATAAAAACGAAGGAATATTAATATACCACCCAGTTTATCTGAAGATTTTAATTTTTAAATATTTTTATTGTACAAACATTATATATATATATATATATATATATATATATATATATATATATATATATATATATATATATGGGGGGGGTTCTTTGACCAACTCAAGGTCTGACTAAAATTCATGTAAAAAAATAAAATTAAAAAAAACAGATGAAAACTACAGACAAAAGTTCATTTTCTCCAACATGACATTTATTTCTGTAGTTCATCGCTACCAGCAAGCAGAATTTTTTATCCTGATCATGGTCATGTTGGTCAAAACTA
>OZ010587.1:106808895-106821395 GCA_963932145.1 Acanthosepion lycidas | reverse complement strand
TATATTCTCCAAGCCCTCTTTTCTCATTATGTGTTCTAGAAATTTCAGCTGCCTCTTTCTGATGTTAAATAAAAGCTTCCTCCTTGTTTGCATCCTCTCCAAAATCTCATCTTTGCTCACACGCTCGGTACATGATATCCTAAGCATCCTTCTGTAGAACCATACCACCGTCGCCTCGAGTCTCTTCATTTTTGAGGATACCGTCCAACATTCGCTGTCGTAAAGGAGGAGAGATAACACGTAGCAATACAATTTTCTCTCATCCACTTGCTTAAGCCCGCCAGGTATGTCATGTGTTGCTTTCCCTTGTCTCTCTTTCCCTCTATTCGACCTGTGACTATTAGATTCTCCAAGCCCTCATTTCTCATTATGTGTTCCAGAAATTTCAGCTGTCTCTTCCTGATGTTAAGTAAAAGCTTCCTCCTTGTTTGCATTCTTCCCAAAACCTCACCATTGCTCAGACGCTCGGTAACGTGGAGCCCAAACTCCGAACTGCGTATAGTTCTATCAGCTCTTCCTTTTTAGGGACTGACCCTGATCCGAACCATTTAAGTGTTTTTAGATTGCTGACAACTAATTATAGTCTGTTCAGATTTTTTGCCAAATCAGATTAAAGCTTTTATCATTGTTGCTCAATTAAAAATAAATAAAAAAGATTTTAACAACAAAAGAATAATTTAAAATAAATAAATTCTAAGAAACAAATCATTTGCCGGTCAATCTTCTTGACATCAAACAACCTTCGATACGATTTGTGTTTTCTTTTAACCTTACGTGACAGACGCTACATTAACACTCCAAGGCTGTTGTTTTTGTAAGAGTTGATTGAGACATTCGTTATGTCGTGTAGGCGTGGCGTTTACTCTGCAACCCTGGAAAAGATTAAAGACTTAACATCGGCGCGGGAATGTGAATTCTATGACATCGACTCAGAACAAATCAAAAAAGTAATCTAAAATATTCGTTTATTTCAAAAGTAGCAGGATGAGTCAAAAAGTAAAGCAATTTCTTTTATTATATAACAAATAAGGAACACAGATATATGAAGATATAGCTATATACATCACAGGTTCCCAACCTGACGTCTCGATATAGTCAGTACATCTCTCAATGCCGAAAGAGATTTCCAGAAGAAAGAAGTGTGGGAGAAGAAACTATTGGCTTAGAACTTGCGGTTACATCTAGCCATTTCAATTGTAATATTGTAAGACCTTACCGCCTATCTACCACAACGTTTAACTTCATGAATTCTAGGTACCATAGAGGAAAGTTCATCAGAACAATTAGCAATAAAGTATTTATAGACAAGGCACAAGAACATATATTACGGCGGTAGGAATGTGACTGAAGCCGAGATGCCAGGTCAGTATCAATAACGTTGCAGATCATTCTGGGTTTTATCAATATGTTATATATATATATATAATAAGAAGGCTTAAACACTAATATTCCATGGTCATAATTTATTCGATTGGAATCGTAAATACGATCCGATTCATCAGACCTACAAATTTAAAAAGAAAACAGAATTTACGATTCCAATGGAATAAATTATGACCATGGAATATTAGTGTTTAAGCTTTTTTATTATATCCTTACTCTGTCCCGGACATTGAATTCTCCCTGCATTCTATCCACTTGGATTTATTTTGTATACAAATATATATGTATGTGTATGTATATATATATATTTATATATTTTAGATTTTAGATTTTATTTTATGATTGCATATGTATGTGTATATTTACCACTAATATTATCTCTCTCTCTCTCTATATATATATATATATATATATATATATATATATATATATAGCACTATCACTTAACCATCTGTAGCAGCAATATTAAATGCAAGGAGAATGGTAGACTTTGTAAGTTTGCAAAGTTATTGCAATAGATTCTGTCGAGAAAAATTCTCTGGCACAACACAATAAATCAACATTGCTATGAGCAGAACTAACAATTGATTTAATGGAAAATTTCCACTTCACATCAGTGGAAGAGGTTAATTCAAAATGTCGCAATTAGTCACTCTCCAGGAGGTTAGCATCAGCCATAAAGATGGCAGGCTTAAGAGATTCTCTCAGACAATTAAACGAGAACAGTTTGGCTTTGGCATGTGATGGCGAAAAAAGAGGTCTTCTGCACCCGAATTGCAAGTAAGTCAAGAATTTGTTCAGCTCTTCCTTTTTCACGAGATCTTTCTAGATCGGACCCTCTTTAAGTGTTTTTAAATGCTGACAAAGTATCAGTTTTTTTTTTGTTTTTTTGTTTTCCATTTTTTTTTTTTCGTCATCTTACATTAAAGCTTTTAGTTAATATTTGTTAATTTTTAAATTTAAAAATAAAAAAAAAGACTTTGAATTTAGCCACAAAATAAAAAGATGGACAAAGATCAAAATCTTCGCTGGTCAGTTTTGTTGATATCAAAAGCATTTTCAAGATTATACATTGTTTTTAATCTAATTTAAAGACGTTATATTAACACAGTACGTTTTTTTTAGAATTGAGATAAGCTTATTTCCGCCATCTTTAATAAAGTCCATTTGAAACGAATCTTTAACTTACGGTAATTACCAGCTGAGAAATCATTCTCGCTTAAACGTCACACCCTAAATTATCTCTGAAGCTTTTATTATTATTATTATTATTATTATTTTTATTAAAATTTATATCCGAGTTGCCCTATTCCAACTAATTATGCGAAACTTGTTATTCAAATTGGCGTCATTTTGAAACTTTAACTTTTGATTACGGATGGTTGCACAGATTTTATTCGGCGACCTCTGTTGGAAATTAATGTCAACCTAGTTTATTTAAATATCAAAAAGTAGATAAATATATAGACAAACAGACAGGTATGAACTGAATGACACATCTGGATAGATAATGAACTTAGGTAGATAGATATGAACTGAATGATGCATATAGATAATGAACATAGATGGCTCGATAGGTGGGTTGACAGAAAGATATGAACTGAATGACACACACACACACATATATATATATATATATATATATATATATGTGTGTGTGTGTGTGTGTGTGTGTGTATAAAAATTTAAAAAAAGATTAAGTAATTCATCGAGTCTAGAAGAAAACTCAACAGAATGCAGAAAGCACTGGACGGCCGTTTCGTCCTATATTTGGGATTCATCAGTAGTGCGCATCCACTACCGAGAATTGAAACCCGGACAGTTACGTTATCAGGCAAAAAGTCATACCAACTGTACCAAGCTCATTATCTCTGTGGCCCGTTGGTACAGTTGGTATGGTGTTTGCCTCCTATCGTATCTGTCCGGGTTTCAATTCTCGGTAGTGGATGCGCACTGCTGATGAGTCCCAAATATAGGAGAAAACGGCCGTCCAGTGATTTCTGCGTTCTGTTGAGGTTTATTCTAGACTTGATGAATTATTAATTATAATTATCTCAAATCCTCCTAATTTCTATCACACACACACACACACACACACATATATATATGGTATAAAATGACAATTGTAAAAAAATCTTAGATTTTTGCCGAGGCGTTTCGTCTTCCGACTTTTTCAAGGCGAAATGTTTTTGTTGTTATAGTTTCATTAAAAAATCCAAATTTAAAAAGATAGACGCTTCTGTCTAAGCCTGTTTTTTCTGGTTAATGTAAATTACCTTTTTTTGATATGGGAATTTAACTATATATATATATATATATATATATATATATATATATATATATATATATAAAGACCCGTATATATATAAATAGCCGAGAAAAATAACAGCACGCGTGGCCTGACGATTGCATATAGCATGAAACAGACTGTCGCCTCTAAGTGTTGACTTCTATGTTCACTTTTACATTTATATATATATATATATATATATATATATATATATATATATATATATATATATGAATTTAAAGATATGGATGTTAAATCAGAGTGAATAATATATCACCTTACATCGGCTGAATACTAGCTACCAAAAGTGTAAGTTTAAATTCAATTGTTTCATCCTTGGAAGCGAGGTCTGATGATCCAGGAAACAATAAGATCTCTGGGGAAAGAAATAAATTATAACCTTATGGAACCTTGTACTTGTCTGGTTTTCTTTAAATTAAATTATTCGATCTGATTTAACATTGAGCTCTCTGGATTTCACCCTCGTCGGGATTATCCATACGGATTAACAAGATTTTCCTTACTCATATATATATATATATATATATATATATATATATATATATATATATGAACCAGTGAGAACTAATTAGAAAAGGTGAAAGAAAAACCGATTATTTATAGTCTTGAACTTGTTTATTTTATTTACTCATTTATTTGTATTTTTTATTCCATTTTTTAAAGTCTAATTCAAGTTCATTTAGTCCTATATTTTCTTTAGTTCGGAAGTTTGATGTATACTTTAAAAATGTTTATTATGTTGGTGCAAAAATAATGACGGTTTTTGACGTTAAAAATACGTCAAAAACCGTCATTATTTTTGCACCAACCTAATAGATTTATGGTATGTGTCATTAAGTGTTTAATAGTTGGAGTCATAATGTAGTTGTAGGTAAAGTAACAAGAATTTGTTTTCGCATTTGTATTTGGAAAATATTATTTAAAGAAGCATATTTAGGTTTTCATATCTACCCAATAGGTTGCATTGCTTCAAAATGATGCAAGCTTACGCTCGATTTCTTATTTTTCCATTTGGTTAATTTTTTTCCATGTCTCATATATGTTTTGAGAGTGTTATGCTATACTTTGATGTTAAATAATTTTTGTTTAACCTCCCTATCTTCCGTTATTCTTTTCTATACATATTATATAAGTACTATTAGACACATGTTCGGAAGGCGCTTATTTTTCTCAGAATATTTCTCGAATATTCAGACCGGTAGATGAAAATAGTTAAATATACTGTTTAATAAATAAATAAAAACAGCGCGTCAACTCAAATATGAGTATCTTAAAATTAAGTATTTCTGGTGAATACATGGACTTGAGCTGACGTCCTTATTATGTTAAAAACTGAAACGTGTGTGTATAGATGGTCATGTATTTATTACGATTCCTTCTAAGTATTTTCTACGTAATAGATTATGTTCCTTTCTAATTAGGGTGGCAAATTAGTAAATTGAAGTTGTAGCTTATTTTATTTCTGTGTGTTATAAGCGAGTTAAAACTGTTGCTCATAAGGCAGAAATAAAAATCCCCACTAGACGCGCGCACACAAACACACACACACACGTAAACACACGCATACATAATTTCAAATCAGTCCAGCATAGAACAACTAAAATTCTGATACCCAAACATACAAGGATTATATACACGATCGCGGCCTGACAGGGACAAATTCACGCAAGTTTTTATTTGATCAAGGAAAAACAAATACAAGAATTTTTTCTCCTCCATAATTTCTTTTCTGTTGAAGCTTAAATAAAAGTGAAACATGTCAAATTTTAAAATGTTTCCTATTTATTTCTTATCCAATCATTCTGTCGGATTCTCATTCATATTTGATACATATTTACTTCCATTTCATACACACACACACATATATTAGGTTGGTGCAAAAACAATGTCGGTTTTTGATGTTAAAAATAACGTCAAAAACCGACATTGTTTTTGCACCAACCTAATATATTGATACGTCTTTTGATATGTATATGTATATGCGTTTATATGGAAAGATAGGCATGCATGTGTTGAATATTTTTTTGTGTATTGTGGGCACATTTTTGGAGTGGGTGGGTATGGTTATGAATATGTATGTATATATACTGTATGTATATAGGTGGTCTGATTTTTTGTTTGTTTTTTTAATATATATAGTTATATGTATATATGGGTGTATATATGTGTATGTGTGGGTATGTGGTTACATGTATATGTGTGGCTGTGTATGTATACAATTTTTTATAATTTCTATATATGTATGTGTGAGTGTGGGTGTGTATATGTAGATGGGTACATGTATGTCCCTCCATAGATAGTGTATGTATATATGTATAAATATAAGAAGTTTCGAGTTCATATATATAATATGGGAGAATATAGATATAATAAGGTAATTAAGTATGGATTTTGATATGTTTTTTGCATGCACGCACATGTGGGTGTGTATATGTATATGTATATATTTGTGTGTACGTGTATATGTGTGGATATGTGTATATGTATATGGGTGTGTGTATGTGTATATATATGGGTATATGTGTGCATATGTACATGTGTATGTATGTGTGTGTATATACATATATATATATATATGTATATACATATATATATATATATATATATATATATATATATGCGTGTGTGTATGTGTATATGGGTGTATATGTATATATATGGATATGTATGTATATGTATGTGTGTATGTGTACGGATATGTGTGTATGTGTATATTTATGGATACATAGAACATTATAAAAGAAGGACTTAAAGTCCTGTTATTAGTGTTTTATCTCATTTCTCATTTAATATTCTCCAATTGGCAGTGTGAGTTTAAAATTCTTTATAATATGGAGGAAATTTTTTTAAATTGATAATTTAATTTAAATTGAAATATATTACCCTTTAATAATCATTATTGATAATAAAATATTTAAATTGGAAAATTTTTTGATATTTAGGTAGGTGTTAATACATGAAGTTACCTGTGTATATCGGTACATGGGCACGTATATGGGTGATTGAACATGTAAAGGAACGTGTGTATATGTGATATTTGCATGGGTGTGTATACAGTATATGACAGAGCAAGATCTTTAATATTACCTTCAAATATTACCCCATATTAACTTAACTAAAATTTAAGTAAAAGAGATTACCTATCTAGAAACAGTCACGAGTTTAACTCATGAACACAATTCAAACGGATAGAGATGTCAACTTAATAATCAATAATAAATTTTTTTAAAGAGATTAAAAAAAAGATTACTAGAAGTAAACTTATAGTTTAAAATAAAATCTTATTCTTTTAATGTACTTTCTATTAATATTTTTCTAATCAACTATTTCATAGAAAATCCCCAAAATTAAAAAAAAATTTAAATCACTAACATCAAATTAAATTATTTGTAGACAGTTTAGAGACATTCAAATTTATATCAAACATTATAATCTTTATTAACCCCCAAAATAACACTTTCAAAGTAAAACAAAATAATAGTGTTTGTTTCCAACCTTTTTTTACAAAGAAAATTAGTGACAACTTCTCTCATAACTTCCTTCTCTCTTTTTCTCTCTATGGGTTTTTTCTTCTCTACTCCTTCGATATCAATATATAACTTCCGTTAAGTTAACCGTTTAAATATGTCAATATCTGCTAACTCACTCATGTCTTCTCTCTCCCCCCCTCACTTCCTCACTTCGTTAATTTACATATGTTTAATACGGCCCGTCAAAAATGTGTAAATTTTCTTTTCATTTTTTGTTTGAAAGTAAATTCTGATGATCCGTAGTCCTTTAAAAGGGCTGTGGTGAAATAATTTATTACATGGAACCTTAAAGTGTTTTTTTTTTTTTATTTAAATTATTTGCTCTGGATTTACATTAAGCTCTCTGGATTTTATCCTCCTTAGGTTTACCCATACTGATTACCTAGTTTTTCTTAAACTATATATATATATATATTATGAAATGGACAAAGTCCGGCAATTATTTTAAGACATTTTTATGTTTATACATTCTTTTTATAGATACAAATATTTAAGTAATAAACAGTATTAATAACATTTACCGCCCTGAATGTCCGAGAAATTTTCATAGAAAATATTCGTCCTCCGACAGGAATCGAAACTGTATTCTATATGGAACCGTCATTTAGTCAGACGTGGCTTAAGCGATTGAGCAACAGAGGATCTTTCGATAAGACATTTTTATCATTATACATTCTTTTTATAGATAAAAATGTCTTAAAATAATTAAGTCAGAGTTTTTCCCACAGTAGGTTGCCATTTCTTTATACGGTAGACCAGTTGCCATCCAAGGCTATAGATATCGCTCTGTGCTGCTATTTACCCATAGCTGGAGGGAGAAAAAGAGGGTTCATACCTTTCCGAAGGGTTTTAGCACGTAAGTGAAGGTAATGAATTCGACTGGAATTCGAACTCGTCTCTCCAATTCCTCAATCCTAGCCATACAACATTATAATACCTATTTAATACTTTTGTAGCATATCCCTTACTCAATTTAATAGCAATCACTCTCTTTATGTAGCTTTTAATCAATGACTTGCACGTTTTCCGTTGGTATTTTTAATCTAGTGTTCTTTACATAGTCTGTTTAAGTCCAGGATGTTTTTCAAAGCTCTTTTATTAACTTGAACTTTTAATAAACGCCACAAATTCTCTATTTGGATTCAAGTCTGGAGACTGTAATGGCTATTTGAGTTTATTGACATTGTTTTCAATAAGCCATTTTTTCGTAGATTTAGCCGTATCTATCTTGTTGGAAAACCCATTCATTTTGGAAGTCAAAGCTTTACTACTAACCCAAACAAATTGCAGTCCAAGACATATTGGTATATTGTTGGATTCATTCTGCTTTCTATAACCTCTAAATAACACGTACCAATAAGAGAAAAAACATCTCCAAACCCTAATATTGCCAACACCAAATTTCACTTTTGGCATTGTGTTATTCGATGCGAAGGCTGTGCCGGCTTTTCTCCAAACATATGTCCTTGAATTACGCCCAAATAGTTCGATTTTTTTTTCATCTATTCATAAAACACTTTCCCAAAATTAGTCAGGTTTATTCTTATTTTCACGAACAAATTTTAACATAGCATCCCTATGCATCTTCAATAGTAGTGGAGTTTTTTCTTGAAGAACGCGATCTTAGTTGACATCTATGAATTTCATTGCTTAATGTTCGCTTCGTAAAAATAATACCTGATTCTTATAATTCTTCCTTTATTTCTCTGCGAGTAGTCATTGGATTTTCTTGAATTTTGCGCTGAATTCTTCTCATAGATCTGGAAGAAAATTTCAGTGCTGCACCAGACCTTGATTTCTTCTCAACAGTTTTCACTTTTTATATTTAACAATAACAGAACTAATAGTAGGAAATGGTATATTCAGGATATCTATTATTTTCCTATAGCTTTTGCCTTCCTTCCAATGTTTAATGATCAATTCTTTTCGTGAATTTTGATAGTTCCTTGCCTTTCCCCATGGTGATAATTATTGTGTAGGATTTGTGTGCAGAGATAACCTTATATAAGAAATGAACTGCGGAATGTTCTAAGCCTAACCCTTCTGGTAATAAGATAATTGGAAGAATCTAGAAAATTCTTACAAAGAATTATTTAAATTAAAGATAATATAAGCCTTTTGATATTAAAGACATATTTTGTACGAATATTTTTTCGCCTCAAAATTTTATAAAAAATAATTTAATTTATAACAAAGTTTTCTAATTGTTTTGATGTAGAAATATTGTATATTTACAGTATTTACATTATGCGGACCATTGTCCTCATCTTTGTCGCCATATTTGTCACAACGTTTCGGCCGTTGTACGCTCCGGCCTTCTTCAGGTGCCATGTTTTTTTTTTTGTTTTTTTTTTATGGATGTCAGTTATCAGTTATCTCCTGCTAATTTTACCACTGAAAGTTCTCCACTGCCTTAACCGGGTATTGAACTCACACTCTTTGGGTTTGTCACTGGATCTAACCAACGCCTTTATCCACTGTGCCATGTGTCCTTGAGTGTGAGTTCAATACCCGGCTAAGGCAGTGGAGAACTTTCAGAGGAAAAATTAGCAAGAGATAAATGATAACTGACATCCATCAAAAAACAAAACATGGCACGTGGAACTAGAACAGTCTACCCCAGGGATCGAAATAAAGGGTTCAGTTCGAAATTCCAACCACCTGAAGAAGGCCGGAGCGTACAACGGCCGAAACGTTGTGACAAATATGGCGACAAAGATGAGGACAATAGTCCGCATAATGTAAATACTGTACATAATACCTCATCTCAGAAATATAGATAGACTATTGTATATTTCTTAAATTTTTTTCATAAGTTAGATAAACATGTTAAATAAAAATTTCATTACATACGAATATTTATTCCCCCACTGTATATATATATATATATATATATATATATATATATATATATATATATATATTTATATATATATATATATATATATATATATATATATGTGAAATAACGATATATAACTTTATATATCAAGAACACTATGGAGGAAATTCTAAGACAAAATGGAAAAGTTTACTTGTGAGGTGATTTATCCGTTAGGACTTCCTTCAACTGGGCTTCGATGACGTCACAAGTAAACTCCTGTGATTTTATCTTACACACACACACACATACATATATATATGATGACGTCACAAGTAAAAACTTGAAATTTTGTCTAACATGCACACACACACTCACATACATATATATATATATGTGTTGACATCACAAGTAAACTCTTTCCATTTTATCTTACATACATACACACACTCATATATATATATATATATATATATATATATATATATTTGTTGTCGTCACAAGTAAACGTTTTCCATTTTGTCTTATATATGGTATATTCAGTATATTTGCTATTTTTCTACAGCTTTTGCCTTTCTATATATATATAGTAAAACACACACCACATACACAAATACACACATATACATATATATATATATATATATATATATATATATATATATATATATATATATATATATATATTATATGACAAAACACTCTCCAAACTCATAATGTTGTGCACCAGAAACAGCATTTTTATCATTGGATACACGATCAGCATTTTTGGAAACTTGAGCTACATGTTTTCTTTCTCTGTTTAACAAGAATTTACATTCTAACGAAGATGTCTTTGACTATGTAATCGACATTTCTTCTCTGTTCCTCTCTTCTCCTCTCCTCTCTTTCTTTTCCTTTCCTCTCTGTGTGTGTGTGTGTGTGTGTGTGTGTGTGTGTGTAATACACGTACAAACACTTACTCGGTTATATCGTCAGCCGATCTTTGCAACCGACGGGAAAAGCAATTACACACGTTAAAAAACAAAGGTCAATAGTGTTCAACAATTTGATTGGATTAATTTCGACAAACGCGCAGAATAAAAATAGCATCAACCGTCTTTGAACTTTGCTGATTATTTTCATGAAGACTCTTAATATTAAATTTATTCGCCCAAATCTGTGCTAATTGTTTTTTACTTTTAAACCTTCCCAAGCGTCACGACAAGCATATGCGAATTGGCTTCGCTTGATTGCTAGATTAATCGCCGGAACTTTCAGTAAACCAACTGTTGATTTTCTCAGCAATAATGCTTAAGCATGAGTTTTTTTTTTCTTCTTGGGACCGACACACCCAGAAATAGCTTCGCTGTTTTATGTCCTTGTAACAAATAACTGAAATGATTGATGAATTAATTAATTAAAAAATGATTTTAAATATCATCAGTACATTTCGATTATTAATGTTGATTAACTGTCACGCCGGAACATCTATTATTTTCTTTCTCGACTTTTTTTTTTATTTTCCTTATTTTTGTCAATCTTTTAAAGCAACGACACACCTATGAACAAAAGAAAATATCACAGTACATTTAAAGTTATGAAGTTAAACCAGAGATTAAAAAAATACACCTAGAAATATGAAATTTCTATTCAAATTCCGCCAGAAATTTGGAAACGACGTACTCTACTTTGTGGCATTGATGGTACGAGAGAGTCCATCATGTATATATATATATATATATATATATATATATATATATATATATATATATATATTAGGTTGGTGCAAAAATTAATGACGTAGTAATGTCGTTTTTTGACGTTAAAATACATTAATTCATCATTAATTTTTGCACCAACCTAATATATATATATATATATATATATATATATATATAGAGAGAGAGAGAGAGAGGGAAATATATTTGTGATTTTATAGTCTTTCATATATCTAAAGAATATACAGAGTAACTGAAAATTAATTTACCATTTTAAAATACTTCTAATTTATTTATTAACTATAAATTTTACAAGAAATGGATATGAGAGAAAAACGTTTGGCATGAAGTTCATTTAAATTCCATATGGGCAAAAGATTTCGGTACCAGCTTCTGGATCCGCCCAGGAATCGCGTCAACTGATTTCACTAAGAACTCTTGTAATATAGAAGTCATAACTTCTTGTATTCGCCCTTCAAGTTTTCCCAAAGTCTTGTTTTAGTATAGTAGACTTACTCCGTTAACACCCCCTCCTCCTCCAAAGAAAGCACAGGGTGTTAAGTCAGTTGTCCTAACTGGCCATTCTTACATAAAATCACCCTGTATATAAACTGTAGGTACATCCAAGAAACATAACCTCACATGATAGCATACATATACATATACATATACACATCCTACTTATAAAAATAAATACATGAGATACATATTGTGTCTAATATGTGCTAGATATAATAAGATATTAATGCAGAAAC
>OZ010587.1:106768895-106806395 GCA_963932145.1 Acanthosepion lycidas | reverse complement strand
CTGTAGATATTGTTATTTTCTTATTGTATCTATATTTTCTGTTTTTCTCTGTAATGTTTTTTCTTGTTCCGCTCACAATTTTAGAATAAATGGCTGTCTCCGAAAGTGTCAGTTGATGAGAAGTAAATGTACGCCTAAAAGAAGAAAACTAAGAACTAATGCGAAATATAAACAACTAATCCTCTCCTCGAACGAAATAAATTCTAATAGACTCAAATAAAACCGACTAATATTGAAGTCTCCCCGAACCAAAGAAATACTTATCTGCTCAAATAAAATCGACCAATATTGAAGTGTCACCGAACAATATAAATGCTTATCGACTCAAATAAAAACGACCAATATTGAAGTCTCCCCGATCGAAATAAATGCTTATTGTCTCAAATAAAAACGACCAATAATGAAGTCTCCCCGAACCAAATAAATGCTTATCGGCTCAAAAAAAAAAAAACAACAATATTGAAGTCTCCCCGAACCGAATAAATGCTTGTAGACTCAAATAAAAACGACCAATATTGAATTCTCCCCGAACCAAAGAAATACTTATCGGCTCAAATAAAACCGACTAATATTGAAGTCTCCCCGAACCAAATAAATACTTATCGGCTCAAATAAAAACGACCAATAAGGAAGTCTCCCCGAACAAAATAAATGCTTTTCGGCTCAAATATAAATGACCAATATTTAACTATCATCAAATAAACTAAATGTTTATCGCCTCAAAGATATTTACCTATCTATAAATATTTATTTATCCCCATATCAAGTAAATGCATATTGGCTCAAATATGAATGACTAATATTTACATTTCACCGAACAGAGTAAATCTCAGTCTCAAATATACTGTTCCTTAATACAGTAAAGTATTATCGACTCTAATATAAATGAGTAATATTTAACTATATCCTAATCCAGTAATTAACTATAAAAAAGATCGATTTTAGCTCAACAATGTTGACATGCCAGAAAATCCATTAACTAAATCCAAACTAATCTCAGTTCACATGTCCAGTGAAATCAGCCACCCCCATTCGGTAGCCATTTTCTCCCGAATATTATCAAGGCAAAATAAATTGCATCTTTAAACATATTTAATGAGTGCGACATCATTAAAAGCAACCAATCAAAGGCCGACCGCTGTCGTGATCAAAAGCAGAAGGGGTCAATATTTCCGACTTTCCTGTGGCCGAGTGGTTAGAACGTTCGCATTCTGAGCATGAGACCTGGGTTCGAATTTCACCATAGTCGATTTGTCATGAAGGAGACTTCCTGATGTTATCGGACTGCAGGGGTCGATCCCAGCGTGCAAAACCTTTTGAAAGTGCCCGAAAACTATACTACGGGTTGACCCAAGCCTTGTGAGGGAAACTGGGTAGACGGAACAAGTCACAAGTCATCATGGCCGAGCGCTTAATCATGCTGGTTTTGTTGAAAATGTTGATCACGCTAGATAACATGCTCTTTCCAAGAAACTGCAACTATGCAGTATAGTATAATGCATAGTTGCTGCAACTTAGTCTAGTATAGTATACTGCATAATTGCAGTGTAAACTATGGCGACATATGGTTTTGAATTCAGAAGGGCCGGAATTATTCTTTTCTAAGGCAGAAGAATATTTTACTACTCTCTCTATTATATATATATATATATATATATATATATATATATATATATATATATATATATATATGGGTTCTATAGCCTTGGATGGCCACTGGTCTAGGAGAAGGAAAACTCTGAATTTAAAACCTGTGAAGGGTCGTTTGGGGACCTTGTGGCACGTATTCGGCCTTTCAAAAAGTGTGGATGGTCCTGCACGAAACCTTCATCACTATAATCAAATCTCACGTGCTGTTGTCGGGCTGTCGGTTTCCTGGAAACTGATCTGCTTGAGCCTCACACGTCGAATTCGACGGGAGAGTCCAATGTCGACTATATATATATATATATATATATATATATAATAAAATCCAAAATCAACTCATATGGGGAATAATATTATTTCGACCGACGAAAATATTCGTCAGTCTTATTCAACCCCAGTATAGACCAAGTTCGTGTCGGAAATAGTAATTTAACTGTGAAAGCTAAAAAAAAAAAAAAAAAAACAAAAAAAAAAAACGTCAAAACACGAATACAGAATTTATCCATTTTAATATTTCAGTCAGACAAAAAGCACGTGAGGGTGGTGAGGGTGGTCAGGGAGGTTATTTGTCTTAAATGGAAGAGGTTTTATAAAATGAAACCCGTATATTAACATTACGAGATTACATTGGGTTTATATGAAGAAATGTCAATTTAAAACTAAGAGAGAAATAAAAAGGGGGGGGTAAAAAAAACCTTTAAAATATATAGATAAAGTGATATTTAAAAATACAAAACATATTTAAAAGTAAAAATCATATTCCAAAAACAAGTTATATTTAAAAATAAGATATAATTAATTAAGTTATATTTAAAAATAAGTCATATTTAAATAATTTATATTTAAATCTAAGTAAAATTATATTTAGAAAAATATTGATATTTAATAAAATAATTATAAATAAATATTTATTTATATATTTATAAATATATTATTTAATATTTAATAAAAATTAATATAAATATAAATAAATATGTTATATTTAAAAATAAACATATATTTAAATAATATTAAGAAAATTAAAAGAAGTTAATATTAAAAATATTTTTTTTCAAAATAATAATATAAAAAAATATAAAAAGTTATATTTAAAAATAGAAAGTTATATTCAAAAAGAACCTTAAAATACATAGATAAAGCTATAGTAAATGATAAAGGGAAATAGAGTTCTTAGAACAGGAGGCAATTTATTAGATATTACTATAGTGTAAAGATGGGAATGTAGAAATTAGAATTAGTTATACATTCAACATTGGAAGAGACAGAGAAATCTGTTAACTGATTAAGTAAGACCTATATTATGGAAATTGGAATTTGTTTTTATGTTGACATTTTAATACTAATTCATTCCTCTGATTCAATAGTTGGGTTTGATTATTGTATTTTATTAATCTAATTTTTTCTTCTAAACATGAGTTACACCTATCTCTAAGATTATTAGGAGTACGTGCGGAACCTATAATCTTCCAAACTATGTGTGGTTTAAACATTTCTCCTTCAGTTTCCCAAATTTCTTTGCAAGAGCTGTCTGGTGGTTTTGTTTGGGGTTACAAAATGAGAGCCTATGGATATAAAATCTTTGTTTCCATTCACCGGCTGAAATTCCAATTTAAACATTATAATTTTTCATATTTTCTTTGGGAGAAATGGTTGCTTGATATAGAGGGCAAATCTACCAAGGTCATATATCTATGTATCTATCTCAGTTCATCTATCTAGCTGTCATTATATATATATATATATATATATATATATATATATATATATATATATATATATATATATAATCACTCTGAACATTTATCTATTTGTATATCTATCTCATTTTTTTCATATCTGTCTATCTATCTCCTTCTGTTCATATCTATCTATCTATCTATCTCCCTCTGTTCATATCTATCTATCTATCTATCTATCTCCCTCTGTTCATATCTATCTATCTATCTATCTATCTATCTATCTCCCTCTGTTCATATCTATCTATCTATCTATCTCCCTCTGTTCATATCTATCTATCTATCTATGTCCCTCTGTTCATATCTATCTATCTGTCGATTTATCATTCTCATTTCTTTGATTTCTATTTCAGAATGTTTATTAACTATCTATCTATCTATCTATCTATCTCCCTCTGTTCATATATATCTATCTATCTATCTATCTATCTCCCTCTGTTCATATCTATCTATCTATCTCCCTCTGTTCATATCTATCTATCTATCTATCTATCTCCCTCCCTCTGTTCATATCTATCTATCTATCTATGTCCCTCTGTTCATATCTATCTATCTGTCGATTTATCATTCTCATTTCTTTGATTTCTATTTCAGAATGTTTATTAACTATCTATCTATCTATCTATCTCAGTTTCTTCATTATCTATATCATTTCTTTCATATCTATTTCTGAATGTTTATTATCTATTTATGTATCTATCTCATTCCTGTCCTATCTCAATATTTTCATTTTCTATCTATCTATCTATATCAGTTCTGTTCATATCTATCTATCTATCTATATCAGTTCTGTTCATATCTATCTATCTATCTATATCAGTTCTGTTCATATCTATCTATCTATCTATCTATCTATCTATATCAGTTATGTTCATATCTATCTATCTATCTATCTATCTATATCAGTTCTGTTCATATCTATCTATCTATCTATATCAGTTCTGTTCATATCTATCTATCTATCTATATCAGTTCTGTTCATATCTATCTATCTATCTATCTATATCAGTTATGTTCATATCTATCTATCTATCTATATCAGTTCTGTTCATATCTATCTATCTATCTATCTATATCAGTTCTGTTCATATCTATCTATCTATCTATCTATATCAGTTATGTTCATATCTATCTATCTATCTATCTATATCAGTTATGTTCATATCTATCTATCTATCTATATCAGTTCTGTTCATATCTATCTATCTATCTATATCAGTTCTGTTCATATCTATCTATCTATCTATCTATATCAGTTCTGTTCATATCTATCTATCTCTCTATCTATATCAGTTCTGTTCATATCTATCTATCTCTCTATCTATATCAGTTCTGTTCATATCTATCTATCTATCTATCTATCTATCTATATCAGTTCTGTTCATATCTATCTATCTATCTATCTATATCAGTTCTGTTCATATCTATCTATCTATCTATCTATATCAGTTCTGTTAATATCTATCTATCTATCTATCTATATCAGTTCTGTTCATATCTATCTATCTATCTATCTATCTATATCAGTTCTGTTCATATCTATCTATCTATCTATATCAGTTCTGTTCATATCTATCTATCTATCTATCTATATCAGTTCTGTTCATATCTATCTATCTATCTATCTATCTATATCAGTTCTGTTCATATCTATCTATCTGTCTATCTGTCTGTCTGTCTATCTATCTCGCTGTGTTCATGTCATATCTATGAATCTATATATAATCCGGTAATAACATTATTTTTGTGCGATCCTCTTCGGTCTTTGATAAGTATTGTGTACTTTTTTCATATTTTTTCTAACAATATCTTCATACATAGCTATATATTCTGTATTCTCTAGCCTTGGTTAATGGCTTGTCTAAGTTAAGGAGTATTTTTCAAAACCGTAGAGAAGGCAAGAGAAAATCTTTCCACTATCATCCCCAAGAATAATGCTAATTATCTGATAATAAATAAAAGTAACCCGTGTAGAGCCTTGAGCGAATGTTTCCCGATAGAATATGGCATATAATTTCTCTTTTGTTTTTTTATCCACTTCTAATTTCTTAGATATTGAACGGGTAATCATTAAATTCCTTTCATCAACAAAGTAACAACTCGGCTACAAGAAAAATAATTCAGAAAAAAAGACATGTACCTTTAAAAGGATCGGGACATACGCTGAGTTTTCTATGGAGAAGGCGGACCAGAAGCAGTCGTTTGCTCTACGCAGTTTTCTTTGCGAACTGACTCAAATCAGTACCAGTGTATCGATCAGTAAATTGAAATAGGAATTCCTTAATCGATACCTGAACGATTCCGATCGATCTATGAATGTTCTTGGTGCGCCGGCCGGATCTGAACGTTTACGACCCAAATGGAGAAACGGGAATTTGAATTTCGAGAAGGATTTGTCAGTCACAGGGATTGGGTGTGGGGAACGAGAGCGGGAACACACACACACTGACAGAGTCACACGAACAACTACAAATTCTCTTCCCTTTACCCACCAGATAGCAGAATGATATACGCGTAAATATTATGTAAATTTATAGACGTCAACAGTTAAATATGCAAATAAAGATCTATACGTAGACTCATTTTATATGTACAGGAATTTACGCTGGCACATACACAGTCACAGTCACACACATAAGTTGTGAGTACGTGTGTGTGTCTGTGTGTGCGCGCGTGAGTCAGTGTTTGAAAAAGAATAAACTGTTTACAGTTTGAGCTATAAACAAACTGTCGCAGTAGAGACAGAATTAATGGGACTGAATGAAATCTCTTTTAATTAATGAGACAGCGATATAATGATGATAGGACTGAGACAGGCGAGAAAAGAGTAGAAATAGATAGATAGATAGATAGATAGATAGATAGATAGATAGATAGATATGAACAGAATTGTACAGATAGATAGACAGACAGAGATAGATAGGAACAGACTGAGATAGATAGATAGATAGATAGAGCAATTAAAATGAGAATCTAAGGAAGATTATATTCCGTCCATCCTATAAGTTTTAGTCTTGAACATTAAACGATGTTGCCAAATGTAGTATGCATGAACCACATTCACGAAATAATTGATCCATGACCTCTGAACCCTGCCGAAAGTTGGGAATAAACATCTATATCGGACACTAAACTGCCCTGTTAAATTTATTGATTAATTCTTCCCAGTTTAGTTTCCTTGCGTCAATACTAACAATGGATATTTTGGTCATATTTTCATTTTTCTGTCAAATTTGGTAAATTGATGACAGCGAATTGCACTTATTCCTACTCCACGACGTTTTTTTTTTGTTTTGTTTTTTCTATTTTGTTGTCCCTCTAACACGGGCATCTGGATGGAAGTACGACAAAGCAGAAAGAAAGGTGAATTCAGCTCTTTTCAAAAAATATTGAGACAAAAGTCATAAATGCAATATTGACACCTGATTGAAATCGATTAGCTGATTTTGATCGAGAAACTGCTGTCTGCAATAACGCTTCATTCATATGACCTTTACTAATTAGTAGTGAGTAGAAATCACCAGGAAGAAGGGTATACATCCGCCGAATTCGGCAGTCACAAATGCTTACTGATTGGCCGATAGATATCGACCGAACGTTAGGAAGATAGGTACGGGGAGAGCGTGGTAGGTTCGACTCGCATTGGGTCCAACACTAAATGTTCTAGTGCCATTAAGTACAACTTACAAATATATATCAAATACGCGGCGCAGTTCAATATATATTACAATGAATGAATGATTCATTGTAATATAAATTAAACTGCACCACATATTTGATTTAAAAGAACTGATCCGACGTGCAAATTTTCCGGATAACAACTGAGATATTACTCTATTTATTGAACTATTTAGTTCATGCCACATCGACTGAAAAACTTCTTCAACAAAAATATTCTTAAAATTACCATATTAATAAAGAAAGCACCCTTTTAAATTTAAAAAAAAAAATTCAACCTTAGCGTTGCGAACGCACGCTCCAAAATTTTTTATCCATTAACAATAACACATTTCTAAAAAAAATATTTCGATTCGCATTTAATCTTTCGTCTCCAATGCTTTCTGAATTTCACAAAAACAAAATAATTTCCATGCCTGAGGATGACTGTATGTACAGCCGAAAGTACTAGCAGATTAAAAAAAGACCTTATACATCTTGCAGTTATTAAAAACAAGGCTCATAACATTCATCGAGTCGTTCGTAGGTTAATGCAACTTTAAAATTTTGTTTGCGAAGAGATTTCGCCATTTTATATCATTACCTTTACTAATCTACTTTTTGTATGAATGATTCATTGTAATATATATATATATATATATATATATATAAGAGGGAAATTGGGGAGAAAGAACCCTTGGCTGCTGTCGATAGCTGTGTTAGCACGGTCACAAGTGATCGTGGCCGAGGGCTTGAGCGTGCTGGGCATGTTCGGATTGTAACAAAGGTCTGCTCAGCATAGTTGCAGTATAAACCACAGGTGGGGTCTGTGGGTGTTGAATAAACGCACATGCGCCTGAGCAAGCGTCTGAAATAGGGATTGACTAGGCGCCCTAGTAGACGGGCATCCTCGAATACGAATATATATATTAACAAATGGACAAAGTCCGACAATTATTTTACGACACTTTTACGACATTCTTTTTATAGATTCAATTCATAGATACAAATATAACGCCCTGTTTATAATAAACAGGAACCGAACCTGTATCCTATACGGAACCGTCATATAGCCTGACCTGCCTTTAACCGATATGGCCACAGAGGAGCGTTCGGTTAGCAAGGTCAATTTTACTGTCTTTAAACTACAATCTTTCACGATTCTCTGACGAACATTAATATCTGCTGATGGCGTATCCAAAGGTAAATAAATGACGTCACACATTACGAAAAGGACAATGTTTATTTTAAGACATTTTTATGTTTATATCTATATCTTTATGTTTATCTATAAAAATAATTTATGAACATAAAAATGTTTATATATATATATATATATATATATATATATATATATATATATATATATATATATATTGTTAAATAGAACGGACAACAAATATCTAGTATATTTTGATCATGATACGTTCTAAGTTTCCTGTCGTGGCTTTAGTTTCGGCAGAAAATAAAGACAAACAACCTTCAACATAAACTAAACTAAAAAATGGATCATGATCAAAGATAATAGACTTTCGATGTCTGTTACAGTTAACAATATATGTTTGAATAATGATCTGCTGTCCCAATACACTAAATATGCATATACATACATATATATATATATATATATATATATATATATATATACTGGGTGCAACATCCAAATCGTGTACAAGTATAGCATAATTATGCTTCCCCCAAAATGTTTAATATCTAAAAAAAACCTCTAAAGTAATTGAGTTTCTTTTTCCAGGTTTTCAGAAAAGACGTTTAGCCATCTTGAAACCATTCGTCGTACGAATCACTGGAAAAAAAACCTTTGAGTTATTCAGCTAGAAGAGAACAAGTTAAAATGGCTTGATGTCAACCGCCCTATGTCAGTAGCACAATGCCATCATCAGGATCAGGTTTTTTCTAAGACAAAAAGATTGTGAACACACACACACACACACACACACACATATATATATATATATATATATAAAAAGGAAGAGGTTATAGTTGTTCCAACGAGAGAAATGTGTGTATATTAAAAAGAAGAGAGAAACCGCAAACGTTTTTGGTTGTAATGTGGACTTTTAAAAAAAATATATTATGCTTTATTTTCAAAAATTTTGCTACACGCGTTTCCACTCTCAAGACCTTCATCAGGCAAAGAATGGGTTACTAACACACAAAAAAGAAAAGTCTAATATCGAGAATCTTTAACATCGTAAATCATATGAAAAATTAATTCCTTTTAATATGTGGAAATATCAACTTCTTACTTTCTAGTCGACTTTGATCTTCAAAAATTTAAATGCAATGTTAATTGTTTGTCTTCTTAATTTCTCTTATTTTATTGTCCCTTCCCCTCACTAAAGTCTTCTAATTCTCTTTCACTCTTCTTACTTTCCAGTCGACTTTGATCTTCAAAAAATTTAAATGCAATGTCAATCGTTATCGTCTCTCTTTTTACTTCTTTTATTTTCTCTCTTTAATAATGTTTTTCTTTCTCTCATATTCTTTCCCGTTCTGTAGACCAATTGCGTCTTAGTGGCTCTATTGCCTTGCTTCGAGTGAAATGAATTATTATTGTGACCTTTTTTTTTTTCATTCGAATGATATACTAGAAATAAAATTCGACAGATCATCATTTGTCCATTACAAGAAGGTAGGAAGGTGATCAAGTCAGTAAACTACTGATAAAACCAAATTGATATATTTTTGTCTACGAAGAAACGGTTGTATATTATGTTAAATTCTCTTACTTTTTTCTGCTAGGAAATTGCTTTGAAGTAATTTGTGATATATCCAAAGTAAACTGAACTTAGTACACAACTGATTTAAATTGCAAACAGACGAACATTCTCCATCACTTGTCCTTTTTAATGTTTAATTTTCAAATAATAACAATTGAATTCCAATTAACTTATGGACGTCAGTGAGGGCACGCCCCGAAAAACGTATGTTAAAATCCAAAATTATGATTTTATGTGTCCCTAAATTTGGTCAATAACCAAACATCAAAATTTCCTCTCATATATATATATATATATTTAGTTCTTAGTGTAGGTTATTTTTATTTATCTATTTGCATATTAAATTATTTATTATTTTTTTTACATATTATGGGTTATTACTTATTGTTTTTTTAATATAGATTTTTATTATATATTTTTATTTTATTTTTATTTATTATAGATTTTTATGCTTTTACTTGTTTTTATACGTTATTAGTTTTATTATATTTTATATTTATTTATATATTTATTTTTATTATATGAGATTACTCACTAATCCAAAATTAAATAAATTCATAATTACTTCTCTTTTATGTTCATATTGTGATGCCGTTTATTTTAGTTGCTAGATTTAATGTCACGAGAATTATATTTATTTTTTAAAATAATTTAAAAAGAAAGTTTTTGAAAAAGGTATATCACATTATAAACAGGACTTAACTCCGACAGCATAAGGAAACACTGATACATTTTCAAATTATATACAAATAACGGTCAGTATACACTCAGAACCTGAAAATTGCGTTTGGCATGAAACTGAGTAGTGCAGTGCAAACGGTGTAGGATATGGATATTCATTAATATATATATATATATATATATATATATATATATATATATATATATATATATGTATCGAAACGGTACTGTCTGCGAATGAGAGGATTTAGCTCTTGAAAATATATTTCAATTGAGCACTGTTGAGTGATAAACTAATTCTATAAACAACAGCCGTTACACTTGCGTTAATGCAAAGTTCTTCAATAAGATAAATTGAGCACTCCGGCTGATTGGTATTTGTTTATATTCGTAAAAACAATATGCTACATTTCGCTGTTTTACTCTGATGAATGAACATAGCTCGGTGGTAGAAGCTCTGACTGACACCAAATTCGGATGTCTAGTCGCACTGTAGAAATGCGATGCAGCAAAACTGTACTGTCTGCGAATGACATTATATATATATATATATATATATATATATTATAGGTTTCTTATATAATATCGAGCACTGCTTCTATAACACCACCGCTTTGTGTACAAGTCATATATACATATATGAAGAAATATAGTTTTAAGGTGTGCTATATTTATGGGATAAAGTGCTCAATACTAGAGATAGAGCGTATGTAAATATAAATATAAAAGTGAACACTGAAGTCAACACTCAGAGGCAACAGGCTGTTTCATGCTAGGCGTAATCGGCCTGACGATTGTGTCCAGTATGAAACAGCCTGTCGCTTCCAAGTGTTGACTTCAATGTTTATATATATATATATATATATATATATATATATATATATATATATATATATATGTGTATATATATATACTAATCTTTAGTAATTACAACGTTATTTCTAATGGATCCCTGTATTTGAATAGACCTTGCGTTTTATTTTAAAATGTATTATATTTTATCTCCAGGATTACACATTTAAGAAAGCTTAATAAAGAAAATTCCACTTCCGGTATGTTACGAACATGCGTCCTACCTTTTAGAAGAATCCAGCTGGAAGTTGATTTTTATGAGTTTTCTGGCCTGTAGACGAAATGTAATACTGCTTAAAATAAAAGACAGACGGGTATCGATAATAAAATAACTTTTAAAGTAATAAAATTATGTCGTTTTAAAAAGTTAAATCTATTAATTCTCTTGATGATATATAAGTCCAGAAGTCCAAAATTGTTGGAAATAAATGTCTCTTGTCTGAAAATTTACTATGTCAAAAGCGATTTGATAGTCATATTTAGTCTGTGTGAAACAGAAGTAAGATTAAAAATAATCCATCACCCACAAGGAAGCATAAGCTCTTTTTTACACTGTTAAATTCGGATTGCTTATCTCCAGCCCGGATATGTCATCGATACTTCATTGTTCGTGTATTTGACGGTTATATTATCGATGGGTTTAATCTTAACAACCAAAGATATGCAGATGACGCTGTGATAATAGACAACACGATTTCCTCAACAGGTTGATAAAGAAAGGGAGAAGAAAAGACTAACTGTCGACTTTAAAAAAAGAGAAAATATGGTGAACAGCAAGTGAAAACGCAAGATGCGAGTTACGAATTGGAGATAGCAAACTCAAGCAGGGGTAGAAGTTTAAATATCTGAGAAAAGTTTTAACCTAGGATTGAAAATGTGACACCGAGATCCGAACTTTTATTGGACTAGCGAAAGAGCCTTCCAAAAGCTAAGCAAAGTGCTGAGAAACGGAAAATTTTTCGTTAGAAACAATAACAAAAGTGGATTCCTGCGTGATATCCATCCTCCATGGTAATGATTGCTCGACAATCTCTTCAAGTTTGGTCCAAGGACCATGTGCTCCGGAATTTATGATACAGCGACCCCCCACACACACCCCAACTCTACTCCATCTCAATTTTCATAAGGTAGCATTCATATAAAATACAAAATTTTATTGTAATCTAATTATATACAATAACGGATCAGATGCAATATAGATGGACAATTTAACAAGAAAAATTGAAAATAAATACAATGTATCTAAATAAAGGTGATCCTTAACTAGGCCTGTTGAACCTGCGTAGATCTTCAGTCACTGGGGGCGAAAAGTTAACACGCTGCTGAAAATGGAGTAATTTTTACGTTTGGATTAAGTTAAGTTTATTATTTAAAATCTTGAATAAATATAACCTTTACCTGACCTTAGACGTTTTCAAAAAGGATATCAAAACATATTTCGATAATATTGTCAGTGTGTGACTGTACTTATGTACAATGTGTACCTCCCGCTGTCTTAAATGATTTTCTAATTCGATTAGCGAACAGGAGACACACCCAGGATTTATTATCGGTGGTCGTAATCTTAACAATACGCAGATGACCGACTCGAAAAGAAAATTACTTGACTTCCTAGACAAGATAGCAGAAGAAAGCGGGAAAAAAAGACTAGGTGCAAAAGTATTGAAATTCTGGTCATGAGCAAGAGAAAAACCCCAAGATGCAAGTTACGAATTGGAGATATAAATATCAAGCAGGTGTGGAAGTTTAAATATATGAGAAGCGTTTTAACAAAGGATGGAAAATGCGACACCGAGATCCAAACATTTATTGGACTAGCGAAAGAAGCATTTCAAAAGCCAAGCAAGGTGATGAGCAATGGAAAAATTTCGTTAGAAACAAATAAATCAGTGCAAGGTTGTTATGTGTTATCCATCTTTTTATATGGCAGTTAATGCAGGACAAACTCCCCACGGGTGAGCGGGAAACTCGCTGGCCCGATGCGTGTTTGTAGGGGTGAATGTAACACTGTTGGGCTATCATATCACTTTTCGTCTCGTAATAGTCTATGGATATTTGCGCGTAAGTGAATGTAACAATCCCCACTGAAATTTGAACTTGGCTCTCCGAATTCTCACTCCGAACCGTCACCATTTACACCACCTTCACATCTCAAATCCAAGCTTACAGAAGCTGGTATTCCCAAGCGGTCGACCATCTGACCAGGCTCGATATTGCTTAACTTCGGTTATCTGACGAGGACTGAAGTATGGACAATTATCATAGTGCAACTGGATCGGGGTTTTGTGACACAAGGTCAGTTATTTAACGCGGGGAACCCGAGGGCGTACACTGGGGTCATAGATCAAAATTTACCCAGACGCCGCATAGGCGGGTTCGGGCACAAAGCCTGTCATAGCTTGCCTTGATACTTAATCGGCATGAGAAACAGTGTATTATAGTCCAGTTTCTCAGTTCTAGAAGTGAGGCGTTAGACTATTGGCACATATGACTTCATTAGTGCTGAAACCTTCTGCAGAACCAACCACACTTTTCGGAAGAACCGAATGAAGAGAACGATGCCAGAAGGCGCTTAAACGACTCTACTCAGGTTTGTAATTCAGAGTTTTCCTTCTCCTAAACTGGTTGTCAACCAAGGCTAAAAATATATTTGTTTTACTATTTAATCGATAGCTAGTGGGTAAGAAACAGATTCATAACTATCTCAATGTTATTTGCTCAAAGGTGAATGTAACTAACTCGACAGGAATTCGAACTCGTCTTTCCGACTTCTCATCCCGAGCATTCATTAAACCTGGCACGGGCAACCTTTTCCGACAAATGGGCCGCATTACATGTCTCATCATAAGTCGGGCCACACTAATAAAAAAAGAAATTCAAGGTAATTTTTCGTTGAAGGTCCCTCAGCAATTTTTACTACAAAAGAACTACAAAAGAACATACGCCTTAGAAATGGGGATTTTTTTTCGGAGGAAAATTTTTTCTATAATTGATACCTTGGTATAATACAGGGTGAGGCAGAAATACCACCCATATATAATTTCAAGAAATACTACCCACATATACTTTCCAGAAATACCACTCACATATACTTTCCAGAAATACCACTCACATATACTTTCCAGAAATACCACTCACATATACTTTCCAAAAATTCCACTCACATATACGTTCCAGAAATACTTCCCACATATATTTTCCAGAAATACCACTAACATATACTTTCCAGAAATACCACTCACATATACTTTCCAGCAATACCTCCCACATATAATTTCCAGAAATACCACCCACATAACTTTATAACATTAGTGGTAAGCGGGTCTTCATGTAACTATTGTCTCACCCAGTATGCAAATGTATTTCTGACAGATATATGTCGGAGGTATTTCTGCCTCACCCTGTATTTACAATGATACCAGTGTGCTTAGCACACGACGCTTAATGTAATTTATTTCTAATTTATTCAATTGAAAATACAAAACAAAAAAGTTTCAAATAAAAAAATATATTTCTTCTTCAGAGAAAAAAAAATATTATGAATGTTTCTTGTTTCTAAGGTAAAAGATATTTACACGTCTGGTGTTCCTTAGTGAAAATCGCCGATGGTTTAAAATTATCAGGACGATTGCTCGCCAAGCGCTTCTCAGTCGAGATGATCGTCACTTGCTCATTCTAATTCTATTCGCGATGGTGAATGGTCATACCACTTCTCTCGGTACTTGAGGACATAATTCCTGCATAAGTCACAATGTATTTTGAGGGTTACTTCGTCATAGTGATGGTTGTAGTCTATTTGCTGCTTACACTCAATATGTTGCATACTTTCCATAGCTTCCCTATACAGTCTACACAAGAGCAAATCAATTGTTTTATCAACGGATCCTTGATAGCTTGTCTTCTTAAAGACGGCTTTTTGTGTTGCACAGAACATCCTTTCGGTTTCCTTTTTTAAGGTCAGTTCCTATGCCACCTCCATGACTCCTATCTGTCACCACTTGGGTTTATTATTATTGACATTTTTATTTCCTTTGATTTCTGACGTGTACACATTTCTTTCAGAGTCCCACCCAGAGACCTAATGGCATCATGACACTTTGATTGTGTGGTATTTTTTGCTGGTTTTTCGAGTGCAGTCAAGAATGACGTCATGACGTCGATACTCTTCGCGAGACCATTTTATTCGTTTTATTTTTATTAGTCGATTTGGTATTGAGTCACTTGGTCCAAGGTTGGCAATAGTGCGGGTTTGGTGACCTAGTGTCTCTTCTTTTGAGGAAGAGTTTGTTCTAGTGACAGATTTTTTCGTCCTCAGACTGATTCCTCTTTGAGGGACGCGGCCCTTGTGGACCCGGGTGACGGCCGATCCGCTATGAAATTTTATTCGTATTCATTGAAATTGGTAGAGATTTGCGTTTTAACCTTGACCGCCAAGGGTAATTATGTTCAAGTTACCAGCTTTAGGACGATTCCCGAAGAAGACCCAAGAGCACGCCTAACCAATGAGATTGGTTAGAATATGGATTTTATTAATATATCGAAAGTGGAATAGTTCATAATAGTGCATTGTGTTCAGAGGGGTAAACTATACTAAGTTTTAACTTAATATTAGTCGGAGTGACCACTCCCAGGGAAATATCAGACTTTAGTAATCACGGTTAAAAAAATAAAAAGGTAAAGGAAAGAGAAATTAAAATGAAAGAATTATTATTATTATTATTATTATTATTATTATTATTATTATTTTCTTTGATTTCTAGCGTTTACACATTTCTTTCCGGGTCCCGCCCAGGGACCTAAGGTTAGAAATGGCATCATAACACTTTCCACTGACAAAAACAAAAAAATTACATAAATAAAGCCCTTCGTAAAGTGTGGGCTGTACTTGTCAGAACAAATTTTTGTATCTCTTTGCGGCATGGACTTCCAGGAATCCCTTCAATTAGTCTACTGGAATCTTTTCCAACCAATCCTAAGGCTCCAACTACAATAGGGATTGTTGATGTTCCCAAGTGCCACATTTTTGAGATATCGATTTCAAGGTACTTGTATTTTAATAGCTTTTTGAATATCTTCAAACATACATTGCAGTCAGCAGGGACTGCCATATCAATAAGGAGGCACCGTTTTTGTTTGTGGTCTTTAATAACAATGTCTGGGCGGTTGGTTTTGATTATTCTGTCAGTGTGTAGTGTATCCCATAGAATTGTAACAGGTCCTATCTCCGTAACCGAGTCTGTGTGGTGTTCATACCAATTTCTTTCAGTTTCCTTCCCGTAGAAGTTGCAGATTTTCCAGTGCAGATATTGGTCCACTCTGTCATGCGGGTTTTATACTCAGTGGATGCCAATATCGTGCAACCTGATACAAGATGATCAATTGTTTCTGGATATTTATCACAGAATCTGCATTTTGGGTTAACACAATATTTTAGTATATGTGCTTGATAATTTCTAGTTAACAAGCATTGGTCCTGTGCAGCAAGGATAAAACCTTCAGTTTCAGCTTTCAACCATGCACTAGGTAGCCACTGATGGGTACGGGTTTTGTCTACATTGGCTTCCTTTATTACGGAGTAAAGACGCTTACTGCTTTCATGTTCTTTGACACATATCATCATCCAGTCTTCTGCAGTTTCCAAGTCTCTTTGCAGCCAATTGTTGTAGTTTTGTTGGACAATTCTAGTTGAACCTATCCCCTGCCTCCTTTGGATCTGGGCACATACAGACGATCAATATCAGCTTTGGAATGATGCATACGACAGCAAGTGAGAAGCTTTATTATTATTATTATTATTATTATTATTATTTCATTTGATTTCTGGTATCTACTCATTTCATTCATGACATTTTCCACTGAGCAATTTAAAAAAACAACAAAAACACATATTTTTCATAAATTGGATAAAGCCCTTCGTAAAGTGTGGGCTGTACTCGTGAGAACAGGTTTTTGTATTTCTTTAATGCGTGGGCTACGAGGAATCCCTGCAGTGTCTCTATTGAAATCTTTTCCAATCAATCCGAGGGCTCAAACTACAAGGATTGTTGATGTTCCCATGTGCCACATTTTTTATATTTCTATTTCAAGGTCCTTTTGATAGTTTTTTGAAAATCTTCAAAGATATATTGCAGTCTGCAGAGACTACATATCAATAAGAGGACACTTTTTGTCGTTGCGGTTTCTCATCACGATGTCTGGGCGAGTAACATTGATTGATTTGTCTGTGTATTATTATTATTATTATTATTATTATTTCCTTTTATTTGTGTCGTATATTCATCTCCTTCTGGGTCCAAACCAGAGATATACGGTCAGAGATGGCGTCATGACATTTTCCACTGAACATTTTTGTAAAAAATAAAAACAAAATATCCCTAAGATCCCACACATTCTACATAGATAAAGCATTTCGTAAGATGTGAGCTGTACTTGTGAGAACAATGATTCCTGTTTATTTAAGGCATGGGCTACCAGGGATCTCTCTTCAATAAGTCTATCAGAATCTTTTACAATCAATCCAAAGATCTCAACCACAACCGGAATTATTGATGTCATCATGTGCCACACGTTTTAGATTTCCACTTCAAGATGCTTGTATATTAACAGACTTTTGAAAATGTTACAGTCTTCCGGAACTGCTATGACAATACATTACAGTCTGCAAGAATTGCTCTATCAATAAGAAAGCATAACCTGGGCAGTTAGCTTTGAATGTCTTGTTTTAAGTTCCATAAAATTGTAATAGGTCCTATGTCTGTAAACAGATGTATACCGATTTCTTGCAGTTTTCTTCCTTGTAAGTTGCAGATTTTCCAGTGCAGATATTCGGCCACCCTACCAAGTTTTATATTCGTTAGATTCCAATGCCGTGCAATCTGTTACAAGATGGCCATTTCTTTGTTGATATTGATCACAGAATCTGCATTTTGGGTGTCAAAACAATCTAACCTAATGTTTCCTGGATAATTTATAGTAAACATGCATTGGTCCTGTGCAGCAAGAATAAAACTTTCAGTTTCAGCTGTTAATCCTGCACTCCGTAATTACTAATGGGTATAGTTTTATTTCCTACACCAGCTTGTTTGGAACGGGCAGAGTATTGACCATGAAGAGGTTTAGCTTGTCATCGTTTCTGCATTTGGTACATTGCATTTGCTTTTTTATTCTTTTTTAGGTTCTTTGTCACTGCAGTAGATGTATTATAGCATACTTCCTTTTCGGTATCCACTTGAAATTCCCTTTCGAATTTGTTGGCTTCCTTTAATACTGAATAAAGTTTCTTATTTCTTTCATGTTCTTTGACAAAGATTATCATTCAGTCTTCTGGAGTTTCCAGGAATCTTTGAAGATCGATTGTTCTCGTTTTGTAAGATAGTTCTAGTTGAAAACACCCTCCTTTTATTCCTCTTCTTCTCCTTCTTCTTCTTATTATTATTATTCACAGCATATGATGCTGGCTGCTGGTAAGAAGTTACCACTCTTGACTTGAGAAAATTAACCGAATATTTATTGCTTTCACTGAAAGGTTGTATCCAATAATTTTCGAGACATTCAGACTGTTTCTAACAGGTAATTATTATTTTTTCTTTTGGTAATGGATCCATTTCCAAATTACAATCCAATGCCTGCAAGATTTGTCCATGTTTTTGTACAAAATCCCAGTGCATATTTATACCAAATATCTTGTAATCATCAAGAAAGACTGATTGACAGCAAGGCGCCTCAAATCTCCAGCACCTTCCCCAGTATTCTCGAAAAACTCCAGTATTGTCGTGTTATAATAATATCGCTCTCAGTTCATGAAAACACTAGACATAATCTCTCATATTTGACATTACATTTTATTCAGCTCCTTATGCAATCTCTTTTGCAGAGTCTGAGTGACTACTCTCCTGGGTGGGTGTTTATATATCTATCATACAGCTTTTTCCAACGTGTCTTCACACGACGGTTAGAAGGTCCTATGTGAGGTCAGCATTGCACCTGACTTCTCTGAAGGACACTGAATATAAAGTCTATTCTGGTATGATTCTAGTATGAGATATATACTATAATATACTGCGTCAACCTAGCTCGAATGTCTAACTCGTTGTTGTAACCTAGGGAAGGTTACCGAATAGAATAATCAAACGAAGGTTGGTAATGAACGATAATACTTAAGACAAGAACAACGCATATAAGATTCGCCAGCGGCGCGTAGAAGTAGTAGTCAACAGCTAGTGAGCCAAGTGAATTCTACAATGGATCTCCATCGGCAGCATATCTATCAACCGCCCCACGCGACCAGATGTAGCATAAGACCGAATTTAATTTGGGGTTTCGGAGACCATAGTCTCGGCCAAAATTCCCCGTAGAGCTCGTATAAAACGGTGTCGGGTAGCTGTTTCCTGAGACGAGACTCTATCCTTCGACATAGCCTTTTTAGTTGGATTTTATATTTATTGTAAATCCTAGAATCCAGGTAGAACTCAATGTCCAGGACAGAGTAAGAATATAATATAAAAGGCTCAAACACTAATATTCCATGGTTATAATTTATTATATTGGAATCGTAATCACGATTTAATTCATCAGACCTACAAATTCAAAATATTCATGGCAGGATTCTATCCTCTTGGAAATTATATATATATATATATATATATATATATATATATATATATATATATATATATATATATATGTGTGTGTGTGTGTGTGTGTGTGTGATAGAAATTGTTAGGATTTGAGATAATTATAATTAAGTAATTCATCGAGTCTAGAAGAAACCTCAACAGAATGCAGAAAGCACTGGACGGCCGTTTCGTCCTATATTTGGGACTCATCAGCAGTGCGCATCCACTACCAAGAATTGAACTGTCCGGGTTTCAATTCTCGGTAGTGGATTCACGAGTGTTGGATTTTAGTTGAGAAAGAATCCAACACTCGCGGCCTGACGATTTCGGCTAGCATGAAACAGCCTGTCGCCACTGAGGGTTGACTTCAATGTTCACTTTTATATTTATATTTACATACGCTGTATCTCTGATATTGAGCAACTTATCCCATAATATAGCACACTTTAAAACTATATTTCTTCACACACACACACATATATATATATATATATATATATATATATATATATATATATATATATATTTGTGTGTGTGTGTGTGTTTGTGAAAATATGTAGAAAATAGGAAAGAAGTGGTTAGGTAAATAATCCAAAGTTCTTTAATATTTTTGTTATTATTTTTTAAAAATAGTGCTCGATACAAAAGTAGAGCATAAATATAATTATTTATTTAAAAATATAATTCCAACACGCTACATAAGATGTCTCAGGTTTCAAAACAAGAGCCGAAAACTTCAATATAACTATTTGAATTAAATTGAGTTAAAGTAAGCTCTGTTCCATCTTGGGAGGCCAATGTTTTGGAATTGGCTCTTGTTTTGAAACATGAGACCTCTTATGTAGCGTGTTGGAATCATATTTTTAAATAAATAATTATATATATATATATATATATATATATATATATATATATATATATATATAATAAAGGTTAATTATCAACGTTGAATTAGACCAGAAAACAGTAAAATTAAAGTGTTCAATACACATACAAAGATAAAAACTTAAAATGTAGATCTTTTAATGACAAAAAATTAGGAGATAAGCCGATTCCGTTACTTTGACTTCAAACTTTTCGTATCTTCAAAAATTAACGCATTTTAAAATCAATTGACCGAAATCGTCTGAAAATAGCGAAAGGTTTTTCATTTTCCATTCGATTACTATATACATGCCAGCCTAATTCACGGTCCCGGGCAGTACTTTGTGACTCTCGCTATCTCAGTTTTTTTTTTGTTTTTTTCTACCTACATTTGTATATGTTACAAATTAAACTGTGCGCAACTGACTGTTAAAAGATAAATAATTTTCACGAATTTTAATGTTATTCCGGTGTCCTTGATTTTGTCGAAATCCTTGAATTCGTTTTGCTCTTGCTAAGTCTCGAAAAAAAAAACATTATATAATGTTCACGATTTTTTATCCATAATGTTGGATGGGCTAAATTATTTAACTTGTAACTAGAAAATCTCATAAAAACTGCTGCAAAACATTCTTGATTTATTTAAAATGGAACACGGAATTATGACATGTCTCTAATTTGTATTTAGATACATTGGATTTATTTTACATTTTTCTAGTTAAATTATTTTCCTATATTGCATATAATACATCATTGTACATAATTAGGTTAGAATAAAATTGGTATTTTATATGAATATGACCTTATGAAAATTGAAACGTAGTAGAGTGGAGGACAGTATCATAGATTCGGGGTGGGGGAAACAAGACCCTTGCACCGGAACTGATTCTAACGAGAGCTTGATAGTCATCCATCTCTCTCTCTTTGTGTCTTTCTCCCTCTGTCTGTCTGTCTCTCTCTCTTTGTGTCTTTCCCTCGCCTTCGCTTTTTTTCATCCCTGTGGTTCAACGGGACAGCTAAATCTATTTATTCAATAAATCTGTCGAGAAGAAACAACATGGTTTTTCGCGCCTTTCGCCTGATTGAAAGTTTCATGTTTCGTTAAATGTGACTACCCAGGTACTGCCCGGGCAGTGCTTTGTAACCCTGCTGTATTATTAACATTTGCTTTTTTATACCTTCATTTATATTCGTTACAAATTAAACTAGCTACAAGTAACTATTAAAGGATGAAATAATTTTGCGTCATTTTGGGGGGTATTCTTTTTTTTTTTTCGTCCAAATCCGTGAATTCGTTTTGCTCATGCTAAGTCCCGAAAAAATATTAAATTCACTATTTTTTTTTAATCCACAATGTTGAATGTGTTAAAATTATTCAACTTAAAAAAAAATCACATGTTTATGTTAAAAATAACCTCAGCATATTCGTAATTTATTAAAGTTGGAATGATCTATTATGTGATGTCTCTAATTTGCATTTACATACATTGTACTTACTTTCAGTTTTTCTAGTTCAATTGTTCACCTATATTGCATATGATCAATTATTGTACATAAATAGGTTACAATAAAATTTGTATTTTATATGAATATGACCTTATGAAAATTGAGACGTAGTAGAATGGGGGACCGTATCATAGATTCGGGGTCTGGGAGGCACAAGACCCTTGCACCGGAATGGGACAGTTAGATCTATTTATTCAATAAATCCGGCAAGAAGAAACAACCTTGTCTTTTGCCTGATTGAAAAGTTTCATGTTTTGTTGAAGACAACTGGCATGGTATACCCGGGCAGTGCTTTGTAACCCTGCTCTCTTTATTAACATTTACTTTTTTCATACCTACATTTATATACTTTACAAACTAACTACAAGTGACTATTAAAGGATGAAAACAATTTCGCGTCATTCTGGGGGTCTTTTTTCGTCACAACCCGTGTATTTGTTTTGCTCACGCTAAGTCCCGAAAAAAAAACATTATATAAAATTCACTATTTTTTTTATCCATAATGTTGAATGTGTTAAAATTATTCAACATTTTAACAAGAAAAATCTCATGCTGATGTTAAGTATTACCACAGCACATTTATGTAAGATGGAATCATCTCTTATAACATGTCTCTAATTTGTATTTAGATACATTGAATTTATTTTCAATTTTTCTAGTTAAATTATTCATCTATATTGCATATTATCCATTATTGTACACAATTAAGTTATTGTTGTAACCTAGAAAGGGTTATTGAATGAGGAATAACCAAAACTGAG
Source organism: Acanthosepion lycidas (assembly GCA_963932145.1). Taxonomy (NCBI): domain Eukaryota; kingdom Metazoa; phylum Mollusca; class Cephalopoda; order Sepiida; family Sepiidae; genus Acanthosepion; species Acanthosepion lycidas. The sequence goes on along the minus strand of OZ010587.1, from coordinate 106,783,335 downwards.
GGTGGAAATGAAATCGTAATCTTTATAACATCAATAAAAGCGTCGTGAAGTAGGTAAACCACTGCTGGTGGTGGACATACAGCATATTACCTCCCCCAACTTACAATAATGTCCAACGTATTTATGAGGATTGGGGCATACCATTAGTGCTCGTAGGTACGTTATGTAAGAGGACAGTCCCTGATAACCTATTCAACCGTTATATATCCTACATATCCTCATAATATGCAGTTCATACTTCTTCCTTTAAGCCCTTTCAACAACGTCATTCACTAACCCCCTACCTTGAGCAGCTCTCAGGATTTTTATTTGGTGAACAAGAGGATAAATATATAAATGTCTAAATTCATTGATAAAACAGTTATAATGTTAAAGCAGCCCCACTTTGGCTTGTGAGGCTCTATAACCTAAAAGGTGTTTCAATTAAGGTTAAGCGTCTAATGATTTATTTTTTCTTTCAGATTGAACAACTTAAGTCTTTGGGAATTTCAACGATGGAAACAATTTAACAATCATACAACGTGTTAAAATTTCAAGAGTGCAATTGGAAAAATTGTTCGTAAATTCGTCGGTGGCAGATATGAAAAGACCATTGCCTTGCTCGTTTAAGCAGTTCAGTAGAAAACATTTGTGCAGTGCACGAGAATGTGGCCGAAAATCCAGACACCTCTATTCGTCATCGCACGCAGGAATTGAACCCCTCCACAGCAATGTTATATCGTTTCCAAATATACTCCTCGTTGGTCGATTATGATGACCAAAAAAAAAAAAATCGCGCTGTGCACAAAATGCATTTCTGTTTGAACGCCCATTTTTGTAATAGGCTTCGATAATTTTAACACGTTTGAATGTTAAACTTTCCATGGTTGAAAGTGCCAAAAATTTAAGTTGTTGAATCAGAAAGAAAAAGAAAAAAAATCATTAGACGCTTAAACTTCAGTATCTGTCTATATTTTTGAGATGAGGTATTATATACACTATTTACAGTATTCGGACTATTATCCTGATCTTTGTCGCCATATTTATCACAACGTTTCGGCCTTTCAGTATCTGTCTATATTTCTGAGATGAGGTACTATGTACACTATTTACATTATTCGAACTATTGTCCTCATCTTTGTTGCCATGTTTATCACAACGTTTCGGCCGTTGTACGCTCCGGTCTTCTTCAGGTGGTTGGAATGTCGAACTGAAGGACATATGGCACAGTGGATAAAGGCGTTAGTTAGATCCAGTGACTGGACCCAAAGTGTGTGAGTTCAATACCTGGTTAAGGTAGTGGAGAAGTGGAGAGGGGAGTTAACAGGAGATAACTGACATCCATTAGACATGGCACGTAGAACTAGAACAGTCTAACCCAGTGAGTGAAATAAAGGGTTCAGTTCGACATTTCTACCACCTGAAGCAGGCCGGAGCGTACAACGGCCGAAACGTTGTGATAAACATGAAGATGAGGACGATAGTCCGAATAATGTAAATAGTGTATGCTTAAAAGTAATTCACATTTAAAATTGATCAAACTTATTGTAACACCCTTTACAAGGGGTCTATAGTTTTAATAATAACATGGATTTTTCCGTTTTATTTTTAATTTCTTTCATTTTATTCCTCGGCTTTCATTGCCGTACAGTAGATTAGAGTTTTAGTACCCTTCTTTGTTTTTAATAATATTTTCCCTTGATGATATATATTTCAATTAAACTATTCCTTTTGCCATAAGGATGAAAAAAAACCCTAGGGAACGGTATGGATCTATTTTCGTCCCAGCTCAGAATTAATAGCCAGGCAGATTTCGCTTACTCTAAAGTCTCTAGGAGTAGGATAACACTGAATTCAATAATGAAATAGTAACGTATTATACAATAATTTGAATTTGTGTTTTAGGTCAACAATCCTTCTGTTATACATGTTTCAGTGAAGATGAAAGTGACTGAAAATACATTTACATTAATTATTTTTTATATTTTTCTTGTGTGGGAACAAAAGATTTCTTTTTGGTTATAGTATGTTGAGAATCTGTCCAAAGATTGTTCGTTCTTTCTGCTGCACTGTTGGGTATTTTAAGGATTTTTGTTGTTTTATTTCAAATGGAGAATAGGTAGCTAATACGATGGTGTGCATGTAATTCCATATTGCTGATACGAATCATTTTTTTTTCTATTACGAGGACATGTTCCTAATTCCATGAACCTGCTCGGAGTTGACGTTGTTAAAGGTTGTTTATTTTTGTTTTTTTCTCTATCATTTCTAGAATTTTTTTCTACAGGTGGAGATGTGTATTTTATGTTTCGACGAGTATTTTACAGATCAAAGTTAGTATACTTTCGTGCTAATTTCCTTGGGTCATTATAGAGACCAGAACTGGGAGATGTACGGCTGATGTCTTGACAAACTATTTGTGACCTTTACGACGCAATCATTCATGAATTATTTTTCATTAGGAACAGAATCCCCTATGGGCTATTTTAATTTATAATGTCGTTCTTGCATAATTGTATTTCACTGGAGAAATATATATATATATATATATATATATTAATGAATGAAGTTACAACTAAGAGGCGATAGATTGTTTCATATTAAACGCAATCTTCAAGCCATATGGGTTTTATTTCCTCCCGACTACAGTCAAGAAAAACACAACCCTGTTGCCTGATGATGAGTTTCAGCATGAAACTGCCTGTCCCCACTAAGTGTTGATTCCAATATTCACTTTGAATAATTTGGTGCAAAAATAATCACGTTTTTTGACGTTAAAAAATACCTCAAAAAACGTCATTATTTTTGCACCAACCTAATATATTTACATACGCTCTCTTTCTTTGATATTGATCACTTTATCCCATAAATATAACTTTTCTGAAAAATATATTTCCTGATATATATATATATATATATATTAGGTTGATGCAAAAATAATGACGTTTTGACGTTAAAAAATACGTCAAAAACGTCATTATTTTTGCACCAACCTAATATATATTCAAGAACAGATAGTAAATAATAAAACGTTGCTGAGAGAGGAAGTAGTGGAGAGCCAATGTCGTCAACAATTTCGACTCAAAACCGGCACTGAAGAATTATCTATCAAAAAAAAAATTTCATCGAAATCGGATGAAAATTTGGAAACATATAAACACACACACACATATATTCATACACACACGCATACATTCATACACACACGCATACATTCATACACACACGCATTATTACACACACGCATACATTCATACACACACACACATATATTCATACACGCACATATACTTTTCACTGGAACTAACTAACGCCTTTTTGATAAAAGCGTTGTTTAGATCCAGTGAGAGGACCCAAAGTGTGTGAGTTCAATACCCGGTTAAGGCAGTGGAGAACTTGGAGAGGGGAATTAACAGGAGAATACTAATAACTGATAGCCATTAGACATGGCACGTGGAACTAAAACAGTCTATCTCAGTGAGTGAAATAAAGATGTTCCAACCACCTGAAGAAGGCCGTAGAGTACAACGGTCGAAACGTTGTAATAAATATGACAGCAAAGATGAGGTCAACAGTCCGAATAATGTAAATAGTGTGGATAATATCTCATCTCAGAAATATAGACATATTTTGAATGCCCGTAACGTTGTAATAAATAGGACGATAAAGATGAGGACAATAGTCCGAATAATGTAAATATCGTATTATCAGGATAATTCAGTAAGTTCATCAATTCATTAAACATAAAAATTGTAGAAATTTTAAGATAAAGATTATCTGGCGAATATTTCTATGGGTGGATAACTGCCATTTTAATGTAGCTTTGTGAACATATTTTATCCTTCCATTTGCATCCCGTTGAATCAGCGCCTTCCATACAATCACTGAAGTAACATCAGGCCCGGTCAGTAGCTAAATGGGTTTTGACCGCTTGGAAATACCAGTTGCTGTAACCTTGGATGTGCGGGTGCTGTGATAGATAATAACTCTGTATTGATAGTCGGGTTCCTATTTCAGTTAAGTTCGTTATATTCACTTCCTCTTCTCCCTCCATCTATGGGTTAATTAGTAAGTTAATTATTAATATTATCTCTCCCATAAGAAAAAAAACTTCTTAGAATCTAAAAATATTTTCTGGCCTTAAATAACCTTCAAAAGGTTGATATCCCGTAAAAAACGGAACAATCAATCAATCACTGAAATATTGATTAGCTACACAGACATGTCTTTTACATTTATTTCTATTCTCTGGAATATAGATATATAGAAACTACTGTGGTCTTAAAATGAGGGGTCATTTTATATATTGATTTTAATATAGAATTGATCCCCCACTTTATATCCACATTAAATTTCTTCTTTATTTATCAAACTCTGATTAGGTATACATCCACCTCTTCTCCCCTCCAGCTATGGGTTAATTACTAAGATGTATATTATTAAACCATTATTATCTAAAAAAAAAAAAAAATCTCAGAATCTAAAAAAATTTCCTGGCTTTACATAACCTGCAAAGGGTTGATATCCCGTAAAAAAGCGTATCAATCAATGAGCATATTTTGTACGATTTGGAAAAAATATTTTTAATATTAAGATTTTATAGGAATTGTACAAAAGAATTATATATATATATATATATATATATATATATATATATATATATATAGATAGATATAGATAGATAGATAGATAGATAGATAGAAACAAGATTTTAAGATGATTTCAACATTTTTTTGTTAGTTCTTGAGTTACTTTAGAAGAATCAAAGAAATAATAATTTTTATAAAATATATTTGACAATATATTCGCACATTTTCTTTTCATATTGAAATGCTGCAACTCAGAAACTAATATAAACATTTTTTTTTGTCAAAGAATTCCTGCAAGTTTTCAATTTAACAACACCAAACATTCTAAGAGAGAACAACGCCTACTGAAATGTGGTATCTAATGGAATTTTTAAATTACTACGATCTATTTCTTTCCACAAATCTTCATATTTTTAAAAATAAAATGTTTTATTATTAAATATTTCTTCTCCAGTGAGATAATTCTTTTTCATTTAACATAACCTAGGAAATAAAAAATCATATTTCAATATCTTTAGAGATTCGAATTTCAAGGCCTGGTAAGTTATCAAATGTTTGATATGCCATTACATCCAAAAATTATGCATATTTTGAGGCATTATGCCATGGATCAAAGTTGCATTTTTTAACATCAGCATTCAATTGAAGAAATATTTTTCCAATATGAAATTTTCCAATAATATTCTATCCTGGTATAAAATATACACAACCCAGGAACTCTTTTTAATATTTCAAACATACAGGGTACCCAGTATAAAAGTGTTAAATTCAGAAATAAATTTATTTAGCTATCATGATTCATGCACAAACCAGTCCTGGGTAAGACGATAAACTACATCAGCGTCCTGGGTAAGACGATAAACTACATCAGCGTCCTGGGTAGGACGATAAACTGCATCCGCGTCCTAGGTAAGACGATAAACTACGTCCAGCAGCAAGGCTTCTGATCAGGAGATTTCAAGGAGCGTGGAACCACCTCTTAATTGCTGATGTTCCCAGGTCCACCCTGACCTGGGGTGGTAGCACTTGTTAGGGTCCCAGCTATAGTGAAAGAGTTAACACCAAACTTGTGTAAAAATAGGTTTTAATACCAGAAATACTTCGTAGTAAGAAAAAAAAATATTACCAACAATAATTTTTTAATAAAAAATTATTATCTACCAAGTGAGAAATTTAAAACATTTTACGAAAATAAAACCATGCAAGATTGTAAATTTCCTAAAAGAAGTTGGATTGTACTAAAAAATATCAGTAATTGCAAGATTGTTCAAATATATATGTATATATACACACCATTTTTAAAAAGAACTATGGCTATGAATCTATTTCAAAGATTTTGTTGGCATTAAATGACCCACTGAGGTTTTTATATGCCATAAAACAAAACCATGAATCATACATAAACTGAACAATGACCGTATATGTTCGAAAGTTTTGCCTGAATGTTCAAAGTTTTAAGCGTTGTAACCAGAAGTCAGTAGCATTATTCAATATAATGAAGATTCAAGGAATTTATTCAATGTTTTTCAAGGTCAATTATTGCTGAGAGATAAAACAGTGATAATAAATTTTCCGCTTTTTCACTGGCCACCCAATAAATTCTAAATATTCTGTGTTAAATACATCATGATTAAAAAGGACACATCGCACAGTGGATAAAGGTGTTGGTTAGATCCAGTGGCAGGACCCAAAGAGTGTAAGTGCAATGCCTGGTTAAGGCAGTAGAGAACTTGGAGAGGGGAATTAACAGAAGATAACTGACATCCATTAGATATGGCACGTGGAACTAGAACAGTTTAACCCAGTGAGCGAAATAAAGGGTTCAGTTCGACATTCCAACCACCTAAAGAAGGCCGGAGAGTACAACGGTCAAAACGTTGTAATAAATATGGCAACAAGTATGAGGTCAATAGTCCGAATAATGTAAATAGTGAATATAATATCTCATTTCAGAAATATACACAGATACTGAACGGCCCAAACGTTGTAATAAATATGGCGACAAAGATGAGGACAATAGTCCGAATAATGTAAATAGTGTACATAATACCTCATCTCAGAAATATAGAGAGATACTGAAAGGTCAAAACGTTGTAATAAATATGGCGACAAAGATGGGGACAATAGTTCGAATAATGTAAATAGTGTACATAATACCTCATCTCAGAAATATAGACAGATACTGAAAGGCCGAAACGTTGTAATAAATATGGCGACAAAGATGAGGACAATAGTCCGAATAATGTAAATAGTGTACATAATACCTCATTTCAGAAATATAGACAGATACTGAACGGCCGAAACGTTGTAATCAATATGGCGACAAAGATGATGACAATATTCCGAAAAATGTAACTAGTGTACATAATACCTCATCTCTGAAATATAGACAGATACTGAACGGCCGAAACGTTGTAATAAATATGGCGACAAAGATGAGGACAATAGTCCGAATAATGTAAATAGTGTACATAATACCTCATCTCTGAAATATAGACAGATACTGAAAGTCCGAAACGTTTTAATAAATATGGCGACAAAGATGAGGACAATAGTCCGAATAATGTAAATAGTGTACATAATACCTCATCTCAGAAATATAGACAGATACTGAACGGCCGAAACGTTGTAATTAATATGGCGACAAAGATGAGGACAATAGTCCGAATAATGTAAATAGTGTACATAATACCTCATCTCAGAAATATAGACAGATACTGAAAGGCCGAAACGTTGTAATAAATATGGCGACAAAGATGAGGACAATAGTCCGAATAATGTAAATAGTGTACATAATACCTCATTTCAGAAATATAGACAGATACTGAACGGCCGAAACGTTGTAATCAATATGGCGACAAAGATGATGACAATATTCCGTAAAATGTAAATAGTGTACATAATACCTCATCTCTGAAATATAGACAGATACTGAAAGTCCGAAACGTTTTAATAAATATGGCGACAAAGATGAGGACAATAGTCCGAATAATGTAAATAGTGTACATAATACCTCATCTCAGAAATATAGACAGATACTGAACGGCCGAAACGTTGTAATAAATATGGCGACAAAGATGAGGACAATAGTCCGAATAATGTAAATAGTGTACATAATACCTCATCTCAGAAATATAGACAGATACTGAACGGCCGAAACGTTGTAATTAATATGGCGACAAAGATGAGGACAATAGTCCGAATAATGTAAATAGTGTACATAATACCTCATCTCTGAAATATAGACAGATACTGAAAGTCCGAAACGTTTTAATAAATATGGCGACAAAGATGAGGACAATAGTCCGAATAATGTAAATAGTGTACATAATACCTCATCTCAGAAATATAGACAGATACTGAACGGCCGAAATGTTGTAATTAATATGGCGACAAAGATGAGGACAATAGTCCGAATAATGTAAATAGTGTACATAATACCTCATCTCAGAAATATAGACAGATACTGAAAGGCCGAAACGTTGTAATTAATATGGCGACAAAATGGGGACAATAGTTCGAATAATGTAAATAGTGTACATAGTACCTCATCTCAGAAATATAGACGGATACTGAACGGCCGAAATGTTGTAATAAATATGGCGACAAAGATGAGGACAATAGTGCGAATAATGTAAATAGTGTACATAATACCTCATCTCTGAAATATAGACAGATACTGAACGGCCGAAACGTTGTAATAAATATGGCGACAAAGATGAGGACAATAGTCCGAATAATGTAAATAGTGTACATAATACCTCATCTCTGAAATATAGACAGATACTGAAAGTCCGAAACGTTTTAATAAATATTGCGACAAAGATGAGGACAATAGTCCGAATAATGTAAATAGTGTACATAATACCTCATCTCAGAAATATAGACAGATACTGAACGGCCGAAATGTTGTAATAAATATGGCGACAAAGATGAGGACAATAGTCCGAATAATGTAAATAGTGTACATAATACCTCATCTCAGAAATATAGACAGATACTGAAAGGCCGAAACGTTGTAATAAATATGGCAACAAAGATGAGGACAATAGTCCGAATAATGTAAATAGTGTACATAATACCTCATTTCAGAAATATAGACAGATACTGAACGGCCGAAACGTTGTAATCAATATGGCGACAAAGATGATGACAATATTCCGAAAAATGTAAATAGTGTACATAATACCTCATCTCTGAAATATAGACAGATACTGAAAGTCCGAAACGTTTTAATAAATATGGCGACAAAGATGAGGACAATAGTCCGAATAATGTAAATAGTGTACATAATACCTCATCTCAGAAATATAGACAGATACTGAACGGCCGAAACGTTGTAATAAATATGGCGACAAAGATGAAGACAATAGTCCGAATAATATAAATAGTGTACATAATACCTCATCTCAGAAATATAGACAGATACTGAAAGGCCGAAACGTTGTAATAAATATGGCGACAAAGATGAGGACAATAGTCCGAATAATGTAAATAGTGTACATAATACCTCATTTCAGAAATATAGACAGATACTGAACGGCCGAAACGTTGTAATCAATATGGCGACAAAGATGATGACAATATTCCGAAAAATGTAAATAGTGTACATAATACCTCATCTCTGAAATATAGACAGATACTGAAAGTCCGAAACGTTTTAATAAATATGGCGACAAAGATGAGGACAATAGTCCGAATAATGTAAATAGTGTACATAATACCTCATCTCAGAAATATAGACAGATACTGAACGGCCGAAACGTTGTAATAAATATGGCGACAAAGATGAGGACAATAGTCCGAATAATGTAAATAGTGTACATAATACCTCATCTCTGAAATATAGACAGATACTGAAAGTCCGAAACGTTTTAATAAATATGGCGACAAAGATGAGGACAATAGTCCGAATAATGTAAATAGTGTACATAATACCTCATCTCTGAAATATAGACAGATACTGAACGGCCGAAACGTTGTAATAAATATGGCGACAAAGATGAGGACAATAGTCCGAATAATGTAAATAGTGTACATAATACCTCATCTCAGAAATATAGACAGATACTGAACGGCCGAAACGTTGTAATAAATATGGCGACAAAGATGAGGACAATAGTCCGAATAATGTAAATAGTGTACATAATACCTCATCTCTGAAATATAGACAGATACTGAAAGTCCGAAACGTTTTAATAAATATGGCGACAAAGATGAGGACAATAGTCCGAATAATGTAAATAGTGTACATAATACCTCATCTCAGAAATATAGACAGATACTGAAAGGCCGAAACGTTGTAATTAATATGGCGACAAAATGGGGACAATAGTTCGAATAATGTAAATAGTGTACATAGTACCCCATCTCAGAAATATAGACAGATACTAAAAAAAGCCGAAACGTGGTAATAAATATGGCGACAAAGATTAGGACAATAATCTAAATAATGTAAATAGTGTACATAATACCTCATCTCAGAAATATAGACAGATACTAAAAATTATAAATTCAACGCTTAGCAAATTTTATAATAATCACTTAAACATTTGCCTTATGACGAAACTAGTGTCGATTAAAAGGAGTTAACTCGTTTTCTTTACTTAGTTCCAATTTTTACCATTTTCTTTTGGAAAATTCGAAAGGAATATCAGTCGTTCATCATCTAAATTTAATCTTTCTTCTCGGATTTTAATATCTCCATTGCCTTTGAGAATTTCCAAAAATTGTTACGTTTTTCAAAAAAACGAATAAATGAGGATAACAATCCGAAGAACGTAAATAATCATAATACCTCATCACATAGAGATAAGAACTTTAAATTGATATCTAAGATAATGTATTATTTCAGTGACGTGTCACCAGAGAAACAAATATTTGATTTTTCGGAAGAAAAAAATGTTGTTTGTGTATATATATATATATATATATATATATATATATATATATATATATTATAAATTAACTGATTTAAAAATATGAATTACCATGTTTCAAAAACCGAAACTAAATACTTCAAATTTAATTATATAATTAAATTAAAAGCATTACTTCTGTCTCATCTTCAAGCGAATTTTGGAATAACTTATTTTTAAATTCACTGACTTTTAAACACACATAAAATTCATAATTCTTTTGTTTCCAAGGATACAGAGAAATCCAATCATTTAGACAGGGGCGGTAGCGTGTTCATTTTTATTAACTATTATTGTATCAATTAAGAGTTACGTTCGAAAAAGAAGTTAAGTTTAGGTAAGGTAGTGGTGCATTTTTCAACGAATTACGAAATCTGTAAAACACCTGTCGTCTTTTCGGGTTAGAATACGTTATATTTTGCAAAAATAAAAATATGTTATGTTTTGTAAAATTAAAAATATCAGTAAGAACACCGGATTATATACCTTACTCTTCTTTTTTTTTTACTATACTATATAAGTTATGAAGAACTTGGTAATCCGTATGGGTAATCCCAAGGAGGATTTTTCGTTTCATTTAATTTTTGGAAGTGCTATCTGATGATCCGGCGTCCTTTAAAAAGACTCTGCTGAAATAAATTATTGTAATGTTACCTTAAAGTGGTCTGTTTTTTTCTTTTAAATATATATATATATATATATATATATATATATATATATATATATATATATATATATATATATGTGTGTATGTGTGTATATATATATAAAAATGGTAACATTAAAACCTCGAGTTTTCAAAAGATTTTAATACAGAAAATTTAAATACTTCCAATGTGAAACATCAACAAATAAGCTTCTAAGATTCTTAGATTTATTGCATGCAAACGGTTGGCACAAAATCTTGTTGATCAATATTGAGAAATACCTGTATAAAACTGATAATTATGTATTTTTCTCGAAATTATGAAACGTCATCATTTATGCTTTACAGAAAGAGAAGTTTTATTCATAGTTCTTGGTTTTATTTCACAATTTGGCAATACATTTGATGCTAAATGATCCAATACTGATGTGGGATTTTGTGATCTCACTTTTATAAATAGATATAAAATGACTTTCACAAACAACACGGTTTTTTGTCTCGGAGTAACGCCTTTAATCACCGTTCCAGCTCATTCTGATCTTATAGGAGAAGAAGATTATGAAACTTATTTTGATCGATATACTTACCCCGACAAGTTGTTAAACATCACTTTTTTTTTACAACTTTTACAAAGAATTTTGGTTACTGAAATTTAAACAATATTAACTAAACTTATTTTGCAAAAAAAAAAAATGCACTGTGGTCCTAAAAATTGTGCCAATATTAAATTCTAATGTTTGAAGGATTTGAACTATGGAATTTAGCATTATATGAAAGTTTAACGTTTTCAATACGTGAATCTGCCATCATTTATCGCAATGATTTTGAACCGGTGAGCTGCAGCACACCTTTTTTCCCGTGACAGGTGTACCGCGAAATTTTTTAAATGTCATTAATTAAATTATGTTCCAAAAGAAGTCCAAAGCACAATATATATGTACATATAAAAAAAATAAAATCCCTTTAAATTAATAAATGTATACACAATATATAAAGTGGGCGTTGTGTGAGAAATGAGGTTGCGCGACACGTCCAAAGATGGTGTCTTCTAACAAAGACTTGCCAAGGAATACCGATATATGTCGAAATCATGCAAAGTTGATTTCGGAAATGATTCAGCAATTCCGTAGTGTGCTCGTATTGAAAATGACGTGTAATTCGTACGGAATGGATTTTTTTTATGATATAGCGTTCAATAAAAATAGACATGTTTTCAATTAGAAAAAAGAAATTACAAGACTGTGCAAAATTGATATTCTAAAAATGCCAAGTTCAGACATCTCATTAAATTTTAAATAATAATAAACAGAAAAATGAATAAAATTTTCTTTAAGAATTTTAATTATTATCTTTTTTTTATAAATTATAATAAATTGTTTTCTTTATATTCATCAATAAACCAAGTTTTCCGCTGTTTTTATAATAATTGGCCTTGGAAATTTAACTTCAAGTGTGCCACGTAGTTTAAGTATGAGTTCAAGTGTGCCACGGAAGTTTAACTATAAGCCATTCCCCCCCGCGGGCCATTTAAAGATAGTTCGCGCAGCGGATTGGTTGTTACAAACATCTAATCGGATGTGCGGAATATGTAGTCTTCGTTTAATTCTTTAAAAAGGCCAGAGTAACTGTTAGCGTTTAATTGTGACGGGGAATCAGGGGTTAATATCCCCTGATTGGGATGGGGAGTATGATGTTGAAAGACCCGAAACTCCCTGATGAACCAAGTCAAAACATCACTGACGACCCCCTCGGGCGCCTACTTAAAAGCGTATTTTTGAAAGGTTCAAGTGTACAGATGAGTTTAAGTGTGTTGCAGAAATTTAACTATATTCAAGTGTGCCACAAAAGTTTAACTATAGGTTCAAATGTACAGCGGAAGTTTTACTATGGGTTCAAGTGTGTTGTAGAAATTTGACTATATGTTCAAGTGTGCCACGGAAGTTTAACTATAGGTATAAGAGTAAAAAACATTCTTTTAGATGCGACTGTATGGAATGGCCGACTACAGGTCATACGATTTATAATTCAGTTATAGGAATTTTAGATTTTCAAAAATGAAAGGATTTAAAATAAGTAGAAAATTTTAAAATCCTTACCAATACAGGCTAATGCAACTTTAAATCTTCTAAATTACCTGTTGATTGATTTGCATCTTAATAAAATAATTACGAATCTTTTACTGCATATATTTAAAATAGTTGGTAAAATATAAACTTTACGGAATTATGTCATTATCTTTATGCAAGAAAATTCTTAAATGGTATTTTTCATTGATTTCGCACTAGAAAAATATTACATATTTTGTCTGTATACGAAGAATGGTAAAATATAAATTAACATACTTTTTAAAAAATAGATTAGGAAGAACAAAAATTATTCATCAAATTCAATTTTATAATCAATACGTTTATCGTTATCGAGAAGAAGAACAAGTTCATGTGATATAATTCGTGATGACAGTTTTACACATTTTAAGAGACATTTACATTTTTTTTACTTTTTTGTCGGTAGATTTTAAGAATACTTTAAGATTATTAAATGAAATTTACAAAGTTTAATTTTGACGTTAATTTTCTGTGATAAAACTCTTAATAAATATCATTTCACATTAATTCTGGGGTGAAATATTTACATTTCTGACCTGTCTTTTTACGAACGAAACTAAAATTAAAATTCAATACCTTTTTAAAAAAAATACCTGTTCGAAAGTAAAAGAGAAATTATTCATAAAAAATAAAGTTTATAATCAACACGTTCATTGTTTTAAGAAACAATGTCACAGGGAAAAATATGAAATTAATATTGTGATAAAATTCTCAATCTTATTTTTCATTCTCACTCCGAATTTTTTTTTTTTTTACACTAAAGATAAAATTAAAATACTACAAGTTGAAATAAATATACTTTTACTGATTTAAATGACTTAAGTATTAAATTTAATTTAATCCAAAAGTAAAATTTATTTTTTTATAAAACTATCACGCTGAAGCCGATTCCAGCAAAGAACTTTTATTTATAAAAACATGAGGCAAAATAAAATGCTCACGTTTGCTTTAAGTCCATCATAGTATGAAACCCTTTGGTAAAGAATTCTTTTCATTTGGTCTTTATTGACATATCCATATATATATATATATATATATATATATATATATATATATATATATATATATATATTACATGAATCATTCATACAAAAAACAAATATAAAGGTTAATGATTTAAATGGCGAGAATACATCTTCGCAAACAATTTCAATAAGATACACCAACCCCGAACCTCTATATGAATGATATGATCCCAGTTTA
>OZ010587.1:106746395-106761395 GCA_963932145.1 Acanthosepion lycidas | reverse complement strand
GTATGTATGTGTGAAGAAGTATAAGTTTATCTGACGGCGCGGACGGCCGATCTGAAATACGTCACGACCACCCCACCTGTTCCTTGTTAAGAGAACACTGCTACATATGTAACGCTACAGTCTTGACACCGTAATAGAATGACAACTGCGTAAAGTTGGGGAAAAAAAAACTCTTTATATATTGTTTCATCAATCCAAAAGCTTTCAGTTTGTTTGCTTTTCAAATTAAGTGTAATTTCTTTTAGGTTCCGAATATGTCGAATAACATCCCTTCATTTTAAAATATTTAAGTAAAAACTGAATTTTAAAAAAAGAACTTTTCAATGTAGCGCTGCATAAATCTCGAAACTTTTCTTTTTTTTTTCTTCATTTTCGTAAGCCGCTATTTTAAACTATTTAGGCGACAAAAGGTTTCTTAATAAATTTTCACAAATTTGAATTGCAAGAATAATTTTATCCATTCTACAAAATTATATAAATTCCAGCTTGAATCCATGCAACATTTATTTGTTTTTATAAAGTTTATTAAATAAAATTTATTGTTATGAAAAATTATTTTTGTTTTCATATCAAATGTTATTATGACAGACAAACGTACAGGATTGCTCTTTTCTTTATAACATATACAAGCATAGATATATACATATATATGGCTTCGAAGTACCTCAAGAGAATTGGAAAATACAGAATTTTCATTTGAATGGAAGAAATAAAATTGGTATCGAAAAATAAGGAAAATTCATCTCGGAACAGAAATGTGAAGTTAAAAAATATTTTTGTCGTACATTTAACATCTGAAAAGGTTTTGTTCTCTTCGCTTTTTTCAATTTCTCCCTATTTCCATAACTGGGGATCACTTATCGTCTGCCGAATGAGATATACTGGTTTGTAATGATTTCAAATCGACAAAATGTAGTTGTTTTTTTATTAAATTTCATTTTTTTTTTTTTTTTTTTATTTATTGTCTATTTATTTTTTATTCCTTTACTTATTTTTTTAGCCTTCAAAGCAAAAATTGTTTTTTGATGTCCTTTTCTTTATTTTCAATCAGATTTGAATTTAATTTTTATTCATTGATGGTGATGATGATGACGATGATGATATAAATATATTTAAAACTTCTTGTAATTTACCAGGACTATTATTTTCAAAATAAGAATTGATAAGTTAAATTTACTTACTTCACACACACACTATATATATATATATATATATAAAGAAAGAACAGTAAGATATATAATGCCGTGTTCTTATAGATATTTTTATTTTTACAAAATAGTGCTCAATGTAAATTTACAGTGCATTAATATTATAAATTAAATGATTTAAAATATGTTTTTTTCGCTACACATACTCGAGGGGGTGTAATGGTTAGCAAGCTTGTCTCGCTAGAACAATCACGACTGAATAGTTAGTTCGATACTCACTCGTTGCTCCATACTTCGGGCCTTGTGCCACATCTAAGCTACGCTTAGAATATATATATATATGAAGAAATATAGTCTTAAGAAGTGCTATATTTATGGGATAAAGTGCTCAATATCAGAGATAGAGCGTGTGTAAATATAAAAGTGAACACTTAAAGGCGACAGTCTGTTTCATATTAGACGCAATCGTCAGGCTACAGACTGTCGCCTCTATGTGTTGACTTCTATGTTCACATTTTATATATATATATATATATATATATATATATATTCATTTATGCATGTTTCATTAAAAAACGACAGAAAAGGTGCTACGATTAAGCTTTTTATTAAATTTTTCTTGTCTTCGAACAAGTGTTTCTTTTCTGGACACAGAGTGTGTATAAACTGGCTAAATATTCTATAATTCCGAGCACTTTCGGTATACTTTTAGCCATTATCAGGGATGATTTTTTTTCTTTTAATATAATTCAGTGTGTGCGTTGTTTGTATGTGTTTAGTGTTATATATAAGTTTTATTTTCCGAACACACCATATTGTGGTCGTGTTTGTAGTTAATATTATTAAGTGTTAGCTTTTTTCTTAAGAATTTTTCTTTTTCTGAATTTTCATCTTTTTTACTTGTGCATTAGGTTATTATATTTGAATTTTCTACTAGTATGTTTCGAATGGAGTCTGGAAAGTTTGTGTGTTTAAATGGTTTCTAATAAATCTGTGGTCAAATAGGTGTAACGTAAGACGTTTGGATAGGTATGTAGTTGTGTGACCAATGTGATTATTTATAAATTCTATTTGAACCCTAATATTGTCATCAGACAAACTAACAAAGTTAATATATTTGTAATTTTTGATAAAGCTGATTACGACAGAAATTACAATACATTATAGATGACGGAACTAAATTCACCAAACTGAACAGAAACTCCATGGAGACTCTAAAAAGACCCGTAAACAAACTAACAGCTCAAAGCGCGGAAGTCGGTTCCGTGAAAATAAAAAAAAAATCATTGGAGACTGCCAACCTGGATATTTATATGGAAATATAAAAACCCATAAACTTGGATACCCGCTACGACCAATCATTTCCCAGTTCCCAATACCTATCTAGGAGCTATCAAAATTCTTGAACGACATATCCACTCTATGCCAACCTACCAATTACAGCATCACATCCACCCACGAATTTCTTCAAAGTTTAAAAAGCTACTAAACCAAACCAAGGTATCATAGCGTCACTTGACGATGAAAACTTATTTACAAACGTTCCCGTCGATCAAACCATCGACATTATCCTCAATTCTGTGTATACTAATAATTCTATCCCTCCGACATCCATCAAACTATCTATACTAAAAAAAAATTACTACACGCATGCACAACCAAAGTCCCATTTTATCAGGTCATACCATAAGTTCTGTCCGAATTTTGAATAATATAAAATATAATAAAAAACAAGTGACCAAATGTTACATTTAATTACAGATTCAATCAACAATGTATTTTCCCTGATTATCTATGACTTCCTTCCATCTATTAACAAGCTTACTAATTCCATTTCTGTAAAATTTTTTTGGCTTTGATTCGAAGAACTCGCAAATGTCAGTTTTAACCTTTTCCTGTGTTACAAAAGCTGTTTCTTCCAAATGATTCTGTAAGCTACGAAACAAATGGTAGTCTGAAGGAGCAAGATCGGGAGAATAAGGTGGATGAGGAATTTTCTTCCAACTAAGTTCTTCGATCTTTTTGTGACGAGATTCTTGCTGTGTGGGGTCGCGCATTGTCCGGATGAAACATCACCTCTTTTTGATTCACTAGAGCAGGTCTTTTTTTCCTCAAAGCTTGGTTCAAACATTCTAATTTCTGACAGTATATTTAAGCATTAATTGTTGCATTAGGTGGTAAGAATTCAAAGTGGATTATTCCTTGGCTATCCCACCAGATTGAAAGAAGAACCTTTTGCCCATGAAGTTCCCATCTCGGCTGTGGCTGGGGTCCTTCTCCTTTACCAAGCCACTCTCTACGACGCTTAACATTTCGATAAAAGATCCATTTTTCGTCGCCAGTCACAAGTCTATCCAAAAAAAGGTGAAACAAGTTGGCGAGAATGGAGAGAAGAGCAGATGTCAACTCGAGATTTGAGGTTGTTTTCAGACAATTCATGAGGCACCCATTTTCCAAGTTTAGGAACTTTTCCAAGTTGTTGAAGATGACGATGAACAGTTGCATGGTTTGAACTGAGAACCACTGCCAATTCCTCAACTGATAAAGCAGGATTTTTTTCAAGCGCTGCTCAAGAAGCTTTTCATCAAACTCAACTGGACGTCTGGCTCGATCTTCATCTTCAAGGGTGAAATCTCCACCTCTGAATTTTGCAAACCATCTTCTGCAAGTTCTTTCATTCACACATTCCTCTCCATAAACTGAGTGAATGTTTCTAGCCGCTTCGGCTGCTGAGTTTCCTTTCTTGAACTCATAAAGCATTATGTGCCTCAAATGATTCTTGGGTACTTCCATGTTAGCAGGGTTTTAATCAAACAAAATTTAATTTTATTGTTCTCTGAAATAAAATTTGATCAGTTTAAATGCATCTAAACATAAAAATAATGTTCAGCTTCATTAGATATTATAAAATACTCTTTAAATTTCGTTCATTTTAACAAAAAATTAAAATTCGGACAGAACTTATGGAATGACCTGATATGACCATAATGGCAACATTTAGACCCAAACTAATGGTGTTAATATTGGAAATCCACTCGGCCCATGCTTTTCCAATTATTACATGTCTCATATAGAAAATATGATATTTAAACAGGTCTGTAAACCTAAAATATATATCTGCTACGTCGACGATATTTTTATTTTAGCAAATCACACGAAAGAAATACTCTTAAGACTATATCTAAAAATAAAACTCTGTCCTTAACTTTACCTATGAACTTAGACAAAAAACAAACTCCCATTCTTAGATGTTCTCGTAGAATATAGTAACAACACTTTTGTCATCTCATTATATAAAAAGCCCACTAGCAGAAACTCTTGCCACCTTAACTTTAAAAGTGAATTCCCACTCAGATACAAAATATCAGTAATAAAAAAACTTCCTAAAAAAAACACACCAGAATTCATCCTGTCGACTACTCTTCCTTAAAGAACTCAATAATATAAAACAGACACTAATTAACAATGGCTTCCCTAACCACCTTATAGATCACCAAATTAGATTATTTCTTCCCAAAATAAATAACAACGATAGTGAACATCCAGTCAAAAATTACATAAATATTTTCCACAAAAACCAAATGCACATTAACTACTAACAAGATGAAAATCTTTACTTAGAAATATCATAAAGAAATACACTACCACAATTGATTCGAATAAAAAACTCAAATTATCTACTATAAAAATTTAAAACAGCTAACTTTATCATCAAAAATAACAACACACCAGCAAAGTCAAAATTACAACAAAATTACAATATTATGAGTTCATGTGCCCTTTAAGGAAATCTGTTTCTGATTAAATGAAACATGCATAAATGAAGGATTGCTGTCTAAATACAAAATACATATACCTACAGATAGGCAAAATTGTATAAAAGACACAAAAGATAAACAGACTAGGATAGATAGATAGATAGATAGATAGATATTGACAGACTGTGATAGATAGATAGATAGATAGATAGATAGATAGATAGATAGAGAATTAGTTAGATAACTATGAGCATATAGATAGATATGGACAGAATGAGACAGACGGATACATACATATATACATAATTAGATAAGTAGAACCATACATACATACATACATACATACATACATACATACATACATAGAAATCGACGTTAACAAACTGAGACAAATACATACATACATACATACATATGTGTGTGTGTTTGTACGCGAATTGGGTCATGTACCATAAGCAGATAATAGCCAAAATGACCAGACTTTTCGACGAGGTTGTGGGGAAGAAAGCCGGCGTCTCGTAACGAACCTGATATTTTAAACGAACAGGAACGAAAATCTGTGACAAAAAAAGAAAAGAAAAAAACACTGATCGAGAGTCAAGATTACGGGAGAAGGACATAGACAGAGGGGGTGGTGGGCTAGTTTCTGTTCGTATGTGTATGCATGTGCTTATATGAACAACTATCGTGAACTACGTTGTTAGTCTGAATTCAATATCAAGCAATCCATGCGTTGCAGTGGATGTAGGCGGGCACAATAGGGCACAAAAATGTCTCGTACGTCTGCCTTACCTTCACCTGTCAGGCGGAAAGACTCTTACTTGTCGCATTTGCGGATAACTTTTTATTATTATTATTATTATTATTATTATTAATGCTTTGTATGTCTTGTGAGTGACAGGTTTAAAATAACTCACGGAAAAGTGTTTAAACACAAAAGGAAAATGATCACATGCCTGAATATATATATATACATGTATATAAGCGTGTATATATATATAAATATGTGTGTGTATATATGCCTGTGCATATATATATATATATATATATATATATATATATATATATATATATATATATGCATATATTAAAACACGTAAATTTCAGAAATAAGTTATTCCAAAAAAAAATTTCGCTTGATGATGGAACAGAGCTTACTTTAATTCAATTTAATTCAATTATATTGAAGTTTTCGGCTCTTTTTTTGAAACATGAGAACTCTTATGTAGCGCGGAAGAATATTTTAAAATAAATAATTATATATATATATATATATATAAAGAGAAAGAACAGTAAGATTTATAATCAGGTGTTCTTATTCATTACATTTTTAAAAAATCAGTGCTCGATACAATTCTGCAGAACATATTTTTAAACTAGTAAATTTACAATATATATATATATATATATATATATATATTTATATATATATATATATATATATACAGAGAGAGAGAGAGAGAGAGAGAAATGTTGAAATGAGCTAAATAAAAAGATACGTGCAATCATATATGTTTCTGATTACCTTATTTTTGGTTTAGACAAAAAAGTGCTCAATGTAGTCAAACAGAGGTATAAAGTATATCTTAATAATTATATTAGGTTGGTGCAAAAATAATGTCGTTTTCTCACATGTTATCAGTACTAAAAGTTATTAACTATGTGTATTAATGCGTATGTGTGTGTGTGTAAAAATGTTTTGTTAGGACAATTCTGTACCAAATCTTATTGCACAGACTAAAATGAGGATAGGAAAAAAGGCATCTAATATTTAATATAGTGATATTTATTTTTAATATATTAATTTTTACAAAGAAGTATTAAAACTTTGTTACATACAATTGGATTTTCACTGTTTTTTTTTTTACTTAGAAAAATAATTTGTTGTTTTCCTTTTATTAAACTTTTTTACTTTTTATTGAGCTTTTAAAAAGTTTTTAACTGTTTCTCTCTCTCTCTCTCTATATATATATATATATAATAAAAAGACTTAAACACTAATATTCCATGGTTATAATTTATTACATTGGAATCGTAATTACGATCCAATTCATCAAACCTACAAATTCAAAAAGAAATCGGTAAATATAACTCCGGGTATAAAAAACAAAATTTTAGTGAGAGTGTATGTGTAGGAGTGGGAAACAAGTGTGAGAGGGAAATGTATGAAAGCTATAGAGAGAGGGTGTAACAGAAGAAAGAAGAACAGGAAAGGCCTAAAGGTTAAAGGTGGGGATTAAAATTTAAGAGAGAGAAATTTTAAAGAGAGGAGTTAAATAACGGTTTAAATGAGTGAGATACAGATAAATAGGAATTATTTTTCAATGCAATTCGCTACTGAATCGCTGATATATATATATATATATATATATATATATATATATATATATATATATATATATATATGGTTCATCAAAAACTACGTTTACAAACTTTGGGACGGGTTCTTCACATCAAAACAAGGACAAAAGTAAATATAACCATATGTCTGCAAATCCTTTGATTTTTGAGTTTTTAAATTTAAAGCAACGTACCTTAGATGGCGCTGTGTTGTCACATAGACTACGTTCCATTTGACATTCATGTACATTTGTGGCTCGTCTATCTTCAACTTTTAACGTGTATAGTAATGAGTGAATTGAGATGTGTTCCGTTTAACAATGACAGATATTCATATCGTGAGAAGGCATACGAGTTTTACATACGGCTACGCGAATGGTAATGGATACGAGGCTACACGGATGTATCAGGATTCCGTTTTCAGACAGAAGACAGGCGAGTCATCCAAATTTTTGTCCTTGTTTTGGTGTGAGCAACCCGTACATAAAGTTTGTACAAGTATTTTGATACACCCTTTATATATATAAGTTTCGATCACAGCTTAAAGCAATCGGAGGTCTGATCACACTGAGGAGGAAGATAGGAAGATTTGAGATAATTATAATTAAGTAATTCATCCAGTCTAGAAGAAACCTCAACAGTATGCAGAAAGCATTGGATGGCCGTTTCGTCCACTACCGAGAATTGAAACCCGAACAGTTACGATAGGAGACAAACGGGCCTCGGTGTCGAAGAGGTAACGGTACGGGTTCAGTTTTATTCCTCATACTTCTGAGTTGACAATGCCAACAATATATGACTTGTTGGTTGAAATAGCTATTTGAATGAGGTATATTTGGATTTCTTTTCTATGTAATTCATATGATTTGTTATAATAAATACATATATATAAGGCTCAAACACTTATATTCCATGGTTATAATTTATTCTATTGGAATCTTAATCACGATCCAATTCATCACAGCCACATTCAAATTCAAAAAGCTTATAAAGTGCTATTGTCTTTGTCTTTCTAATAAAAGCTAGTAATTTTGTCAGTGATGAGTTTCATATTCAGAAGGTTTAATTTTATAGATATTTTTAGATTTGTCGGCAAATAATTTTTTGGGCAGATTTACTAGTTTTAGTTTGAAGAATTCCTGAACTTTATCTTCCTTAATCTTATATATATATATATATATATATATATGAGCGCGATATATATTTTGTTTCCTTTATATAAAGAAAATATTGAATTTGGGGTGGGGAAGTACAACAAAGTGGAAAAATTTTGTGTGACGTATTTCGTCCTTTAAGAATCCGCCAAAAATTGTAGACATACTTAGGAATTAAAAAAAAAACTTTTTTTTTAAGCATTCCATCCCAAGCAAGGTGGGGAGCCACTGGCACTCAAGGGGTTACGGAGGATTTGGAGCGAGAGCAAATAGGAGTGATAGGGGAAAGGATGAAGAGAAGGATAGTGGATAGATCAAGGCATCTGGAGACGTCGATTGACATTACATTTGAATAGTTGGAGATTTTAGCCACCAGAGAAACAGGAAAAGGGGAGGGATTTTTACAGGCGAGAAGTGTAAGATGAATCTATTGGAGTAGAAAAGACGGCTACATCTAACAGTTTCAACAGTGAAAGGTTGAGAGCGAGATGTATATACATTGTAATACTAAATTTATTCAGACATAACGAGATCAATACAAGTTACCTTTTGATTCTAAAATCAAAAAAAGTTCTTCAAAATGATTGCCTTTAGCTTCCAGACATTTATGAGTACGTTGAAGTAGTTCTTGGGTAACGTTGGCCAATTTGTTCAATGTGATTTCTGCACAGGCATTTTATTTTCTTCTCTAAGGCCGGCCAATTTAGTAGGTTTTCTGCGATATACATCAATCTTCAGTGTCTCCTATAAGCAGAAAGTGTGCTGGTGTTGGGAAACTTGACCCACACCACTGTCTTAGCCAGTGAGCTTACAAATTCTCATTCGGATAAGTTCGCACGACCATTAAGGTAATGCCATCAGTCGAAAAAATATCGTACGACAATAAACAATATTATAGTAATTTAATAAAACTATGAAAGACAAGTTTATTTTTTCTTTCCTGCAGTGTGTGTATATTTTTTGGCGGTCTCTGCCTACATAGATAAATATAAAAAATGGACATGTCTATATTTCCGAGATAAGGTATTGTGTATACTATTTACATTATTCGGATTATTGTCCTCGTCTTTGTCGCCATATTTATTACAAAGTTTTGGCCTTTCAGTATCTGTCTATATTTATGAGATGAGGTATTATGTACACTATTTACATTATTCGGACTATTGTCCTCATTTTTGTTGCCATATTTATTACAACGTTTTCGCCTTCAGTATCTGTCTATATTTCCGAGATGAGGTATTATGTATACTATTTACATTATTCGGATTATTGTCCTCATCTTTGTCGCCATATTTATTACAACGTTTCAGCATTTCAGTATCTGTCTATATTTCTGAGATGAGGTATTATGTACACTATTTACATTATTCGGTCTATTGTCCTCATCTTTGTCGCCATATTTATTACAACGTTTTGGCCGTTGTACGCTCCGGCTTTTTTTCTTTTTTTTTTTTTGGTTGGAATGTCGAACTGAACACATAATTTCGTTCACTGGGGTAGACTGTTCTAGTTCCACGTGCCATGTCTAATGGGTGTCAGTTATCAGCTATCTCCTGTTAATTACCCTCTCCAAGTTTTCCAAAGAGTGTAAATCCAGTACCCGTTTAAGGCACTCTACTAGGTGCCTTTGTGTTTATTCAACACCCACAGAGGCCACTTGCGATTTATACTGCAACTCTGCTGAGCAGACCTTACTTACAGTTTCTGGGAAACAGTTACTTACAGTTTCTAGCGTGATCAACAATTTGAACAAGGACAGCACGCTCAAGCCCTCGGCCACGATGACTTGCGACTTCGTGCTAGCAAAGCTATTGACCGCCCCAAGTGTCCCCTCTACCCAATTTCACTCACAAGGCTTGGCCAACCCGTGGTATAGTATTCAGGCACTTTCTAAAAGTGGCGCACGCTGTTGTTGACCCCTCGATCAACCCAGTATAACATCAGGACTGTCCATCTTGACAAATCGACCATACTGAGTTTCGAACGTTCATCGTTTATATATATATATATATATGGGCACGGTGAAGTAATGGATAGCGGCTTGGATTGAGGAATCGGAGAGCCGAGTTCGAATTCCAGTCGAATCCATTATATTCACTTACGTGCTAATACCTTGAGAAAGGTGTGAATCCTCTTCTTCCTCCAG
This sequence comes from Acanthosepion lycidas, assembly GCA_963932145.1. NCBI lineage: Eukaryota > Metazoa > Mollusca > Cephalopoda > Sepiida > Sepiidae > Acanthosepion > Acanthosepion lycidas. The sequence continues at coordinate 106,750,849 of OZ010587.1, read as the reverse complement.
CTATGGGTAAATAGCAGGACAGACTCGGTTATATAGCCTTGGATGGCAACTGGTCTAGGAGAAGGACAACCCTGAATTCAAAACATGCGGAGGGTCGTTTGGAGGCCCTGTGGCACGTAGTGCACCAGGTCTCTGTATTCGGCCCTTGAAAAAGTGTCGATTGTCCTGCACGAAACCTTCCCCATTATAATCAAATCTCATGAGTTGTTTTCAGGCTGTCGGTTTCCTAGGAACTGATCGGCTTGACCCTCTTACATCAAATTCGACGGGAGAGTCGAGTAATATATATATATATATATATATATATATATATATATATATGTATGTATATGTATATATATATATATATGAGATAACGGTGTATATTTTTATATAGCAAGAACATTACCTTGCGATCAAGGCACTCTCTAGACAATTACGTCGTAGTGAATTTTTTTTTCTACTTTGATCAGATTTGCGTTTCAATTTGGTCAGTTTCATTACTGTGGGCAACCAACGCAATTGCAAAATCTCCCTTTTTTCCATTCAAATAATCTTTTATTTAGATTCTTTGAGGTTTTCCCCCTGTTCGTGCCAACATAACACATTTCGCCCAGTGAAGTCATGAACATAACACATTTAGTTTGATGAAGTCTTTAAGGACAAAACGCGTCACAAGTAATTGGTTTCACTTTATTATACATTTTTCCCAATATATATATATATATATATATATATATATATATATATATATATATATAAATTTAATTCCAGTCGGAAAATTTAATTCCAGTCGAGCACTCTTAGGAGAAAGCGCAAATTTCTAAACAATGACTACTATTGCTAATACTACAATGCTCTTCCAAGAATTGGGCCCTCTCGGTCATTGGTGTGTTAATTCGAAGAATAAGTACGTCAAAATGAGCCTTCGTCTCAACCAGGCGCTGATAGCTCATGGGTAAAATTATAGTTTCGATCTCGGCTTCAGGCAGTCGGATGTCGAGCCACATTGATGAAATGCGATACAGAAACAGTCTTTATGTGGATATATGATGAAATGCGATACAAAAACAGTCTGTATGTGGGCAATATATATATATATATATATATATATATATATATATATAGGCAGATTGATGGTGTTTCGATGGGTTCCGTGTTGGGGCCCATCTTAGCAAATATCTTTGTTGGGTTCCAGGAAGAGAATGTACTAAAAAATCTGATAAACCTGACGTTTTTTTCTGCTACGTTGATGAAACTTTTTGTCTCTTCGATAACAAGATAAAGCGGACCAGTTTCTTGCGTCCCTTAACAATATACATCAGGAAAAGGAGGGTGATTCATCTCTTTCCTTTCTCGATGTACTCGTCAGCAGATCTACGTCAGGTTTTATTACTTTTGTGTACCATAAACCGAGGTTTACTGGTTTGTATATCCGTTGGGATTCTTTTTGTCCCAGGAAACGCAAAATGAAACACACACACACACATATATATATATATATGAAAACATATATTTATTTGGGAATTTTAATTTTACTTATCTCTTTTTAATTCATGAAAAACAATGCTGATATATACCAAATACGCACGAGATATGCTTTAATAGGAAAATCAAAAACAAATTTTATCAAAACGTCCTACCGTTGGATTTACACACTTAAGCGTCCAGAATGTTTGTCACGCACATTTGAATATTATCTGTAACTTCATGACACGTGACACGTAGTTCACCAATAAAAACTAATCAAACACAACATACCATCAATCAGCGTCTATTCGCTTTTTATCATTTCTATCTTAATAAAGAGAATCCTGTTAGATTGAGATCTGTTTCCTTCTTGTTCTCTCTCTCTCTCTCTATATATATATATATATATATATATATATATATATATATATATATATATATATATATATATATATATATATATATAATAGCTGGACACTCACATTCGATTCTACCTGTAAGGCTAACCAATCCCAATTGTAGACGCTCGCTCAGGCACATTTGTGTTTGTTCAACACCCACAGATCCAACCTGTGGTTTGCATGCAGCTATGCTGAGCAGACCATAGTTACATTTTCTGGGAGAGAGCGTGTTATCTAGTGCGATTAACATTAGGCCACACAGCTATCAGCTAGCGATGGCACCCAAGGGTTCCATCTACCCAATTTCACTCACAAGACTTGGGTCAAACCGTGGTATAGTTTTCAGCTATTTTCCAAAGGTGCCGCACGCTGGGGCCGACCCTTCCACTCCGATAACATCAAGAAGCTTCCTTCTCGACAAATCAGTGACATTCGAACCCAGGTCTCATTGCCAGACGGAAAAGCGATAGAAAGCATGAGGCCATCGAAAGCCATACACCTCAATACAGCGAGCGTCATTTTCTTTTAAAAATAATTTAAATCTCAGCGATATCCCCCTTTAGAGTTTTCAGTATAAATTTCCAACTGATGCTTCTTATATTTGCCATGCAGATGATTGTCCCTAATGATAAAAGAAAAACTTAGTCTTATGAAATTCCTTTCTGGGACGAAACGCAGTATTCTAATATTGTCATTATAACTGTGTTGGCGGTTTCAACCATTTCCTTATCAAGTGATGGTATTGAATGTAGAATAAAGGGTTTTAAAAAAGAACCTTTTAAAACTCTTTATTCTACATTCAACACCATAACTTGATAAGAAACCAGAAGTGTTGAAACAAAATGGCTATTTTTGTAGTGATTTTATAACATATTTATGTTATAATTTTCAGATAAATAATTATATTTCCTCTACTCTGTAGTGAGCATCTAGCATGAAACAGCCTGTCGCCTCTGAGTGCTGACTTCAATATTCACTATTATATTTACACACGCTCTATCTCTGATATTGAGGATTTTATCCCATAAATATAACACTTCTTAAGAATATGTTTTTTCATATATATATAGAGAGAGAGAGAAAGAGAGACAGAGACAGACAGTGAGTGTATTTCTTCATATATATATATATATATTGACCAGTAATATATATATATATATATTGACCAGTAATATATATATATTGACCACTAATATATATATATATATATATCTTAAAGAGGCAATATATATATATATATATATATATATATACACATACATATATGCATATACATATATATATATGTATGTACATATATATTGACCACTAATATATATATATATATATAAATAGATAGATATATATATATCTATATATCTTGACGAGCAATATATATATATATACATGTGTATATATATATATTGACCACTAATATATATATATATATATTGACCACTAATATATATATATATATATATATATATATATTGACATATATATATACATGTATATATTGACCACTAATACATATATATATATATATATATATATATGTATGTATTGACCACTAATATATATATATATATATATGCATATATATATTGACCACAAATACATATATATATATATATATGCATATATATATTGACCACTAATACATATATATTTATATATATATATATATGCATATATAAAGAAATATAGTCTTAAGGTGTGCTATATTTATGGAATAAAGTGCTCAATATCAGAGATAGAGCGTGTGTAAATATAAAAGTGAACATAGAAGTCAACACTTAGAGGCGACAGTCTGTTTCATGCTATATGCAATCGTCAAGCCACCTTGACGATTGCATATAGCATGAAACAGACTGTCGCCTCTAAGTGTTGACTTCTATGTTCACTTTTATATATGCATATATATATTGACCACTAATACATATATATATATATATATATATATCCATATATATATTGACCACTAATACATATATATATATATATATCCATATATATATTGACCACTAATGCATATATATATATATATATATATACATATATATATTGTCAACTCATACATATATATATATATATATCCATATATATATATTGACCACTAATGCATATATATATATATATATATATACATATATATATTGTCAACTCATACATATATATATATATATATATATTGACCACTAATACATATATATATATATATACATATATATATTGACCACTAATACATATATATATATACATATATATATTGACCACTAATACATATATATATATATATACATATATATATTGACCACTAATACATATATATATATATACATATATATATTGACCACTAATACATATATATATATATATATACATATATATATTGACCACTAATACATATATATATATATATATACATATATATATTGACCACTAATACATATATATATATATATATACATATATATATCGACCACTAATACATATATATATATATATATACATATATATATCGACCACTAATACATATATATATATATATATACATATATATATCGACCACTAATACATATATATATATATATATACATATATATATCGACCACTAATACATAT
>OZ010587.1:106723938-106736438 GCA_963932145.1 Acanthosepion lycidas | reverse complement strand
AACGGCCTAAACGTTATAATAAATATGGCGACAAAGATGAGGACAATAATCCGAACAATGTAAATAGTGTACATAATACCTCATCTCAGAAATATAGACAGATACTGAAAGGCCGAAACGTTGTAGTAAATATGGCGACAAAGATGAGGACAATAGTCCGAATAATGTAAATAATGTACATAATACCTCATCTCAGAAATATAGACAGATACTGAAAGGCCGAAACGTTGTAATAAATATTGCGACAAAGATGAGGACAACAGTCCGAATAATTTAAATAATATATATAATACCTCATCTCAGAAATATAGACAGATACTGAACGGCCGAAACGTTGTAATAAATATGGCGACAAAGATGAGGACTGTAGTCCGAACAGTGTAAATAGTGTACATAATACCTCATCTCAGAAATATAAACACATACTGAAAGGCCGAAATGTTCTAATAAATATTGCGACAAAGATGAGGACAATCGTCCGAATAATGTAAATAGCTCATCTCAGAAATATAGACAGATATTGCATCCGTGTTTCGATGCTTATCAATGCATCTCATCAGGAGATTTTAAATTACTTGCAAGAAATTTACAATCGCCTGATGCGATGTATTGATATGCATCGAAACAAGACTGCAATTGTGTAGCGATTTTGACATGTTTCCGATGTACTATGTTAAAATAAAGAATATTGCTCTAACTTGTATTGAGCTCTTTTTTAAATTGAATGTTACGAAGTTAGAATTGGATATATATATATACTACGAAATGAACTAACTACGACAACTGATTATATATATCTTAATGTTATACGTTATTTATATATACACAAATATTTCAGTAAATGCACTGTTTATAGTAAACATTATTAACAACGTTTACCGGCCTGAACATCAGAGAAATTTTCTTAGAAAATATATGTCCTCCGACAGGAATTGAGCCTGTATCCATGGGAATTTTGTAGTTTAAAAGCAGTAAAATCGACTTTGCTAACTAGACGCTCCTTTGTAGCTAAACCAGTATAGCATGTCAGGCGATATGACCGTTCCGTATAGGATACAGGTTCGATTCCTGTCGGAAGAGGCATATTTTCTATGAAAATTTATCGGACATTCAGGCCGGTAAATGTTGCTAATACTGTTTATTATAAACAGAGCCTTTACTTAAATATTTGTGCATATATATATATATATATATATATATATATATATATATATATATATATATATATATATATATATATATATATTAAATGCAATACAACTATGAAATAGTCACAAAAAACACTAACTTTATAACGAACAGTGCTCGACGTAAAATGGCAAATATAAATATAAAAAATTAATGAGTTTTACGCGCGCACTCAAATATTTTCTGCTACTGACACTTTCATGTGTAAACCAGTTATCAGGATAATATATAGCTCTAAAATGTTGAAAGAACTGCTTAAAAACGCAACGAATTACGCAATACGTATTTCGATTAACCGTGTTACTTAGAACGATTAATTCGCTACTTATGTAAATGTAACAACCGTTGCCAATCATATAAGTGACAGATGGTTATAAAAAGGCAATGTTGATAATTTACGGCTAATTTGTTTAAATAATCCACTGACTGTTGATTGCGTCATGTGGCAATAATTTTAAGTAAAATTAAGCACTAAAAGAAGTAACATAGTAATCGTTTTAAGTTCTCTGAATATCGATACGTTAAAAAAAAAAATAACAATTCTAACAAAAATAAATAAGGGAGACATGTGATAGCAGTTGTTGATTCTGGCTGAAAAAGATTGTAATATAAGAGTGGGGAAAGTTCAACCTGTAATAAAGGCAAAGGGGTGGGGGGGGAAACAAATGAGAAAATAAGCAAGGTTAGGTAAAAAAAGAAAAGCGAATTCAGATGAATAATATTATCAAGTATTTGGAAGGTCTCATATCGAAAAACTGGGGGAAAGAAGAAACGAATAAGCTAAGTACAATAAAGAATGAAATTTTATAGAGTGAATTAAAATTCTATTAAAAGTGGGGGAAAATGCAGATTCGAATGAAATGGAGAATGGAAGAAAAATTGGGAAAGAAAGGTTGTAATGAAAAACATGTAAACAAATGGACGAGAGCCGAAGTTGTGAATGAATGAGAGAAACGATGGAGGCATTCAGCTGACATTGGACGAATATCTTCACAACGAAGACAAAAAAAAAAGAAAGAAAGAATAAACAGTCGTAGAGGAAGAGACAGAAACGGAAGCGCGTAGAAAAGGATATCTTTTGAAATCAATTCGAGAAAATCGTACAAGTAAATTAAAAAACAAAATGACGGCATTTGTATAATAATTATACATATAAAAACAGAAATTAAAAAGTAAGAAAGAAGAAATATTAAAAAAAGAAAATTAAATATTAAGAAAGAAAAAAATAAAGATATATTAAAAAAGAAAAATATTAAAAAATAAATAAAGAAAAAATATAAAAAATAAATAAAGAAAAAATATTAAAAAATAAAGAAAGAAATATTAAAAAAAGAAAGAAATATTAAAAAAAGAAAGAAATATTAAAAAAAGAAAGAAATATTAAAAAAAGAAAGAAATATTAAAAAAAGAAAGAAATATTAAAAAAGAAAGAAAGAAATATTAAAAAAGAAAGAAAGAAATATTAAAAAAGAAAGAAAGAAATATTAAAAAAGAAAGAAAGAAATATTAAAGAAAGAAAGAAATATTAAAAAAGAAAGAAAGAAAGAAGAAAGAAATATTAAAAAAGAAAGAAAGAAAGAAGAAAGAAATATTAAAAAAGAAAGAAATATTAAAAAAGAAAGAAAGAAAGAGAATATTAAAAAAGGTAAATATTGCATAAGAATTCGAGAAAGCAAGGAAATAAAAGTAAAAAGAAAGAAAGAATAAATAAATGAATGAATGAAATAAGGAAAAATAACAAAAAAAAAAAAGATTGAAAAAAGTAACAATAAAAATTAATGAAAAGAAAGAAAAAAAATCAAATTTTAGAAAGAGAAAGGAAGAAAAGAATCTTCAGGTATTAAAGAATCTTTTAAACATTACCTATTTTTACGATTTTTTTTTATTCTTCGCAACGATTTTTCGAGGAATTTTCGGACGTTAAACTACGAGAATACGAAATAAAATACTTTGGTTCCGATGAGACTAAAACTCCAAAATATCAGTTCGAGTTTCATCCGGGGCAACTTTATTTATTACTCTTCAATTTATTTATATTTTTTTTTAAAGAAAAAGAAAAAAATTCATCAACGAAATAAAAGAAAATTAAATTACATAATGACGCAAGAAAACAGGTGAAAAGAAAAAAAAAAAAAAAGAAATCCCCCACAAAAAAAAAAAAAAAAAATAATAATAATAATAATAATAATAATAATAATAATAATAATTGGTAAGCAAAGGTATTTATTGGAATGGAAAAATAAATCGTGCACGTAAATAGATGTGAAGACGGGAAGAAAGAAGCCATCTCGAACGGACGAATACAAGAAACCAGCAGGAAGAAAAAGTAACAATACATAATCAAAGTCCATAATTTCTTATAACGTCCGTAAAGATTTTTAAACGCCAGAGAAATATATGTTAAAAAAAACAAAACAAAACAAAATAAAAAAAAAAACAAGTGTTCGTTACTAACCTGAATCAGACGAGAATCTCGTGGGTAAATCCCGTGTGTGCTCTGCCTACAGGTAGTATTTCGCGCCGGCAGCCACACGTTCTAAGACACGCAAGGGCAGTGTCGGCGTTCGTTCTCTACGACAACGAACGACTAAGACTGTGTGCCGATTGGATGTACGTAGCTCTCCCAGAGACGGTGATCCGACTAGAGGAATGAACGTTCGTTCTCCGATGCCCGTCTATTTAGTCGTCTGCCTAGCTGCCTTAGTAGCGAGATGCACAGGAGTACAAATGTATGGGACTCTATCTACGCAGGTGCGCTTAGAAGCATATATTTTGAGCTCTCTCTCTCTCTGTCTGCATATCTATCTATCTATCTATCTATCTATCTCTTTCTATCTATCTATCTCTATCTATCTATCTATCTATCTATCTCTATCTATCTATCTCTTTCTATCTATCTATCTCTTTCTATCTATCTATCTATATCTCTATCTATCTATCTCTTTCTATCTATCTATCTATCTATCTCTTTCTATCTATCTATCTATCTATCTATCTATCTCTTTCTATCTATCTATCTATCTATATCTCTATCTATCTATCTCTTTCTATCTATCTCTATCTATCTCTTTCTATCTATCTATCTATCTATCTCTATATCTATCTTTCTATATATATATGTGTGTGTGTGTGTGTGTATTCTCGCATGTGTTTGTGTGTGTGCATCGGCCGAGCTGAATCTGCTTATCTCTCGTTTAAAAGCGTGTGTTTATTGTTATTTTATATTCATTTTTTGCAGTTATGGGAGAAAAAAAAATAAAAATAAACATCCAGTGAGATTTTTTCCGAAGATTAACTTAGCTTATCGAAAGGCCACTTAGGCGGGGGTGGGGATTGTGTTCTTTCTAATCTCCAAGTGGGAACAGTTGCTTTGTTTTCAAAATCTTCATTTACGCATAATCTCGAATGCCGACCACGAGCGATAGCGGCAAAAGAACAACCACCTCAGCCATCGAAAAGCCACTGATTAACATAAACAGACAGTGACGTCGAAAGAACACCTGTTGTGTAAAGTTGGCGAACTTGTCTCACAAGACACAGTTGTTGATTCCGACAAGGTATTTTATACATGTAATACTCATAAGATTACGGCAAACTGAGAGCTGAGTCGAAGGTGGCACAAAGCACAAATGTGGTTAACCTGAAGAAATTAATATCTCATTCTCTTTCTAAAATATATATATATATATATATGTGCGTGTGTGTGTGTGTGTGTGTGTGTGTGTGTGTGTGTGTAACAATCTGTTGCTAAAACCCACAAATTCAAAATTTCAAAAGGTTAAAAAATTTGAATTTGTAGGTCTGATGAATTGGATCCTGATTATGATTCCAATGTAATAAATAATAACCATGGAATATTAGTGTTTGAGCCTTTTATATTATATTCTTACTCTGTCCTGGACATTGAGTTCTACCTGGATTCTATCCTCTTGGGAATTTATACATATATATATGTGTCTGTGTGTGTGTGTGTGTGTGTATGTATATAAGTATTTATTCGAGAATTATAACATAAATATGTTATAAAATCACTACAAAAATAGCCATTTTGTTTCAACACTTCTGGTGTCTTATCAAGTGATGGTGTTGAATGTAGAATAAAGGGTTTTAAAAGGTTTAAATCAATCAAACACCCCTCGCTAATGGAAACGCTGTTACATAAGCTGGAATGACCAATCAAAATACAAGTATATGAGAATTTTAAAAAAACTTGACAACGAACTTTGGTTATAATAATTAATGCTTTAATGTTAGGGTTAGACTAAAATACAATTCATTCTAACTAATAAATATTAAATTATACTATAAAATTAAAAATTACCAATTTTAAATTTTAAATTTAATCTATATTAAGTTTAAAATTATAAAATTATCTAAAGAAGAAACTGAAGAAAAAAATACATATGTTTTTCTATTTATTTTGTTTTTATTGAAATTAAGTTGGGATAAATGTTAAGATCTAATGCTGCTCTGAACTCCGTTACAATTTAGATGCATTTGAAGTGAAGACATGGGCAAGGAAGGATGAACTCTTGCAAAAAGACAATGCATACACAGTCAGATTATAATACACAAACACGCAGGCATGTTTGGATATATAAACACGCAAATATAGAAATATTGTCTTAAGGTCTGCTATATTTATGGGATAAAGTGCTCAATATCAGAGATAGTGCGTATGTAAATATAAATATAAAAGTGAAGATTGAAGTCAACACTCAGAGGCGACAGGCTGTTTCATGCTAGGCGCAATCGCCACGTCATTTATTTATTTAGAACGGCTCATGGTCAAAAATAATGGACATACATTGTCTGTTATACTTAACAATATATGTTTAAATAATGATTTTCGGCCCCAATATATATATATATATATATATATATATATATATATATATATATATATATATATATAAAGAAAAAAAAAGAAAACTTAGATTATGCGTTTCATTTTCTTCTAAGGGACTTTATCAAGGTAAATGCAAAGATTTTATTTTGTAACAAATATTTTTACTCAAGACATAAAATGCTGTTAGTTTGTCAAAATGATTAAATTTAAGAAATGCTAATAATTATTCATAACGTTTGCTCAAAAGTCTAGGTAAGTTTTAAAAAAAATTTAAATGTAGAATAAAACAGGGAAATACATAACCTCATGTTATATAAAATATATAAGAAATAAATTAATCCGAAACTTAAATAATTCTTATATTAATCAGCATGTTAAATTCAACGAACACCTTTTGCGCGTTTTCTTATATTAATCATTAAATTATGTCACCTGGCGTCCTCGACAACTTACCGCAACCTTTCAGCTAGCCTGATAAATATCTATGAGCATTTCTTAAATTTTGAAAAACTAGCAACATTTTTAGCACATGTCTGTAAATACTTATCACAAAATAAGATCCTTGCATTTGCCTTGATAAAATTCGTTAGAGGATGAATCGCGTCGACTAAGTTTTCCTTTTGTCTTTATTCATAATTTCCTTTTACCAAATATACTAGATCTGAAATTTTTACACAAACACAAACACACATGTGTGTGTCTATATATACAGGATACCCATAAAGTTCGTGTGCACTTTAAAAAAATTATACCTTTATTTGTATTTGCGATAGAAATAATTTGTAAAAAGGATTAGAAAGAAGTTAATCTATATTTTTTAAGGTTTTATTAAAAAACATTTTCCACGTGTCCTCCATCATTAGCAATAGAAAGGGTAATACGATTTTGCAGTTCACGGAAAACATTTGCCAACTAATTTACAGTAATGCCTGAAATCACATTAGTTATTTTAGCTATACTTAAAACTAGGTACATAAAACTTCATAACATTTTTTACAGATTATTTCTATCGCAAATACAAGTAAAGTTATAAATTTTTTAAAGCGCACGAAAACTTTATCGACACCCTATATATATTTATATAATCATATGAGTGCATGTATATATATATATGTGTGTGTATGTATATATAAGTGTGTGTGTATATATGTGTGTATATATGTATTGATATGTATGCGTATGTATATATATATATATATATATATATATATATATATGTGTGCGTGTGTATGTCTATATGTATATGTTTGAATATATATGTGTATGTATATATAGTATATATATATATATATATATGTGTGTGTGTATGTATATATATGTGTATGTATATATACATGTGCGTACGTATGTATATATGTATATGTGTGTATATATATATGTGTTTGTATGCATATATATAGTATATGCATATATAGTGATTTTGCAAGCATAGCCTAGATGTGGCACAAGGCCGAAAGCATGAACTATATTGTTCAATAGTGCGACATTACTGTAATTATTGAACAATATAGTTCATGCCACTTTGACAGAAAATTTACCAGTAAAAAAGAATTCTCTTATCACTACATTTGTACATAAACGCAGAAAATTTAAATTCAAACTCAGCGTTGCGACTGCACGTTCCAAAACAATAACACACATTTCTCATAGCATTTTTCGGATTACAAACTTGTTTTCGTTTGTCCACTTATTACTGAAAGTATAAACAAGAACACAATATTTCATACCTGAGGATGCCTGTAGGAACAGACGAAAGCTTGTAAAATAAAAAGATCTAATGCGACGGAAATTTATAAAACAGGATCTTTTCATTCATAAACAGATTCGGGGTTTTTGTATATTATTGAATTGTTCGCGAAGATGGATTTCTCGCCATTTAATCATTAACCTTTGTATTTGTTTTATGTATGAATAATTCATGAATATATATATATATATATATTAGCAGCATGGCCCGACGTTGGCCGTGCTTGATTCAAAAATCGTACGTCTCATACAGCAATCGCTATAACTTAACTATTCCTGCGTATAATAAAAAATACCAAAAAAAAAACTGTTCAAATAGCCCCCTTTTTCCAGCCATAACTCCCTGGATTTTCATCCAACGCTTTCCAAATTTGTCTTGCATGGATATTTAGTTTAGATTATTTCATTGAAGTGGATGAAATCTGCGACAAACTAGAAACAAAACTGGCTTTTGTCATTTAGTCAATAGTTTCTTCATATGATTCCATCCTAAATTGATATTCGAATAAACTTTGATGCAAAGATTGTTTGAAAGGGATTATTGAAGCGTTAAAAGGGGAAAATCCCCCCAAACCTCTTATTAACCACAGCTTTACAGTAAACATGCGAAGAAGAAGTGGGCCGTTCATGCGTTTTCATTTGCAATTGAATCAAGCTCTGACGCTTCATTCCTGTTTCTGTTTCATTATTAGATTTGTGAACAATGCCATACTATTTGAATGTTTCTACGGCCATAGGAAATTTATTGAATATCTAAAGCATTGAAAGAACTTAATTCCCGAGCAACGACCACACAAGAAAGTTTTATGGATGGAACTCCTTTATTAAGAACAATCAAACACTTGCTAAGGACATAGCGTAAAAAAGATCAGAAAGGATTAGCGTAGTATACCAATGGATGATAAATTCAAGTGAAGACACAGGCAGACATTTCTAGATAGTAGAGTGCGGGTATGCAGGTGTGTGCGGTTATACAATTGCAGCAATATACACTCGGACAACGCTGGGTAACTCAGCTAGTATATATATGTATATATATATATATATATATATATATATATATATATATATATATATATATTAGCAGTATGGCCCGACGTTGCCCGTCCTTGATTCAAAAATCGTACGACTCATACAACAATCGCTATCACGTGACTTAAAATATTTTTGCCCTTCCTTGCCTTTAAAGGAGTGCCCTTTGCCGTGCTGATGTTGCTACATGCCTTACTTCCTGCCTATTTCACACTGCGAATTTTTTCTAAGCTCTATACTAAACATTAAATCTGTTACGAAAAAACAACTAAACAAAATGAACACAAAACGATCAGCTTTAAAAAAGGATTCGTAACTGGAAAAACCGAATGAAAAAAGAATGTTAACAACAAATACTTTTTCACACCAAACCCAGTTCTGCGGAATCAGAAACAACGTTGAGTTTAAGCAAGCGAATGAGCCAATTGGAGTAAAGTGCCATGCAGATTTAAATTTTTCCCACTTGTGACGAATGCAGCTATCGATTTTTTTGCACGCTAGCATGCTAGTTAACATTCGTGTCAGTCAGCTGTTGGCTCTCATGCTTGCCAATAGAATCTTCCTGCCTATTTGTGGCAGCCAGCTATAGGCTCTCACTCTGGCCAGTACAAAATGGCCGCAAACTACATGAAAACTCCCGTAGAAGCATGAAAAAAATCGATTATTTCCACTATCGATGGGAGTTGGGAAATGCAAAGTCAGTCTTGGCCTTCCCGCTAACTTTGAGCATGTGCATGTAAATTTTGTTGAAAATCCGTCCAAAATCTGTGTGTGTGTGTGTAATTTGTAAGGGATTAAAGGATTATTTAATTAAAGGATTATTTCTTATCACTTCAAATTGTATATTTTAGTGGTTAAACATGTTTCAGAAGAGGTTCTTTTTTATTTTATTTTGTTTTGATGTAAATTACGTCTACCCGACCAGCGCATACAAGACACGTAATAAAGAAAGTGTACCCCTTTAACTGGGCTTCGAAACTGGGTCCGTTGGTTCTTTACAGGTGTTTGCTGTTGGTCACATACTGTTATGAGGGAGAATATTTCCTTACAAATTTAGACTTGGCCGTTGGACGAAAGACGTAAAAATACTCCGACATCAAGAGGAGTAGCAGGACGAGCAGTAGCAGCAGTAGCTTTGCTGATAACAATCATTCACGGCTAAAATTCTATTCACTAGTTTCGATTCTACGTTATGTCTGCTTGTAGATAATAAACTTGTTGTTAAATCAATTCCAGATGTCTACTGTTGTTTTTGATAACTCAGTTACAACACATAGTAATTTCATTTGATGTTCAAGTTTTGAAGAGAGATTTTATACCCATAGGCACTCTTTTACCAATCCTAGATTAAAACACAAAACAGATCTTTCAAAAAAAAAATTGGCGAATTGAAGGATAAAGGTCTGAACTCACGGATAGACAGAAAATTTATAGGTTTCTCTCATACTCTTAATAGTCTTAGAGACATGTATAACTTGTGTTTAGAAGAAAAAACACAATAATAAAATACAATAATCAAACCAAACTATTAGATCAAAGGAATGAATTAGTTATAAAATGTCGACATAAAAACAAATTTAAATTTCCATAATACAGATTTTACTGATGTATAAGTATTTCTAATTTCTATATTTCCATTTTTTTTCACCATATTAATTATATCTTATAATTGTCCCCTGTTCTATGAACCCTCTTTCTTTTTAACATTCGCACCGCTTTATATATTTTTTATGATTTTTTTAGGTTTATTAAATATAACTTTTTATGGTTGGTTTGTTTTTTTATATAAATTTCCTTATTTTTAATGATATATTACTTTATTATATTTTTATTTTTAAATATATTTTTATTATTTAATATTAAATTTTTTTTTTTAATATATTCTTACTTAAATTTAATATAAATTACCTAAATATTAGCTCTTATATAAATTATCTAAATAATATATCTTATTTTGATTTTATTAAATATATCTTATTTTTAAGTATAACTTATAATTTATATTTGGAAGAGAATATTTTGAAGTAGGAACACTATATATATATATATATATATATATATATATATATATATATATATATATATATACATGTATGTATGCATGTATGTATGTATGTATATTATAAAACACCACAAAAATTAATTACAATGTAACAGTCAAAACATGAGGAAAAACAAAGAACACCAAAAAACAAAATTCCCTTGAAAATCGCTAAAGGATTAACTAAAATTCCATGGGACAATAAAAAAATGGACATTTTTTAACCCCCTTATACCTACAAAACAGAAAAACTTAAGGATGCTGGAAAAATTCAATAAAAAAATTAATTAAATCTTCCTTGTCGGTCGTATTTAATGAAAGACAGTTGAAGGAAAGGTTGCTGCCTAAATATACATTACATATATATATATATATATATATATATATATATATATATATATATATATATATATATATATATATATAACTAAATAGATCATAACCCCCCACACAAAAACACACAACATGCACACAAGGTGACCAAACACAATGATCAAATCACTCACATACATGAGCGCACGCTCATATACGGGAGACACGAGGTTATATATATGTATGCACACATTTACATATATATATATATATATATATATATATATATATACATATGGATACGCATGTTGACAAAACAGGGGAACTACTCCCGAGCACGCGTCCAAACCCCACACAATTTAAGAAGTACGTGTGTGTGTAGGTGCGTGTGTGTGTGTATGTATGTGTATGTGTGAGTGTGTATGCTGGTTCCATGTAGCTTGGGAAGTATGTGTGTGTGTGTGTATGTATTTATTTCTTGTGGTGGGATGGTGTGTGTGTGTGTGCGTATGTATGTGTATGCGTGTATATGTACAAATGAGTTTACTAATTCCTCAATAAAACAGTATATGTATGGAGGGGGAATATACATACGCATATATACACGCATGCTGACAGAAACACACAGAAATAGAAACAGATCCAAGAACACATAGGGGTCAGTAAAACATTAAAAGATAAAATGCTGATAAGTAATTCATCATTTCGCTTGGACCAACCTTAATTGTTTTATGACCCTTCGCACAGAACTCTTCGTTGCCAATTCAAGAAAGAAATTCGGATTACAAACACAGAAAATGTCTCATATCGAGAATATTTAACATTGAAAAACAAAAGAAAAAATTAATTATTTTTAAAAATATGTGGAAATCTCCGCTTTTACCTGAAGACGGTCACGAGACCAGAAACACGTGTAGTGTAACATTATGTAAAACAAAGCATAATATTTTTTCTAAATAAATCCACATTACAACCAAAAACGTTTACGGCACCTCTCTTCTCTTCTTTTTAATATACATACTTTTCTCTCGTTGGAACCACTACAACCTCTTTCTTTTATATATATCCGTCCTAGGCAAGACGTTAAATTATATCTGGGTCCTGGGTAAGATGTTAAACTACGTCCAGCAGCAATGCTTCTGATCAGTAGGTTTTGAGGAGCGTGGAACCACCACTTAATTGTTGGTGTTCCAAGGTCCACCCTAACCCGGGGTGGTAACACTTGTTAGGGTCCCAGCTAAGGCCAAATTGTTAACTATTACCAGCTATACTTTTTTTGAAAAAATTATTACCAGCAATACAATTTTGAAGGAAATATATTACCAGAAACAG
>OZ010587.1:106556438-106718938 GCA_963932145.1 Acanthosepion lycidas | reverse complement strand
ATGAGAGGAGGAGGATGTGAAGAAGAAGAAGAATCAAGAGAAGTAAAGCAAGAGTATTGTAAATGTATTTGTGTGGGGCTTAATTGAAATCTACATTACATATTTAATCCAACCTTATATGTGTTTAAGGGGGACTTTCTATGTAAGCAAGGACTCAAGACGTCGGATTTCTTGATTCAGGAGGTGATGGAATACAGAAATGATTTATAAGTCATATATATATATATATATATATATATATATATATATATATATATATATATTAGGTTGGTGCCAAAATAATAACGTGATAATGTCGTTTTTTGACGTATTTTTAACGTCAAAAACGACATTATTACGTCATTATTTTTGCACCAACCTAATATCTGTGTGTGTGTGAAATTATTTTCAGATCGAGTTTATAAATAAACGGACAAAATGGATAAAAGACGAGGAAAATCTATTCTTTGCCGACTCGTTTCGTCCTGAGAGGGGCTTTATCAAATGCTTTTCGCCTTGATACAGTCCTTCAGAGGAACGAAACGTTTTGGTTAAGCATACTTTTTATCTCTTGTCTTTATACACACACACACGCACGCACACAAATATATATATATATTAATATTTTTAGTTTTTACATTAGTTTTATACATACAAATATTTAAGTAAATGCTCTGTTTATAATAAATAGTATTACGAACATTTACCAGCCTAATTATCGGAAAAATCTCAAAGAAAATATGTGTCCTCCGACTTCTTCCATCTTGCACGCTTCGAGCAGATATGAGCATTCAAGAGAAATCATGGGAAGTTTGTAGTTCAAAAACAGTAATTTAACCTTGCTAACCCGACGCTTCCTCTGTAGCTAAATGTTATAGCACGTCAATCTATATGGCGGTTGCGTCTAGGATACAGGTACGATTCCTGTCGGAGGACATATTTTCTTTTAAATTTCTTGGACAACAAGGCCGGTAAAAGTTGTTAATACGGTTTATTATATTAGTCCATTTCATTATATATATATATATATATATATATATATATAGAGAGAGAGAGAGAGAGGGGGGGGGAGATACTACCGTTCAATAGTTTGAAGCCACGCCCAGAATTAGCATAGGATAAACTTGACAGAAAAGTGAAACCTTTCCATACAAAAATTTAAAAATAGCTCTTAGCATGATTAAAAAAAAGAATGGAATCAATTATCAGACTTATGCTTTGAGAAAAATTTGCAACGAATATCAAAAATATGTACTGCAGTAATCCAGACGAAAGGAGGACATTTTGAAGCGAGCAAAATTTAATAATAAAATTCTTCTTCTTTTTTCTCTAAATAAATTTTCTGATAAAAAATTTATGTCTCACATTTTTTTTTAACTATGTATAATAATTTTCTCTTATTTAAAGTACAAAACAGCCACTTTGGGGGCCAATTTAAAAAGTTACCAACGGTAGTCCAAAACATTTGAACTGCGCTATATATATATATATATATATATATATATATATATATATATATATATATATATATGTGTGTGTGTGTGTGTGTGTGTTCGTGTGTGTATATATATATATATATATATATATATATATATATATATATATATATATATGTATGTATGTATGTATGTATGTATGTATGTAAGACGGTTTTGTCAAATTCAGATAAACAGGTCTGTGTGTTTAAATTTTATTGCATTTTGCCAATTTTTAAATATGGAATCAATGTTTTGAATAAACTCACTTAACTTTAGGTTTTGTTTAGGTTTTGCTCAATGTCTTTCTACTTTCCCAGTAATTATCAAGAACCGGGTATTGTCAGTGTTGCAGAGAAGATTTTGCTGGCTACGTCCTGGTGTTTTCCGAATGCAAGAAATCAAGAATATGGATAGATATGGTAAAAAATATCAACCAGTCCTTGTAGGTTAAAATTACCACAGCTTGTTTGGCTGTAGACTTATAGAATATTTTATGCCTATTTTGAAATAGTTCATATAAGTTTGACATATTTTATATACATTTTAAAACCCTAGTCCTGTAATAAAATATTTTACGTGGTCTGTTGCTTTTGTATGATAATAGCTTCTAGAAATTTAAATTCGGCAGCGAGTGATACACACGATTTCGCTATTGTTTATTAATATTAATACCCGGCTCTTTGTGATGTTATGATCGATTGTGCTAAATTTTGTTAAGTGTCAAGTTAACCGACGACAGTGTGTAAGTTGTGTGACCAATGTAATAAGTTAATGTTGATTTTGGTCATTGGCAATGCAATTTCCCTAAGAACAAGTAGCCAGAAACAACAATCTGTGGTCCCTAGGTAATCGTAATGATAAGGTTGCATGTTTTAGGCTGTTTTATCGTAAATAATAAATTTAATATATTTATTGCAATCAGTAATCGCACAACGAAGAACGGCTTTCTAAAAATCAGAACGGAAAACCTTTATTAACGATCATAAAGATAATGATTTTTTTTTTTTTAGAAAATTATTTATTCAGAAAAGGGACACCAATCAAAGGGAACTTAAATTTTATTGAAAGTAGGTTTTATATGCCGTGTGTATATGTGTATCTATCACAATGCATAGACACGCAAACACAAACACACACACATATATATATTATATTTATATTTATTTCGCTCACTGGGGTAGACTGTTCTAGTTCCACGTGCCATGTTTGATGGATGTCAGTTATCAGTTATCTCCTGCTAATTTCCCTCTGGAAGTTCTCCTCAAGGACACATGGCACAGTGGATAAAGGCGTTGTCTAGATCCAGTGACAGGACCCAAAGAGTGTGAGTTCGATACCCAGTTAAGGCAGTGGAGAACTTTCAGAGGGAAATTAGCAGGAGGTAAATGATAACTGACATCCATCAAACATGGGTAAATTAAACCCCCTCTCGAAGTTCTCCACCGCCTTAACCAGGTATTGAACTCACACTCTTTGTGTCCTCTCACTGGATCTAACTAACGCCTTTGTCCACTGTGCCGTATGTTCTTCAGGACATCTGGGTATTATAAACCTAATGTCTTCAGCAACCAGTTTTTTACCAGTGCGCATATTGCAATTTTTTCCTGTTATCAATTATGTTTTTATCAGAGCTCATATTGCAATTGTTTTGTAATTATCGCTTTTCTCTAGTACTTCTTACTACTGGTTCCTATATTGTATTCATTTCTATGCTTGGTCGGCTCAGGAGATTTTTGTGGCCTAACATATGTGCTTAAGTTTATGAATTTTCCAATGGTGTTCTTTGTCTATGATCTCAACCTGATCCCAAAGAGGGCTGTGATCTCCCTTTTCTGTGTATATGTGTTCAGCCACACCTGACTTTTCCACTTCCCCTCCTGTTACAGCTTTCTGGTGTTCTTGAAACCTTACCTTAAGAGGGAGGCCTGTTTCCCCTTTATATTTCTTTCCGCAGCTGCACGGGATGGCGTACACACAGTCTTTAGTCAGGTTTTTTTTTTGCTATGCTAAAATAATGATATCCTTGCTTTTGTATATAAACACGTGCAACAAAAAATTCGTCGGCTAAGAATAGTTTTTCATTTTGTCCTTTACAGATACAATCCATCTGAAAATAATTTATATATATATGTCTGCGTGTGTCTGTGAAAATGAGGGAAGCATGCAAATTATCGAGGATAGAGCTTTTGTAAATATATATATATATATATATATATATATATATATAAGATGTGTGGATATTGGAATCAACACTCAAAGTGATCTTCAAACAATATATATCCATGTCAGTCAGTCAGTTATGTGCCATGCTTCACACACGCTTAGGCGATCATGTATCTTTCGATACATGACTGACGAGACAAATTTTTCCGCAGTAGGTTGCTATTTTTTTCTCCGATTTACCTTTTGCCAGCCAAGGCTATAAACTCTGTCTGTCCTGCTATTTACCCATAGCTGGAGAGAGAAGAAGAGTATTCATACCCAAGATTATTAGCACGTGTGTAAATGTAATGGATTCGACTGGAATTTGAACTTGGCTCTCCGATTCCTCAATCCGAGCCGCTGTCAATTACTCCACCGTAAACGTATAATATCGCCTAAAGGTTACCTAACACAAGAGAGTAAGGCCGGAGAGTACATCGGCCAAAATGGTATAATAAATTTAAAAAAAGATGAGAATGCCATCCTTATATAGTACCAAATATGAATCTCTATAATCTCAACTGAAATCGCCTGTCTTCTTTTTTCGAAAGCCAAGGCTGATTGCTCTTTCAGTTGAATGTAAAGAACATTTGAAAAAGCCAACCATTTGTCTTTGTATCTGGTCTATGTATAGACGAACGATCACTCTAAAATATGTTTTTCCTGTTTATACGGCATGTTGATTTTTCGTGGAAGAAATTCTATTATGGACGACGATGCACTGTGAAAAGATCCCACTTCAAGGAAGAAAAAGTTCAAACACGCACGCACACACACACACACACACACTCACACTCACACATACACATAAAGACGCGGATAAAAACAAAAACAACCACGAATGAAAAAATCGTTGCAAAATATTTCATGAATCAGGAATAAAGCCTTTCCAGTAAGTTTATATTTACATATATGCTCATAAAATTATCTTCAAGGATTCGAAAGGAAATACATTTTATCTACAGAGACAGATATGAATGAACCTATATGACGTGTCTGTTACTATGTGGAGGCGTATGCACGTATTTTTAAATAAAATACTAAGTCTCCATTATCTATCTATCTATCTATCTATATATATATATATATATATATATGTATATATATATATATAGAGAGAGAGAGAAAGAGAGAGAGAAAGAGAGAGAGAGACAGACAGACAGACAACAAACAGACAGAGAAAAGACTGAAAGAGAGATCTAGACTGTGAAAGATCGCTAGATAAGACGAGACTAAGATAGATAGATAGATAGATAGATAGATAGATAGATAGATAATGGAGGCGGATTATTTCATTTAAAAATTCACGCATATGCCCATGCGTTGGAATGGACATGGCATATATGCAGGGCATATATATATTGAATAATAGAAAAAAATATTAAAAAATTAAAATCTTCAGGCACACTGGGTTGTAGATTAATATTCTTTTCTTTTTTTTTATTATTTCATTTAGATTCCTCGACTAGTTTCGGACAAAATGGCCATCATCGGGAGAAGAATTATTTCTGCTTGCTAGTAGCAGTAAACTACAGAAACAAATGTCTTACTGGAGAAAATGAACTTTTGTCTGTAGTTTTCATTTGTTTTTTTAATTTTTTTATCTTTTTAACATGAATCTTTTAACATTCCTTGTGTGGATCAAACAGTCTCTTTTAAGTTGTTATTTGAGATAAGAGCTGGATAGATACATGCTGCTATGAATTCTCTGGTCAGTTTGACAGTTTTATTGGACCTGGTGAGGGGATGTGTCTCTGTTTAGTGTTTGTGTGTGTGTTATTTGGTTCTTAGGGAGTGAGTGAGTATGATATGTGTAAGGGTGTATACTGTTGTGGGTGTGTGTTATCATTTGGCTCATTAGGGAGTCAGTGAGTATGATGTGTGTAAGTGTGTATATATATATATATATATATATATATATATATATATATATATATATATAACAGACAACTTTAAGGGGTCATTGATTATATGTTGTTATGTAAAATCTTCAATAAGATCCTTTCGTAATCACGTATAAGTTTTCTTATTTCATGATTAAAGACAACCAGAAACAATATTACGTGATTAGGAAATGATATCTCTCTCTCTCTATATATATATATATATATATATATATATATATGTGTGTGTGTGTGTGTGTGTATGTGTGTACCAATTCCTGTATCTTAAGCGAAACACTGAAATTTCACTATGTGACCATTATGCAGAGGTATTTCTAACGCACACGATATATATATATATATATATATATATATATATATATAAACATTATCATCATCATCATCCCCTTAACCTTTGTAATCGTAGGGTGGTGCAAAAATAATGACGTAATAATGTCGTTTTTTGACGTATTTTTTAACGTCAAAAAACGACATTATTTTTGCACCAACCTAATAAATGCAGAAGGCACATTGACTCTCCTCCCCAACGGTCTATCAAGAGCAGCCATCAGCAATTCTAGTATAGTTATACTTGTCCATACTTGTATACAAGTTCGACATTGTCCAAGCTGTTTTTGCGCTGGCGTCCGCTCCTGCATCCACGGTGCCTTGCATAATGGTCTTGCACAGACTGTCGTGTCTTATAAAATGTCCAAAACACACCATTCTCCTCTGACAAAACAAATATGAAGACTTATCTTAGCCGACACGTCCTCTGTGGAACGTTATCAAGGCAAATTCATTCGCTTTCATAAGGTCCCACAGAGGACGAAACGTGTAGGCCAAGATAAGTTTTCCTTTTGTCTTTTTCGATATTTTACGTTTATAGATATATTTAATTATATCTGAAATTTTGCACACACGCGCACGCACACACACACACATATATATATATATATATATATATATATATATATATATATATACACGCAGACACACACACACATATATTAGGTTGGTGCAAAAATAATGGCGTTTTATCACATAGTAACATATGTTAGAAAACGACATTATTTTTGCACCAACCTAATATATATATATATATCAGTAACTCAGAATGTGTGATTGAAGAGCGACTCAGCGACTAAGAATGTGAGATTGAAGAGTTGGGTTTGAATTCCCGTCGGGTTCGTTACATTTACTTAATGAATCCACTACTTATCATCATAGATATGGGTGAAAAGATATGAGAGGTATCTAAAAAAAAATACTGATGTTCACTCGAAAAAATAGCATTGTGCATACGACCCAATATATCTATCTATCTATCTATCTATATACATATATATATATATATATATATATATATATATATATATATATATATATATATATATATATATATATATTTAAATGAGTCACAAATGTTTGATATTCCGTAAAAACAAATCATTCAATCAATCATCTGAACGTACAATTATGTCATCCTCAAAATTTCATACATATTAACCTCTTTTTCGAACGTAACTCATAATTCATACAATAATAGTTAATAAAAATGAACACGCTACCGCCCCTGTCTAAATGATTGGATTTCTCTGTATTCTTTGAAAAAACATTATGAATTGTATGTAAGTTTAAATTTTTTTTAAAGTTATTCTAAAATTCGCTTGAAGATAAAACAGAACTAATGCTTATAATTTAAGTATATAATTAATTTGAAGTTTTTAGCTTCGGTTTTTGAAACATGGTCATTTCTGTGTAGCGAAGAAATCATATTTTAAATCAGTTAATTTATAATGTTAGGTTGGTGCAAAAATAATGACGTAATAATGTCGTTTTTGGACGTTTTTTTTAACGTCAAAAAACGACATTATTACGTCATTATTTTTGCACCAACCTAATATTTATGCTCTGTAAAATTACATTGTTTTTCTAAATATAAAAATATCAATTAAGAACACCGGATTATATATTTTACTGCTCTTATTTTTTATTATAATATATATATATATATATATATATATATATATATATATATATATATACATATATATATATATATATTGGAACATTGGAAATTGATGAAGGTGTTAAACTAAACAGTGCTAGCTATTTTATGAATAAGACTTTCTTTGCATGGTACAAGTCTGTTTCAAATTAAAGTGTGTATTTAGGCCCGACAATGCTCCTCGTGTATCTAATGCTTACCCGTGAATTATTTGAGCATAACAGTTTTACAGAAGAGAAGAGTATGAACTGGCCACCATTATGTCCCGATATGAATCCAGTCGAAAATCTACGGTCAACTGTGAAGATAAAAGTATATGAAGGTGACAAACAATATAACAGCAAAGCAGACATATGGGAAGCAATTAAAAGAGCCATGTCGGAAATTGAATCTGGAAGAACAATTAACAAAATCATGAATAATAGATTACTGGCTGTTACTGAGAAGAACAGTCACTATATTAAAATGTAAAGAATTCAGAGATTTATCATATGTGTTTGTTATTTTTTTTCTATTATAGGTATTGATTAATTTTTGATGATTTTATTACCTTACTATTGAAGAAAAATGCGATTATTTGGTTTTGCTTAATAACTTCAGACGGCAGTTTTTTTAATAAAACCGTAACACTACCGAAAATTTTAATTCAGGCTTTGTTTTAACATCTAAATTGATTGTTTAAAATTTGACAGTTTTTTTCAAACCAAATTTGAATTATTGATGTTTATATAATTTGCTTAATAACTTCAGACAGAGTGTACACACACAGACACACACACACACATATATATATATATATATATATATATATATATATATATATATATATATATATATATATACGCACACTGACACACACAGAGATATATTACGTACTAATACCCTTGGGAAAGGTATGAATCCCCCGGACTGGGATATATAGCGGATGGCAACTGGTCTAGGAGAAGGACAACTTTAAATTCAAAATTTGCGAATGGTTCTTTGGGGACCTTGTAGCACGTAGTGTACCACGTCTCTGTATTCGCCGCTTCAAAACGTGTGGTTGCCTCTGCACAAAGCCTTCAGCACTATAATCAAATCATATGTACAGGTGTCTGGCTGTCGATTCCTAGGAACTGAGTTGCTTGACCCTCATACGTCGAATACGGAACAATTCAGCAAATATACATACATAAATACATACATACATATATATATATATATATATATATATATATATATATATATATATATATATATATATACAAATATAGATAACTATACTCGTTTCGAAAAACCCTGGAATTTTTGATTTGCCAATAATCAAATAAATCTCGACGGAAAAAAAGAAAGAGCTAGAAACATGAAATTCTGTCGAAAAAAATAGCACAGATACAGGTTTGAAGCCCAAAGGAAAAACCCCGATACGAGTAAACAACTAACTAACAAAAGAGCTCAATACAACCGTAGAGCAGACCTAGATAAACATAGTGAGCCAGACAAAGCTACCCAGGTTTCACCTAAACGGTCGTCAGGGAGAGCCGGCTAAAGAGGCAAAGGGAAACGCGAATTTATAGGCTATAGTCAAAATTATACCACGTGACTAAAGAACAGAAAACACCGGGGTGGTGGGGGTTAAAGATTTATTCAACTAAAAGGGGAGGGGATATTAAAATACGAACATTAAGGTGGAATGAGAAAATAAACGGGGAAATTCGTCTGAATTTAGTAACCAAGATTTTTTATGCCTAAATTTGTTAAGAATTTCGGTTTTGGGGTTTAATAGCTGGTTAGGTTGATTATTATTTTCTCAACCCGATTACCTAATTCAAATTTATTAATTAAGATACTAGCCTTTTTGTTAATTTTAGTCTCTATGTCATCTGGGTTTTTTTATAAGGTTTTATTACTTCTTTATGTAGTATTTTTTGGGATTTATTGGGGCTCATTTTATATAAGAATTTAGATTTATCGGCTTTTGTGTAAAAAAGAGAACCAGGACACCCAATATGTAAACGTAAAACCCAATCACCCAGCCCATATCATAAGGCATATTCGAAAAAACATTAGTTATAGACTTTCAGCTAATTCCTCTAATAAAGGCATTTTCGAGGCCAATAAAACAATTTATGAGGAAGCCCTATCTAAGAGTGGATATAAAAATAAATTGGAATATATTGATATAAATAGTTATAACAGAACTCAGAACAAACGTAACAATAGGCAGAGAAATATTTTGTCGTTTAACTCACCTTTTAATTTGGCGGTAAAAACAAAAATTGGCAAAATATTTTTTGACTTATTAGAGCAATATTTCCCAAAAAAAACTGAGCTACATAAAATATTCAATAAAAATAATGTAAAACTTAGTTACTGTTGCATACTGTAGGGACCTTAATTAGTGGATTGAATAAGAAGAAAAACTAGGGATAATCCACGCAGTAGCCCTCCTACTTGTAATTGTAAAAACAAAAATATCTGCCCATTACAGGAAAAATGTCAGCAAGAATGCGTGGTTTACCAGGTGAAAAGTGATAAGGATAAGGAGGATACTAACTTTAAAATATCCATAGGTCCTACTCAGGATAATTTAAAAAAAAGATACTATAATCACACGAGTAGTTTTAAAAACAAAAAAACTAAACATAGTACCACGCTATCCACCTATGTATGGAAAACTAGACAAGAAAACGATAAAGACCCCATCCTTAAATGGGAAATATTAAAAAAATGCCCCAAATATAAAGCAAGCCAAAAATTTTGTAAATTATGTACAGAGGAGAAATTAGCCATAGCTTTATATAATCAACCTAACCAGCTATTAAACTCCAAACCCGAAATTCTTAACATATGGAGGCATAAAAAATCTTGGTTACTAAATTAAGACGGGTTTCCCCGTTTATTTTGTCATTCCACCTTAATGTTCGTATTTTAATATTCCCTCCCCTTTTAGTTGAATAAATCTTTAAAGGTGTTTTGTGTTCTTTGGTCACGTGGTATAGATAGCCATAATACCGAGGTAGGCTGTAGCATTTAAATAATCATTTACTGGTACCAAGCGTTACAATACATGTCAGGAGAATATTTCATATACCATTAAGTTGGAGGGATCAATATTTTCACAATTTCCTATATATATATATATATATATATATATATATATATATATGTATGTATGTATGTATATTGAGGCATGTTTCGTTTCATTAAATAATATAGACAAATTTTGTCTATTTATTTTAAGTAAGTTCCTTTTTGTCTGATAAGCTTAAAAACATTATCGTCAGACGGACGAAAGGAAATCACCATATTGACATATGTTTAAATCCCATCTTAGCTTTTGGCTTACATAAGCCATTATCAGAGATAACAATTACATTTCAATATATCAAACAACACACGGACGAAACAATAATGGTAGTCTGTTTTAGTTGCCTGAAAAATTTCAAAGCAACGACTAACTCGTGTATATGAGACGCGGAAGCAAAAATTGCGTCGCAGCTCGTGACGTCACACATGACCACGCGAGAGTGAAAATGATAAGTATTAAGTATGTGAAGCCGTTGGTATAAACCAATGGCTTCTATTATCAATTATAGGCATTTAAGAATATTTGTGGAGATTTCATAGTTTATTTTGTTCAGGTTAGGTTTCAACTGTTTTATGTATATAGCTTCAAGAATTTTTAGTTTTTGTTTATTGTTTTCATAATTAAGTATAGTTGTATTTTCAACAAGTATTTTACGGAATTGAGTACGAGCTGGACAATAGTCCGAATAATGTAAATAGTGTACATAATACCTCATCTCAGAAATATAGACAGATACTAAAGAAGGCCAGAGCGTACAATGGCCGAAATGTTTTGATAAATATGGCAACAAAAATGAGGATGATAGTCCGTACAATGTAAATAGTCTATCTATGTCTTCACTCTCAGATATGAGTTAAGAGAACAGGTATCAGCCAATTGTTATTATCTTCAAAACTTTCTTACATTCAAAAATGTTTTTGGGACACGTACTGAGAAAGTAGGACCTGGAGAATCTAATACTCACAGGTCGTATTAAGAGAGAAAGAGACAAAGGTAAACAACGTATGAGACTTAGGGGGATTAAGCAGGTAGATGACAGAACCTGGTCTGAAGGAGTTAGCAGAAGCATAGCACTTATTGAGAGCTACAAGAGATAGGGAGTAGTCGAAAGCCATGATCGCCTACGCCCTGGTAGGATCCACAAAAGGTCGATAAAGCGTAAATAAAAAGACGAGCCAAATTAATTCTGTATACTTCCATTGTTAAAATGATTATTTGGGCTACTGTTGGCTTTCTATAAGTTTCAGACATTCCAACCATTCTCTAGTGACCTTTTCCATGAACAAGAGATTCCCGACCACGGAAATGCCACTAACTGATTGTTTTTATTTTTGTGGCTGTTGTCGGTAAACTGTAGAGATATTTATGCGTGAAGGTTCTAGTAGATCTGAAGTTTTTGAATTATTCACATCCATTCTCTTTCAAAATCACTAATAACCTTTCTTTTACATACTAATACATGAAATTAATTTCAGCAAGTCACCACGACCTTGTCTATCTCCAGTAAATTGCTGCCACGTCATTTGGTGATTAAAATGTGTTCATGTGCGCATAATTAAATGGCCACATATATATATATATATATATATATATATATATATATATATATATATATATGTATATATATATATATATATATATATATATATATATATATATATATATTAACTGATTTAAAATATGGTTTCTTCGCTTATATATATCCAAATATAAAGAGAACGAAAAGAATAGAAATTAAAACTTTTACAGCATTAATTTAAAAGAGTGCTCAATACAAAAGGTAGAGCAATAGTTATTTTTATAAGTTGTTACATACGAACAATCAAGGAATCTCTGCGAAAATGCATATTTGTTTCGATGTTTAATATAGGCATCTCATCAAGTGGTGAACAAAGATGGTGTTATATACGAATAAAATGTTGCTGCCGACTCTTAATTGATTTAAAAATATGGTTCCTTCGCTACACAGGAATTACCATGTTTCAAAAACTGAAACTAAAAACTTTAAATTTAATTATATAATTAAATTAAAAGCATTAGTTCCGTTTCATCCTCAAGCGAATTTTGTAATAAATTATTTTTAAATTTACTGAGTTTTAAATGCACATACAATTCATAATTTTTTTTTGTTTCAAAAGATACAGAGAAATCCACTCATTAAGACAGGGGCGGAAGCGTGTTCATTTTTATTAACTATTATTGTATGAATTATGAGTTACGTTCGAAAAAGAGGTTAATATGTATGAAATTTTGAGGATGACATAATTGTACGTTCAGAAGATTGATTGAATGATTTCTTTTTACGGCATATTAAACATTTGTGACTCATTTAAATATATATATATATATATATATATATATATATATATATATATATATATATAGATATAGATATATATAGATATAGATAGATAGATAGATAGATAGATAGATAGATTAGGTCGTATGCACAATGCTTTTTTTTGCAAGTGAAATTTTTTTAGATAGCCCTCATATCCTTTCACCCATATCTGTGATGATATGTAGTGGATTTTTTAAGTAAATGCAACGATCCTGACTGGGGTTCAAACCTGGCTCTTCAATCTCACATTCTTAGTCGCTGTCCATTACGCCGCCATTGTTCAAATTTACGCATCTTTCGCAATGGCTAGATGACAAGGAACAAAATATTTCAGTTGTTATTCACAGAATCTTCAAAAAATATAATTAACGAGAAAAACTGTCCATCAGAAAATTCTGAAGTAAATTATTGCTTCCTTTAATATGATGATTAAAACATTGATTGCTTTCAGGCATGTTATTCGGAATTACTTTTTTTTATCTTTTCTAGCAACGATTCTTTTAATTTAGCCTAAACAAATAAATCTTTAATTGTGCCTAAAGAAAACCGTTTTGCACTCTTTTCCCTGATTGACTGTGGTGAGCTAATTTGCGAAAAAATAAAATGGATTTCGTCAATTGGGTTAGCTTTTAATTCGCCTGATTGCTCCATGGTTATTTTGGTAGCTTGAATCGTAATCACACATCATGGTAATAACATTTAGGTGTGTGTCATTCTTTGTCTGTCTCCCTGTGTGCCTGTGTGTGCGCGCACGTGTAGAGATAGGAATCAGCTCAACAAAGCAAGAATGATGAAGATATCATTTTCATTTTTGGTACTACCCTAATCGGAAACATAAGATGATTTTTGGATTTCATACACATTGAATTAATCTTCCTATATTTACCTTCGAAATATTTATGACAAAGGAAAGTATTCTACCCTATTTAACTAAGCGATCAGTCTAGTTCCAAAAAATATAATTATACCCAAATTACTTTCCTTATTTAACAACTGTTACCACTATCGGAAATCTTCTTTGGAAACTATATTCTTTCAGGATGTAGTTGTCATGGCTTTCGTATAAAGTCAGTAAACTCTCAGCTCCCCTTGGAGCTGCTGGCAAATCACGCCATCTTGCGCAACGACTTCCGTAACCCATTAGGGTTTTAAAGACAACACATGTACTGTATTCATAGCAGCAGTAATGTATCTTGAATAGGGTAACCTGATGGTGCCCATCCCGCTTCAGGTTGTTTTTTAAATTCACTGTTTTCCTTCTCCTGAAATGATTGGCACTTCAAGGCAAAAGAACACAGTCTGCTATACGGTTTAACCCATAGCGCTAATAAAACAAATACACGCCTTTTCCAGTGCATTATTGTGATGAACCCTTCAGCACCTTTTCTTATCTGTCTATATTTCTGAGATGAGGTATTATGTACATTATTTATTATTTGTCATAGACAAGGAACACTACTGGAAAATTCGTAAACTCAAGAAATCAGCACATATGCTAGGCCACAATCTCCTGAGCCGACCAAGCATAGAAATGAACACAATATGGGTACCAGTAATAAGAGCCAGAGAAAAGCAATAATAACAAAAATGAGCTCTGGTAAAAAAAACATGCAATGATAATAGCAAAAAATTGCAATATGAGCAGTGGTAAAAATGATTGCTGAGACATTAGGTTTATAATACCCAGAAATTCATATACAGATGTCTTCAAGGACACATGGCACAGGGGATAAAGGCGTTGGTTCGATTCAGGACCCAAACAATGTGAGTTCAATACCTGGTTAAGGCAGTGAAGAACTTTCAGAGGGAAATTAACAGTAGATATTGATAACTGGCATTCATTCGTAAAGCACATACGAAACTTTTCTGTCTGGGTTCAACAAGACGGAGACCCTCCCCATTTGCCAGGTTACTAAGGCGCTTCGGGAACATCAAGTTTCCTGACCAATGGATTGGTCGAAGAGATCTTCTAGAATAGGTTCCACGCTCATCTTGTTACCATTTTCTGTGGGACTTCAACAAAAGCAAGGTGTATGCAACAAAGTCTCGTTTATGGAATACTTAAGATTCAATACGCAAAACACACATCTTTTTGCTAAATTTTCTGACTGGGATCAATGTGTAGTACCTGTAACAAATTCCTCTCTACTGTTTTCTTAAAGAAAAACAATAAGGGAAAACTCGTCTGAGGATTCTAACCATGTGTCAGCATCTTTCCCAATGCATTGATCGCGGGACTGGCCAATTATTTTCCATGGTATATATGTACATGTATCGGCGCACTTTATTGTACAGACAGGTACAGGACAGAACTCACTGTACTGTCAAATATCAACTAAACTACTAAACATCACTCTACGTAAGTCCTTCTAATTTGACTTTGTCGAGCAGAAAACCACAAAAAAAATGGCGATAGAACTCACTACTATAGCGAATAAATATATGATATGTGGAATCCTTTTTGTTCCTATCGTAGCTCGATACCCAAAATACATACTTAAGAACAGGAAATATACTTAAATAAATTCCGGAATTCGTGGGTATTAGTTAGTGAAGTAATCACGTCGAGTTCGATCCTCCTTTTGGGCGCAAAATAGGTGGCTCTGAAACGAATCTGAGTTAGTAACAAAAGAATCCTTGAAAAATCGTAAACGTTCAAATAAGATTAAAAATAATATTACAATAAAAAGCATATATCACAGGTCCGTTCGGGTAGTAGGGTCATGGTTCTCCACAATTTCCTATTCTGATTCAATGATAATTAGAAAATAAGTCACTTCTGGACAAGTCCCACCAAACTCATTATTACTCAATGAGCAATCGTCGTTACCAGCACTGACCAATGCTTCCAGTAATAGCATAAGGCATAGAATTGATAGTAATTGCCTTATTGCTAACAATAACAGTGGCTCTGCGACTCTTAAGGGCGATGGTAGTCGCATTCTGCAGTTGGGAAAAGATTGATTTCGAAGAAGCGCGAATTTTTGTTGATGCAGCAGGCGACCTAATAACGAAGGAGAGAAAAAATAAATGACTGGACGGACGAATTTGGCAAAAATGAATGAAAAGCGGAGGGAATTAATGGGCCAGGTAAAAACTGATTGTAAAAGAGGTTTCATCTTACCGTGATTTTTAGAAGGCTGCAGAGCCTGCCTGAATATCTATTAGGTTGGTGCAAAAATAATGTCGTTTTCTCACATATCTTACTATGTGAGAAAACGACATTATTTTTGCACCAACCTAATATCTATCTATCTATCGCAGTCTGTTCATATCTTTCTTTCTTTCTTTCTTTTTTCTTTCTTTCTTTCTTTCTTTCTTTCTTTCTATCTATCTATCTATCTACCTATCAAAATCTATTCATTTTATATCTATCACAATCTATTCATATCTATCTCAGGCTATTCTATAGTTATCTCAGTCTGTTCAGATGAATGTATTTACCTGTATATCACAATCAGTTCATATATATATATATATATATATATATATATATTTGTTTAACCGTTATTTTTAAATGAATAAATATGAGTATCTACTTAAAAAAAACGTCTCGAATAAATTAAATGTACACACACACACACACACACACATATATATATATATATATATCATATAAGCATTATCTTTCTTATTTTCTCTTCCCTCTCTCTAAAAGAGTTATGCTCCCATCCGTCTAACCATTCTGCTTCATCATATCCTTCCCGCTTGCGAGCTATTTCAATATGATGTTCATTTGTCTGTCAAGTTAGCGAGCTTACCATTTCCCTCTGTTTGTATGTATCTATCTATCTATCTATCTATCTATCTATCTATCTATCTATCTATCTATCTATCTATCACACTTCTGTTCATATCTATCTATCTATCTATTAGGTTGGTGCAAAAATAATGTAACATATGTGAGAAAACGACATTATTCTCGCTGATATTCATATGTGTATCCCTATGTATACATTCAGCCAGGCCCCCTCCAAGCTTTTTGCAGCATCCCTACTCCGACCTCCCCGCAGGCCGTGCTGATGTTTTCCTCAAGCTGTGACAAGTCAGGAGGCTTTGTTGCATACACCTTGCTTTTGATGAAGGCCCACAAAAAATGGTAACAAGAGGAGCGTAGGACCCATTCGAAAAGATCTTTTCGACCAATCCATTGGTCAGGAAACGATGTTCACGAAGTCCCTCAGTAACCTGACAAATGGGGAGGGTCTCCATCTTGTTGAACCCAGAGAGAAAATTTTGCAAAAACATATGTGTTTTGCGTATTAAGTCTTCAGTATTCCATAAAATGGGAACTGGTCAAAATTGGAAGGGTTCCGTCTTGTTAAAAAAAAAAAAAAAAGATATCAGGAAGGTCACTCCTCACCTGAAGTTGTGTAATGGTAAACTCCTTCAGCGCTTTCAGATATCTGGGAAGAGATATGATCCATTTAGACCGCTCAAAGACATGGATCACCAAACCATCAGCTTCGCAGAGTCTCGTCCATGCTCAAGAATTACTACTCGGTTTGATTTTCGCCAAATTCGACAGATGTATCAGTTTATCCGACCAGAGAAATGAAAGCTATGCTCGTGGCTGAACCATAAGTTTTTCCAAGAGCTCTAGGTCGTCTTAGTTTAATGGAATAAGTATAAGAAGATTCTGTTGCTCCAAGTAGCCATACCTTGTAAATCAGCATTCAGGGTCCTGGTATTAAGCGCAAACTTCTGTTAGCGATGAGAACTTAACAGATCTCATCAAGAAACGCGAAACAACGTTTTAGTGTTACTGCAATGAGCCGGTCTACGTTTCTATGAAGCGATGATGACTTTTTATGAAAAGTAGATTCCGATATGCTTCCTTTCTTCATGATATTTATTTAAACTGTTATTTCAAGAGAAATGATGGATTTTACAGGTATACTAATGTACTTAATTCAATATGAAAAAGAAAGTGGGAAAAATCTTTAATTTGAAAAGAGTATAAATCATGTATTTTAATGAGGATTGAACATCGATTTGTGACGCTGAATTAAAATGGCTACAAAGATAGGAACAGACTGCTTCGAAGAGACAGATATGAACGGGCTGAAATATATATATATATATATATATATATATATATATAAAGATATATAATGATATGTTTAGTGGTACAAAACTTTATGACTGCCATAAACAGACAAAAATTAATTTTTCTTATTACCACTCATGAAGATAATAAAAAGTAAAAATAAAAAACGGGCTAGCTTACAGTTTTCCTACCTCACTCAACAGAGCTAAATCGAGGTAAATAAAGTAAATTATTTAAAAAAAATAAAAAAATAAAAGAAAAATGGACAGTTTATTGGGAAAAAAAATTAGATTATAATTAGTTGGAGGCCTAATACAAAGTCCTTCTGTTTACACAGAGAAGGCTTTAATGATAGAATATAGATGGCCTCCAACATTTTTAGGTGATAATTAGAGTGGGGCATTGCTAAAGATGGTAGAAGAGTCCGCGCTAAAACTAACAGCACAGTTATGTCTATTTATAAAGTCTTCTGCGATACCTGTATGTATTGCTCAAAATATGCGAGGGAGTGTACTTAATGTTTCGGATTTTCGCTGAAACGTGTTGTTTTATTCTAACATCCAACCTTTGCGTCGTTCTCCCTATGTAGTGCGAACCGCAACTACATTTAAAAGAATAAATTAACTATTATGATGTGGAGGGAGAACATCATTACGCATAGACGCAAGGACAGTATCATCATGAGTGGTAATAATAAAATTAATTTTTGTCTATTTATGGAAGTGATATATATATATATATATATATATATATATATATATATATATATATATATATATATATATATATATATATATTATCCGTTAATTGGTAGGGATAATTCCAAGTAAGATAGGAACGCATAGAGTGCTGAATGTAAGAAACAGAGCAATATAATAATAATAATATGTAAAGACGATCCTTAAAATCCATTTCGGTTATAATTTATTTCATGAAAATATTCATATCTTCAGACCGAAAAAAAAAACTTCGGTCCGAGGTGATGAATATTTGTATATATTCATGAAACAAATTATAAGAAGATAGAAAGCGAAAATGTTCTTGGTTGTATGTATTAGGCTTTATTTTTCATAATTTTGCAACACGGGTTTCCCCTCTCGCAACCTTCATCAGGCAAAGAGTGGATATTTGAATTTCCTTATGTTTTTCGATGTTAAACATTCTCGGTGTTAAATATTGTCTTTTTTGTGTGGTAGTAGATATATATATATATATATATATATATATATATATATATATATATATATATATATATATATGGTGCCCCAAAAGAAACAATAAACTTTCTCTTTGCTTTTTCATTTAAGTTATCATTTGGTGAGACGTGATGCCGTCAGCATTTGACCAATTAAATATATATATATATATATATATATATATATATATATATATATATATATATATATATATCGAGAAAGAGAAATTACTGAAAAGTTTTCAATACCAACCGCTTTCTACAATCTAGCTAAATATTCAAGCCTGATTATTTTAATTGCTTCTTGTTCGAGGTGAGAAATTTTCTTACAGCTGAAACAAAATGAAATAGTAATTTTATATCGTATATGAACATATTTTACATATTCAATAATGTACTGAATAAATATTGTGGACTAAAATTTCTTGTGGATAAAGCAGTCATCCTTAAAATTAAATTGTGGTAATTTGAATCTTTCCACGTTTTCGAACGGCAACGATATATATATATATATATATATATAGATAGATAGATAGATAGATAGATAGATAGATAGATAGAAAAAAGACTGGGAGATAGATAGATAGATAGATAGATAGATAGATAGATAGATAGATAGATAGATAGATAAACCGACTGGTACCTAGGATTGGAGAGTGGCTTCTTTTAACAATTTTCAATCCTCCATACTTCATTAACTTCAAAGTGACGCCTCTATCTTTCACTTGGCGTAATTTGAATGTTAAAAAAATAACTGACTTTCGATGTTTTAATTACTTAGATTTCCATTTTTTTGTTTCTTTTTTATTTATTTATTTTTTATTTTATTTTTATTTTTTTTGCTTTCTTTTAATTCGTGACCAAAAAACATAGGATCTACCATTCCCACCCCGTCTGGAACGTTGTAATAACGAATGTTGGAGATGAAGAACTATATTGACTGATGTTTTCCTTTACTTCCGTAATCAAGACACAAATCAAGCGGCTCTCAAGATGAGCTTCCTTTGACAATAGGCACTCCCTTGTCTGGTTAGTGGTTCCACAATAAAACTATCTTTGAGAAACATCTTCTCACTTGCAAATAAATAACTACTGAGACTGGATGAAAGATATGCTGATAACATCTCATATGTTAGTTAAGTGAACATTTCTAAAAAAAAAAACAAACTCGGATACAATTATTCGAGTACAAAGAATCAAAACAATCATTCCACGAATTATACAGACCAATATCCTCATCTTTCTAGGTCTTATGGAATCTATTTCATCGATTTGTTTTCCAATTTGCCAAATATATATTTTACATATCGTATTCTCAGACGGATAATGAGTATCTGTCATTAGTTTATTAGCCTAGAATAATATTTTTACAAATAAGGGATGCTAAATCCAACATATACTTGCAAAAGGTTTTAGAATATAGAAAGACATGTAAAGAGACATAGGTGCGAAAAGATTCAGAGAGATAGATAGATAAATATGAAAAGAATGAGATAGATACGTACATATTGAATTGGATAGACAGCCACGAACATAATTTTATAGATACATACATACATATATATATACGTACATACTGAATTAGATTCATAGATAGATAGATAGATAGATCAAAAATATTACCAGCAATAAAAAATCTTGTTGGCATTAAATAAACCATTGAGGTTGATATGCCGTAAAACAAGCCAAATCAGTATATACAGAAATAGATAGATAGATAGATAGATATGAGCAGATTGATATATAGATACATACATACATATATATAGAATTAGATACATACATACATATATAAATACATAATTAGATCGATAGAATGATACATACATACAGAATTAGATAGATAGATAGATAGATAGATAGATAGATAGATATAGAATTGGATACATATATATATATATATATATATATATATAAATACATAATTAGATCGATAGAATGATACATACATACAGAATTAGATAGATAGATAGATATTAACAGAATGAGATTGCTAGACAGATACATACACACATATATACAGAATTAAATAGATAGATAGATAGATAGATAGATAGATAGATAGATAGATAGATAGATAGATATGAGCAGATTGATAGATAGATACATATATGCATACATATATATAGAATTGGATAAATACATGCATACATATATAAATACATAATTAGATAGAAAGATGCATACACACAGAATTAGATAGATAGATAGATAGATAGATAGATAGATAGATAGATAGATAGATAGATAGATATGAACACAATGAGATAGATGTTATTGATTGCGACGTCTTGCCGGACGATTGCCACTCCTCCATTGGTTGACCGTCCGTGAACCCGTTGATGACTCTTTGATCCTGCCAGAGACTTGCACATCTTGTAGCAGATTTCGCACTTATGACCATTGGCGTTTATCGAGATAACAGACACAGTGTTGGCAACACTGTGAACTTACATGTGACGCTTGAGACCACCAGCTGATCGGCAAAATCTAGAGCAGTGGAAGCATAAAAACTTTCCATCCTGGGTCTCAATACGCGGCAAGTGACAACTGTAGTTGAATTGCTTTCATACGATTTCATATGATTAATCAGGCCTGTTTTTGACAGCAGGATCCGGTCACACACCTTAGAGACCCGCACATAGATAGATACATACATATATAAATACATAATTAGATAGATGGAAAGATACACAAAGATCTCCACAATTGGGATGGAGATTCCAGTTTTCCATTCTCTGGAGCTCGTCTCGGTCTGCACTGGCTACTTCTAAAATTTCAGGACCCTCGAAAATCATAGCTCCCCAGTGATCATAATCAGATGCTAGGGAACCCCAATCATCAACAAGAACACCAAAATAAGCCAAACTCTCCTTGACACTGTCTCGAAACCGTTTTTTTTTTTTTTTTTTTTTTTTTGGCTTGTACTGTGGTCTCTTGCCAGAAGGAATCTCGCCACAAAACAGCTGTTTTGTAAGTCTGGAGTCATCAAGCCGAACAAGATGACCCGCCCAACGAAAGATAGATAGATAGATAGATAGATAGATACATACATACATACATACATACATACATAATTAGATAGATAGATACATACATACAGAGTTAAATAGACAGACAGACTGCTTGATCGTCAAATACATACATCCATAATAAAATAGACATATACAAATATACAGAATTAGATAGACAGACAGATTGATTGATAGATACATTCACACATACATAATTAGATAGATCCATACATACAGAATTAGGCAAACAGATTGAGTGATAGATAGATAGATAGATAGATAGATAGATACATACATACATACATACATACATACATAATTAGATAGATAGATACATACATACAGAGTTAAATAGACAGTCTGCTTGATCGTAAAATACATACATCCATAATTAAATAGACAGATACATATATACAGAATTAGATAGACAGATTGATTGATAGATACATTCACACATACATAATTAGATAGATCCATACATATAGAATTAGGCAAACAGATTGACTGATAGATAGATAGATACATACATACATACAGAATTAGATAAACAGGCAGATTGATTGATAAATACATGCATACATACATACATAATTAGATAGATAGATACATACATACATAATTAGATACATACAGAATTAGATAGACAGATTGAGTGATAGATACATACTTACATGCATACATACATAATTATATAGATACATACGTACATACACATACATACATACATACATACATACATACATACATGTTGGTGATTGCCCAGTCGTGTCCGAGTATGGGCATTACTACATATCTTTTTGCAGATGATCTACTGATCTGCTGAACGAATGAGGATTTTTAGCCCAGCAAGGGACTTACATACTCTGGCACGAACAGGGTACTTAAGAGGTCCAAC
Organism: Acanthosepion lycidas; assembly: GCA_963932145.1. NCBI lineage: Eukaryota > Metazoa > Mollusca > Cephalopoda > Sepiida > Sepiidae > Acanthosepion > Acanthosepion lycidas. The sequence continues at coordinate 106,695,820 of OZ010587.1, read as the reverse complement.
AGCAGGTGCTGCATTATCATGCAATTTAAAATGTCGTATGAAACCTCTTCTGGACCCGCATATCTTACCAGAAATATTATATTTCAATACCTGCACGTCTACGGTGTTATAATCAATTGCCACCTACTGTCGGTGCGCTTTCAAGTGACTCCTTAGACCAGCCATCGACAAACACCCTCTACCACAATCTGAACACGTCAGATCTAGCTGCGAGCGGATGTCTTCAGGAAGCTCTACGAGGACGCCTTTACGCACATCTCTTTTAAGCTTTGCATGCCTCCTTTTCTCATCTTCAAAGTAACGGCTTCCACTATTCCAATTATTGCGATCAGGTGCAAATAATTCCCAGTTCTCACAAGGAATGTTATATTTCTTCAGCGCATCCTTGATACAGTCCGTAAAACGTATCTTAGGATTCACAGCACTCCTCTTCCCTGTTCGCAGCTCACCATAAAACAAATGCTTTGGAATGCGGCTGTCATCCATTTTGATGAGGTGAGCTGCCCACCGAAGTTGATGTTTTAGTATCGAGTACTCGGTACTATCACAGCTTCTTCTCTCATACATACATACATACATACATAGGGTAGATAAGAGTATAGATAAAATGATAGACACATACATAGGATAGATAATGGTCATCGACTCATTAATCGAGTGTTACCATCACTGAAAAGTTTTGTCAATAATTTTTCCTGAAACCCCAAAACGATTTGCAACACTTGCTGCAGATGTCACAAATTAAGTTGTTTTGTATAGGGCTTTTCCTGTTTTGTAAAGCTTGTTCACCTTCCTCGATGGTTTTCATGGCAGTATCATCGAAAGATGATTTTTTTCCTTATTCGTTTTATTATAAGAAGGGAACAGACGGGGCATCATCAATTCTACGAGGCGACGAGAGGAAGAAATTCAGGGGAACGTATGCTCACTAATTGGCTTAGCATCCTGCCACGTATGGCCTTAGCCTGTTTAAGAAATCTTGGTGTGGAAAGCGTGTCGGCGCTTCAAATCTCTTCTGCCGTGTTGGTCTTCAGAATATCGACAAAAGCGACGACGAAGTATTGTGACCATTCGCTCGCTAACCTGGCCCAGTCTTCACATTAAAAAAGGGCATAGTTATCGGTAATAAAACTTAGAGATAAGGATAAAAAGTGAGCCAGACACAATCCATATTTTTATAGAGTGACATTGATACTCGAAAAATGGGAAAGAAATTTCTTGTTTTTGGAATTCCAATGGTATGAAGAGAATTTAAAATTATAGTCATAAGTACCAATTTTTTTTTCTTGTAAATTTCAAGTATAAAGCAAATCTCAGAAAGAAATAGCTTCTTATGATCACACATTAGACATAAAAACTTTCACACAGGATTTGATCGATCAGACCCCTACATCGCATGCTAATCTTGATTGTATAGAAACTCACTCAGATGAAATAATAAGTAATATATTAAATTGATATAGAAATTAAATACATAAAGAAATAATTAATGTAGAAATTAAATTATATAGGAATTAATGTAGAAATTAATATAGGAATTAATTTAGAAATTAATGTAGGAATTAATGTAGGAATTTTATATGAATTTATATAGGAATTTATGTAAGTATGAATGTAGGAAATAATACAGACATTAATGTAGGAATTAATATAGGAATTCATGTAGGAATTAATATAGGAATTCATGTAGTAATAAATATAGGAATTAATGTAGAAATTACTGTAGGAATTAGTATAGAAATTAATGGAGGAATTAATATAGGAATTAATGTAAGTATTAATGTAGGAAATAACATAGAAATTAATGTAGGAATTAATGTAGGAACTAATGTAGGAATTAATATAGAAATTAATGTAGGAATTAATGTAGCAATTAATGTAGGAATTAATTTAGAAATTAATATAGGAATTTATGTAGGAATGAAACATTACCAGAATCGAAAAAGAATTTGCATCATATTTCAACAAAAATGTCATATGTTAAAATATACGAATTAATGTAGGAATTAATATAGGAATTAATATAGGAATTAATGTAGGAATTAATGTAGGAATTAATATAGGAATTATTGTAGGGATTAATATAGGAATTAATGTAGAGATTAATATAGGAATTAATATAGGAATTATTGTAAGCATAAATAAAGGAATTAATGTAGAAATTAATGAAGAAATGAGTGTAGGAATGAATGTAGACATTCGCTCAGAGTGAAAGAAAGACTGTAGACTAAGATGAAGAATTTGTGTACTGCTGTAAGGCCTAATCATCCTCTCATGATGAACTTAATAACTTTAATGAGAGTCCTTGATCTCGCCAAAGATCCTGTAGAGTTCTTGGGGCCCACATTGAAAGAAACGTTACCGGAATCGAAAAAGAACTTGCATCATATTTCAACAAAAATATTATGATAAAAAACATTTCAAATGTATTTTTATTGTGTTCACAAGTGCTTCAATCTTGCATTATTTAGAATAGTAACAATTTTTACTGATTTTATTTCTGTAGACTCGTCTTCGAATAATATATGTAATAATGCAAATATTTCCGATGAAGAATTTCAGAGAACATTTAAAGGAAAAGGATGCCAAAGAGATCAGAGCCAGTTACGATTTGATCCAACAAAATGTATAGACTTGGGAGCCAATCAGAAGCCAAGCGGCAATTTCCAAACGGATCTTCTTTGTTCAACAAGATAAAGACTTAGATTAGTCCAATTTGAGGAAAGTCTACAGGGCCAAATTACTCACATGTATGTGGAAAATACTCACACATCGATATACAGATATATTTCATGTCATTCATTTCAACATACTTGCAACTATTTACAAGCATGATTGCTACTCTATTGACTTACAAATATATATTTATGCATAAACAATTAATCTTATATTTATTTACCTCATATAAACGTTGCACACATATACACAGACTTAGACTCTTTTATTTATATACAAGCACTCTCATCTTGAAACACAAAAATATTCATTCCTTCTGCAAATTCATTAAATAATATAAACATTATGTACATTATTCAGATTATTGTCCTCATCTTTGTCGCCATATTTATCACAACGTTTCAGCTTCAAGGACACATGGCACAGTGGATAAAGGCGTTGGTTAGATCCAGTGACAGGACCCAAAGAGTGTGAATGCAGTGGAGAACTTGGTGAGGGGAATTAACAGGAGATAACTGATAACTGACATCCATTGAACATGGTACGTGGAACTAGAAAAGTCTACCCCAGTGAGCGAAATAAAGGGTTCAGTACGACATTCCAACAACCTATAGAAGGCCGGAGCGTACAACGGCCAAAACGTTGTAATAAATATGGTGGCAAAGATGAACATAATAGTCCGAATAATATAAATAACCTACATAATACCTCATCTCAGAAATATAGACATATATATATATATATATATATATATATATATATATATATATATATCTTATAAATTAACTGATTTAAAATATGGTTTCAAACATTTTCAATATTTTAAAATATGGTTTCTTCGCTTTAAATCAGTTAATTTATAATATTTATGGTCTGTAAATTTATATTGAGCACTGTTTTATAAAAATAAAAATATCTATAAGAACACCTGATTATATATCTTAATATTATTTCTTTTTATTATAATATATGTATATATATATATATATATATATATATATATATATATATATATATATATATATATATATATATATATATTCCAAGGAGTACATTAATCCAAAGAGAGCTCAATATAAGTAACAGCACAATGTCATCATAATAATAATAAATAAAGATAATCCTTAAAAATCCATTTCGGTTAGAATTTATTTCATTCGCATTAACAAGGAGTCTACAAGAGGGGGACTGACATTGAATATAACTTTAAAACAATGCTCTGAGACAGACACTTAGAGGTTGATGATAGCCGCGTACAGAAAGGCTCTATGTTGAGGTGATTTTTGTTTTTTTGGTGTAAAAATACATAAGCACTGATATAATAATTACATCGAGCTATCTGTAGATCAGTTTTAATAATTAATATTACTAGGATCCAATCCACCCGGATTATATACCAACAGATCGATTACCTGCATTATATATATATATATATATATATATATATATATATATATATATATATATATATTAAAGATTAAATGGATCTGTAGTAGGCGTTGAAGCTACGATTTGCTTCGTCGGTTTTAATGTGGCAACACCTGCAACTATAGAAGCTTGAGTAAACACAAACATGGATTTAGAAAAAACAATATAAAAACTATTTATTATGCGGAATACTGGCGCTATGGAAAAGAAAAAAGATGACACTGTCGGAGTATTTACTTCGTTGTGGGAACGGCAAGCACCGCTCATAAATCACACCTGAAAACTTTTGGGACCGTATTTGATTTTTGTATGCATACCTCGTTCTTAATAATAAATCCAATTATCTATCGGCGGAGTCTTCTCGTGCCAAATTCTTCGTCAGGGATAATGAGTAAAAGTTTACAGCGCCGGTGTGTCTCGCAGACGTAACGTTCCTTGTCCGTCGATGTGGTTGCTTTCTCCGTCGTCGCTATCTGTCTAAATACTAATTCTCCTTATCTTATATCGGTGGCGATAGGCTCAACTTGATCAAAATTTTAGATTCTCGTTCTTTAATTTGATGGGCCAGATGATAATTCCTTAAATTTCATTTGCTGGGTTTGTTATTTTACTGAAACTACATTCGCGCCTTTTTTTTTTTTTTTTTTTTTTACGTTACAGCGTCGAAACTACGCGTTAATCCTGGCTGCATCTGTCGTATATTTTAGGTTTTTGGAGGTGCAACATACCAAAGAGATTCAGCAAAATCCAACTAGAAATGTCGCATTCATTTTCACACCAATTCACGGGGGGGAGTCATAAATACACTTATTCTTGACATTGAGCAAAACAAAACAAAGATCAGAAAGCCATTTACTCCCTTAATGATTTTTAAAGAAGGTGAGTAAACTATGAGAGGATATGAAGAGAGCCATTACTGCCTACATCCTAAATGGAAATGGCATTTAAAGCAGATATATTTGACTATAGAAGAAAATAGTGCGAACCCTTAACGACTTCATCCTAAAGAGTTGTGGCATTTGAATAAAAAGATACGTGGATTATAAGAGGACATTGTGGAGGGCCATTACCAAACTGACCAGTAAATCATTTCATTAGGTGCGTCCTGTAGGCCGACAAAAATGAAAAATAATCATGATTCAGATCTTCTTTATATGCCGCTTCCCTCAGGATCATGGTTCTCCACAATTTCCTGACCTTTGTAGTTCTTAATAAATATTGTCTTTTAGTATCTCTCCAAAAAAACGTACTGCCAGCCATTCACTAAATATGTTATGTGTTGCTTTCTTCTCTTCTTGCCTTCATTCTGTCCTCTCTGTGAGTATCAAATTTTCCAAGCCTTCTTTTCTCATTACATACTCTAGAAATTCGAACTGTCGCTTCCTAACGTCAAATATAAGTTTCCTTTTTATTGCTATCGTCTCTAAAAATTCTTCGTTGCTAAAATATTCGGTCCATGGCATCCACAGCATCCTTCTCTATGTTGCTTCAAGTCTCTTCTTTTTCTTTGAGGAGACTGTCCATTATTCAGTGACATATAGGAGGACAGATATCGTGTAACAGTTCATCACTCTGTTATTTATGTCTAATGAAGATTTTTTCTCTCACTCTTAATACGTTGCTTAGCTTTTCGAAAGCAAATTTGGCTATCCGGATGCGTCTTCGGATCTTAGTGCCACACATTCCGTCTAACCCTCGGATCTCCAATTTTTAATTTACATTTTGGGCTTATCACTTTGCTGATAATCATGCATTATGTCATCTTCGTATTGAAGTTTAAAGTCAAGTTAAAATTATAAATACATAAATATATTTACATATAAGGAAAAGGAACTTAATTCTCCCTGTCAATACACCGTGAATAAAATGTATCAAAAGTTATATTATTAATATTAGTAGAAACAGTAATAAGAATAATAAACATCGTCCCTATTTGTACTATTTACATACGAAATATAGTCCTCATCTTTCTTGTTAGAACAAAGTCTCCGTTGTTATCAACATCGGTCTTCTTCAGGTGTTTGTAGAACCAATTAAGCTACAGGGAATTCTGAACTGGAAGCTATATTTTTATATAGGATTATCGCACGGGGAAATAGATTAGTGTATTAACCATTCGTTCTTGAATTTATTGAAAAAATAGCTTTTCCAGCAATTCGTGGCAATTGAGTAATAATAATAAAAAAGAAACTGCAGCAAAATTCATAGGGAAAACAACACATTGTCTTTCCCAACAAGAAATGCCAATTCACTGATACTAATAAAAAGGAATCTGTCGAGAAGGCAATGGGAAACTACTTCACTATCTTTCCCAAGAAGTCATGGCAATTCACAGATGATAAATGAAAGGAATCAGTAGAGAGGGCAATGTGAAACCACTTTACTATCTTTCCCAAGAAGTCATGGCAATTCACAGAAAATAAAGAAAAGGAATCTGTAGAGAAGGCAATGGGAAAACACTTCACTATCTTTCCCAAGAAGTCATGTCAATTCACAGATAATAAATGAAAGGAATCAGTAGAGAAGGCAATGGGAATCCACTTCACTATCTTTCCCAAGAAGTCGGGACAATTCACAGATAATAAAGAAAATCAATCTGTCGAGAAGGCAATGGGAAACCATTTAACTATCTTTCCAAAGAAGTCATAGCAATTCACAGATAATGAAGAAAAGGAAACTGTACAGAAGGCAATGGGAAACCACTTCACTGTCTTTCCCAAGAAGTCATGGCAATTCACAGATAATAAAGAAAAGGAATCTGTAGAGAAGGCAATGGAAAAGCACTTCACTGTCTTTCCCAAGAAGACCTGGTACTTCACAGATAATAAAGAAAGTCAATCTATAGAGAAGGTAATGTTAAAATCACTTCACTATCTTTCCCAAGAAGTCATGGCAATTCACAGATAATAAAGGAAAGGAATCTGTAGAGAAGGCAATGAGAAACAACTTCACTATCATTCCGAAGATGTCATGGCAATTCAAAGATAATAAAAAAAGGGAATCTGTAGAGAAGGCAATGAGAAACCTCTTCACTATCTTTCCCAAGAAGTCATGGCAATCCACAGATAATAAAGAAAAGTAATCTGTAGAGAAGGCAATGGGAAAACACTTCACTATCTTTCCCAAGTAGTCATGGCAATTCACAGATTATAAAGGAAAGTAATCTGTACAGAAGGCGATAGGAAACCACTTCACTATCTTTCCGAAAAAGACATGGCAATTCACAGATAATAAAGAAAGTCAATCTATAGAGAAGCCAATGTTAAAACCACTTCACTATCTTTCCCAAGAAGTCATGGCAATTCACAGATAATAAAGAAAGGGAATCTGTAGAGAAAGAAACGGGAAAACACTTCACTATCTTTCCCAAGAAGTCATGGCATTTCTCAGATAATAAATGAAAGGAAACTCTGGAGAAAGATTAGGGGAAATCCATAGATATTAAATGAAAAGTTTTCTTCTATTATTGCCTCCATCTTGAACGTAAATGGCTATAAAAGTTATAAACATTCAAGAGAGAATATGAAAAAGTTTCCGCCCAATTACGAGGTGTAGATAAGTTTTTTGTATCTGTCAAATATGGCTTCCATTAGAAATACGAATGTTTGAGTAGATTTTGTGAAGTGTGTTCTGCTTAGATCTCCTAGCTTTGCTGTTATAAAATAAACGTGTTAACGCTACTCAACCGTATAGTGATTTACTAAGCATAAATTCCATTTGGCACAATGCTGAAAGTATGGAGCATCCAGTGAGGCTCAAACTCACTACACTTCAGTGGCTAGACAAGATTGCTAATGATTACACCATGACGATGTCCTCTGCTAAACTCTATATATTTCAAAATAATTGTGTCGTCATGAGGCAGAGAAGATGTTAAAGGTTTCGATCACAGCGCTTCTCAGAGTGGTTTTAGACTGGTTTTAATCCTTTAGGAAATACATTCGAGGTACACCTTATATCGAAACCATAACAGAGGAAACAAAAGATGCAATTATATGTTTCGCCAAAAGAAGATGTTCGGATATAATTTGAACATGGCCCATCCATTTTCTTTTCCATAAGCTAACAGTTATATTATATTCATATCGGTATCTCTCTATATTTTTTAGATGAGGTATTATGTACACTATTTACATTATTCGGACTATTGTCCTCATCTTTGGTGCCATATTTATTACAACGTTTCGGCCTTCAGTATCTGTCTATATTTCTGAGATGAGGTATTATGTACACTATTTACAATATTCGGAGAATTGTCCTCATTTTGGTCGCCATATTTATTAAAATTTCGGCTTTTCAGTATCAGTCTATATTTCGGTGATGAGGTATTATGTACACTATTTACAATATTCGGAGGACTGTCCTCATTTTGGTCACCATATTTATTACAACGATTTAGCCTTTCAGTATCTGTCTATATTTTTGAGATGAGGTATTATGAACTCTAATTACATTATTCCGACTATTGTACTCATCTTTGGCGCCATATTTATTACAAAGTTTCCGACGTTTCAGTATTTGTCTATATTTCTGAATTGATGTATTATGTACACTATTTACATTATTCAGACTATTGTCCTCATCTTTGTCGCCATATTTATTACAACGTTTCGGCCTTTCAGTATTTGTCTATATTTTTGAGATCAGGTATTATGTACACTATTTACATTAACGGACTATTGTCATCATGTTTGTCGCCATATTTATTGCAAAGTTTCAGCCTTGCAGGATCTGTCTATATTTCTGAGATGAGGTATTATGTACACTATTTACAATATTCGGAGAATTGTCCTCATTTTTGTCGCCATATTTATTACAAATTTCGGCTTTTCAGTATCAGTCTATATTTCTGTGATGATGTATTATGTACAGTATTTACATTATTCGGACTATTGTCCTCATCTTTGTCGCCATATTTATTACAACTTTTCCGGCCTTTCAGTATCTGTCTATATTTCTGAGATGAGGTCTTATGTACACTATTTACATTATTCGGACTATTGTCCTCATCTTTATCGCCATATTTATTACAATGTTTTAGCATTTCAGTATCTGTCTATATTTTTGAGATGAGGTATTATGAACTCTAATTACATTATTCCGACTATTGTACTCATCTTTGGCGCCATATTTATTACAAAGTTTCCGAAGTTTCAGTATTTGTCTATATTTCTGAGATGATGTATTATGTAGACTATTTACATTATTCGGACTATTGTCCTCATCTTTGTCGCCATATTTATTACAAAGTTTCTGGCCTTTCAGTATCTGTCTATATTTTTGAGATGAGGTATTATGTACACTATTTACATTATTCGGAGTACTGTCCTCATTTTGGTCGCCATATTTATTACAAAGCTTCGGCTTTTCAGTATCTGTCTATATTTCTGAGATGATGTATTATGTACACTATTTACATTATTCGGACTATTGTCCTCATCTTTGTCGCCATATTTATTACAACTTTTCCGGCCTTTCAGTATCTGTCTATATTTCTGAGATGAGGTCTTATGTAGACTATTTACATTATTCGGACTATTGTCCTCATCTTTGTCGCCATATTTATTACAACGTATCAGCCTTTCAGTATTTGTCTATATTTCTGAAATGAGGTATTATGAACACTATTTACATTATTCAGACTACTGTCCTCATCTTTGTCGCCATATTTATTACAACGTTTCGGCCTTTCAGTATTTGTCTATATTTTTCCGATCAGGTATTATGTACACTATTTACATTAACGGACTATTGTCCCCATCTTTGGTGCCATATTTATTACATAGTTTCGGACTTCAGTATCTGTCTATATTTCTGAGATGAGGTATTATGTTCACTATTTACAATATTCGGAGTACTGTCCTCATTATGTTTGCCATATTTATTACAAAGTTTCGGCTTTTCAGTATCTGTCTATATTTCTGAGATGATGTATTATGTACACTATTTACATTATTCGGACTATTGTCCTCATCTTTGCCGCCATATTTATTACAACTTTTCCGGCCTTTCAGTATCTGTCTATATATCTGAGATGAGGTCTTATGTAGACTATTTACATTATTCGGACTATTGTCCTCATCTTTGTCGCCATATTTATTACAAAGTTTCAGCCTTGCAGGATCTGTCTATATTTCTGAGATGAGGTATTATGTACACTATTTACAATATTCGGAGAATTGTCCTCATTTTTGTCCCCATATTTATTACAAATTTAGGCTTTTCAGTATCAGTCTATATTTCTGTGATGATGTATTATGTACACTATTTACATTATTCGGACTATTGTCCTCATCTTTATCGCCATATTTATTACAATGTTTTAGCCTTTCAGTATCTGTCTATATTTTTCAGTGAGGTAGTATGAACTCTAATTACATTATTCCGACTATTGTCCTCATCTTTGGCGCCATATTTATTACAACGTTTCGGCCTTTCAGTATCTGTCTATATATCTGAGATGAGGTATGTACACTATTTACATTATTCGGAGTATTGTCCTCATCTTTGTCGCTAAATTTTTTACAAACATTCAGCCTTTCAGTATTTGTCTGTATTTCAAGGACTAGGTATTATATACACTATTTACATTATTCGGACTATTGTCTTCATCTTTGTCGCCATATTTGTTACAACGTTTCCGGCGTTTCAGTATCTGTCTATATTTCTGAGCTGAGGTATTTTGTACATTATTTACATTATTCGGACTATTGTCCTCATCTTTGTTGCCATATTTATTACAATGGTTCATATCAATACGACCCAGCCGTTTAATTAACATATTCCTTCCGGAATGTCACTTAGAAATTTTCGCTAATCATTGCTCTGTACATTATAGTTTTGGTTTGAAAATATTAACCGTAAGTGAAAGAGGAGGGGAAAGGGAAAAATTAATTGATTCTCAGTTTGGAAAACTAATCACTATAAGTCCTTTTTGCGGCTTTATGATTAGAATTCTATCTTTCTGTCTTCGTAAAACGAAATACAAATAAACAGTTATAAAAAGAAAGAAAATAAGTAATTAGATAAGAGACAAGCAAATATAAGCCATGATGATAATTGTGTGACTTGTTTGTTCCCTCATGAGAGTGTAGTAAGGAAATTTATAGAAAACGCTATACAAATTATTATTGAATTTGACGCTTTTATATAGGCCGATATTTCATTTTAAATAGGAGAGGCATCTCTTTCAACGTTAAATCCAAATGCACACACGCTCAGACACACACAGACATACAAATATATATAATCCCAAACATTACTCTTATATCGTAATCAAATGCATAGTAATTATAATCAAGATGAAAATATTCTAAAAAAAAATAATAAATACTAATATATCTACAACAGATCCTAGCAAAAAATTAGGTTAATCATATACTACACTAAATCTGGTATATCCAACTTAATTATTCGCAATGATTCTTTCCCCCACCCCGTTAGCAATTTGCAAAAAAACAACATAGTCTACAAATTCAAGTGCTCTTTGGAAGATTGTATCTTCAATGGATTAAATAATATTCATGTTGGTCACACCACAAACTCGCTTTCACGACGCTTGTCTCTACATTTGAATGACTCTAACATGTTTAGGAATTTAAAACAACATGCCTGGCCGCGTACACAATACCGGAAAATCCTTGTTGAAAACACAACTATACTTAAGCATGAAAACTATAAACAAAAACTAAAAATTCTTGAAGCTATGTACATAAAACCGTTGAAACCTAACCTGAACAAAATAAACTATGAAATCTCTACAAATATACTTAAATGCCTATATTTGATAACAGAAGCCAGTGGTTTATACCATAGGCTTCCCATACTTAATACTTCTCGTTTTCACACTCGCGTGGTCATGTGTGACGTCACGAGCTCCGACGCGATTTTGGCTTTCGCGTATCGTATGCACGAAATTGTCGTTGCTTTGAAATTTTTCATGCAACAAAAACAGACTATCATTATTGTTCTGTGTATTGTTTGTAATATTGAAATGTCATTGTCATCTTTGATAATGGCTTATGTAAGCCGTAAGCTTATATTGGATTTAAACATGTATCAATATGGTGATTTCCTTTCGCCCTTCAATGATAATGTTATTAAGCTTATCAGACAATATGAAAGGAACTTACTTAAAATAAGTAGACAAAACTTGTCTATATTATTTAATGAAACATTGCATCAATGAAAAATAGCTGCCTAAATATACACAATATATATATATATATGTCAACACTTAGAGGCGACAGTCTGTTTCATGCTATATGCAATCGTCAGGCCACGTGTGCTGTTATTTTTCTCGGCTATTTATATATATACGGGTTAGTGGTGCATTGTGGGTATTCTGTTATGGCGGTTATTTCACCGGAAGTCGTTTGTTTATCTATTTAGGTCAAATTATATTGCTTGTTTTTATTTTTTTTTCTTATTTTCTTATTTATTTATTTATTTATTAACGTAGTAAGAATTTGTTTATATCACTTATTTAACAGTTTTGTTTTGGTTTGGGAATTTAATTAAAGCTATTTGTTCAGTTTTGGGGTTGATTGTTTTAGTTCCTTCTAAGTATTATTTTGGCGGGAACAGTTTTTAATTGATTATCTTTATTTGGGATTGGTTTGTTTATTTATTTACTTGGATGAATTTAGGTTAATTTATTTTACTTGTATATTTTCTCTTTTCGGTTTTCGATTTTTAAGTAACATTTTTAGTATTTTTTTGTTTTATTTCTATTTTTTTTTTTTTTTTGTTATTTTTGCTTATTAGTATATTTATTTGTTTTTATTTTATTTTTTCCGTTTCCGTGACGATTGCATATAGCATGAAACAGACTGTCGCCTCTAAGTGTTGACTTCTATGTTCACTTTTATATTTACACACGGTCTATCTCTGATATTGAGCACTTTATTCCATAAATATAGCACACCTTAAGACTATATATATATATATATATATATATATATATATATATATATATATATATATATATATATATATATATAATATGGATACAATATGATAATCCGTATGGAATTTCCAGGAGGATATGAATCGAGGGAGAGCTCTAAAAACAGCAGCTCTCAATCTTGAAGACCTACAAGAAGTTTTTTTTTTATGTATTGAACATTGTGAGCTGCTGTTTTTAAAGCTCTCATGAAATAAAAATTATTATCTATCAGATTTTAAGTGTTTGAAATTCTTTAATTAATAATATATATATATATATATATATATATATATATATATATATATATATATATATATATATATATAAAAGATAAAAATATAGCTTTTAGGTGTTTTACATGTATGGGCTAAAGTGCTCAATATAAGAACGTATGTAAATATAAAAGGTGACATTGAAGACATCACCAAGAGGCGACAGTCTGTTTCATGCTTAAACGCAATGATCAGGTGACGTTATAAATAATATATATATATATATATATATATATATATATATATATTTATATATATATATATATATTCCCAACTACAAGTCTCGAAATTTTGCGTTTTGTTTATTCGGTTCCTTATCAGAACTTGAACCTGTGAACATTAGATTATGATGATACCAGGCTTAACATTTCGCTCCGAATATCACCTGCCGTATACAAAATAAGCGACAAAAAATGTGTTAATCAATTGAACTACTTTAATTATGACAATTTCGTTAATATCATTAAAGCACATCCTCATATCTTTCAAAGAAACAAATTCGTAGCGCGTTAGATCAAAAAGAGGCAAGTTGGCCCATACCTTTGTGGTTATCGTTACTGGTATTAAATAATTCGGAGAAAATTCAATTGTTCCAATCAAGTCTTTTTTGTTATGCATAAAAAACGTTACATTCGTTTTTTTTTCATCGCTTTTTCTTTAAAGAAATTCAATAAACGTAATCAAATAAATCCATTATTAAGAAAAACAATTCGTGGCACTTATCTGGATGAAAAAAAAAACTCTGAAGTTTTTTTTTCAAAACTGAACATTCACATTTGTTAGATTTTAAAACATTCTTCTTTCAAATATCTCAAAATCACTTACTTCCATTTATAAATTGTTTAATTCTCTTTGCTCGAAAGCTGTGATTTAAATGCTGAGGAGGTTATCATTTTCAAATCTGATAATGGCTTTATTTGAATAACTAAATTTCGTAAGAAAGAAAGAAGATGCAATTGTATATCTCATCTAATCTCCTCCCAGATGAAGATGTTGTTCTGCAGGGGGAGGGCGGAGGTTTTAAGGAAAGTGAGAACAAAATAGACATTTCTAATTAGAAGTAGAAAGAGATAATTTAAATTGCCAAGGTATACATATAAATGAAGAAAGAGGGCTTGGAGAATCTGACACTCAAAAGAACATTAAAGGCAAGTGATCAGAGGAAAGCAACGAATAACCTAACTAATGACCTTATGCAAATGGTTGGCAGAATAGAAATTAGGGGAGATTACAAGAAAAAAAAAACTACTCTGAGCTGCAAAAGACAGGAAGTTAAGGCTTCAACCTGAAGAGACACGGCAAAGAAGAAGAAGAAGAAGAAGAAGAAGAAGAAGAAGAAGAAGAAGGAGGAGGAGGAGGAGGAGGAGGAGGACTAGGAGGAGAAGAAGGAGGAGGAGGGTGAGAAGAAGAAAGAGAGGTGAAGAAGAAGGAGGAGGAGAAGGAGGAAGAGAAGAAGAACAAGAAGGACTAGGAGGAGGAGAAGAAGAAGAAGCAGGAGGAGGAGAAGGAGGAAGAGAAAAAGAAGGAGGAGGAGGAGGAGAGTGAGAAGAAGAAAGAGAGGTGAAGAAGAAGAAGAAGAAGGAGGAGGAGAAGGAGGAAGAGAAGAAGAACAAGAACAAGAAGGACTAGGAGGAGGATAAGAAGAAGAAGGACTACGAGGAGGAAAATAATAATAAGAAGAAGATTGACTAGAAGAAGAAGGAGGAGAAGGAGGAAGAGAAGAAGAAGGAGGAGGAGAAGATAGAAGAAGAAGAAGAAGAAGAAGAAGAAGAAGAAGAAGAAAGAGAAGTGGATAAGGAGAAGAAGAAGAAGGAGGAGGATAAGGAGGAGGAGGAGAAAAAGAAGAAGAAGAAGAAGACGAAGAAGAAGGAGAGGTGAAGAAGAAGGAGGAGGAGGAGAAGTTGGAGAAGAAGGAAGAGGGGGAGAGGAAGAAGAAGGAGGAGAAGGAGGAAGACTAGAAGGAGAAGAAGAATAAGAAGGAGACATGAAGGAGGAGGAGAAACACTGCTCTTCGGCAAGGCCTCGTCCGGGTTCCTCTCTGCCCAAGGCAGAGAGTTCGGCTGGAGCTGCGAACAGTCACAGCCTCGGAAGAACAGTCTATTAGACTGTTAATATTTCACCCCCCACCACCACCACGAGGGATTTATGTGGCACAAGGCCGAGTTTATCGTAGGTTTTCTGAGCCAAGTAGGCTCGGCCAAAAATATTCCCTTAGAACCCGTGTAAACGGGTTCAGGGTCTGTCTACCACCCCAGACGAAACTTTGCCCTTCAGCAAAGCCTCGTCCTGGTTCCTCTCTGCTAAAGACAGAGAGTTTGACAGTTGAACAATCCATCACTATTCCTCCGAGGCTTATTTTCCTACTACTTTATAGTAAGGAGAAGAATCCAAAATAGCCTCATTAAACCCACTATATCTTACATGTTGGGTATACATCCGGGTATAAATTTAAATTATTTTTTTTTGACGGGCTGATGGCTTGATTCTTTGTAGACGAAAGGGCTGCTGCCGTGGTTTCCGTTTGAAAGCTAGATTTTGCAGTGTGGGATTGATAGCCCAACGCCTAACTGGTTTTGAAATCAAGCTTGCTATTCTTCCAGACTGGTGATCAACTAGATCCCAGTTTGCCTTCTGTTACGAACTGGAGGCATAAGAAGAGGGTTCATACTTTTCCAAGGGGAATTTTGTGCGAAAGCTAACGCAACAACCCCGATATGAATTCGAACTCAGCACGACAGTCCTTCTGCTGATATTCATTATACTATGCTCATATCCAGTTAGTTATATAATAAAATTAGCATTGTATAAAGATAATTATGAACAGATCTTAAACAAATGATAAGGTTAGATAGATAGATAGATAGATAGATAGACAGATAGATAGATAGATAGATAGATAGATGGGAACTGGCTGAGATAGACAGACAGTGTTGTAGCATACCTACGGACGATAATGGGCATGTCCACATTCACATAAACACAGTAGGAAATACTGTATGTTTCTCTTCAGTCGGAGATTTGTCTCCCCAGACGAGACTATGTCGAAGGGCTGAATTTCGTCTCGGGAAACAGCTACCCGACACCGTTTTATACGGGGTCTATGGAGAATTTTTGGCCGAGACTACAGGCTCAGATACGCCACATTAAATTCGGGCTTGTACCCTATG
This sequence comes from Acanthosepion lycidas, assembly GCA_963932145.1. Classification (NCBI taxonomy): domain Eukaryota; kingdom Metazoa; phylum Mollusca; class Cephalopoda; order Sepiida; family Sepiidae; genus Acanthosepion; species Acanthosepion lycidas. Next base: position 106,679,330 of record OZ010587.1, on the reverse strand, counting down.
TGACCACGTGTGGTGGTTGTTAGATATTCTGCTTTTGGAGATTCATTGTGAAATTCACTTGACTCACGTCTAGCAGTTGATTACTTCTTCTACGCGCCGCTGGCGAATCTTATATGTGTTGCTCTTGTCCTAAGTATTATCGTTCATTACCAACCTTCGTGTGATTAGTAACCTTTCTTAGGTTATAAGATATATATATATATATATATATATATATATATATATATATATATATATATATATATATATATCCATATATATATTCATATATATATATATATATATATATATATATATATATATATAGAGAGAGAGAGAGAGAGAGATAGACAGATAGATAGATATAATAGATAGATAATGAAACTTTTAAAATATATATGAAATAAATGCGATAGACAGATAGATAACCAGCAAAATGATATATATATATATCCATATATATATATATATATATATATATATATATATATATAGAGAGAGAGAGAGAGAGAGAGAGATAGATAGATAGATAGTGATACATATCGATACATAATGAACCTTCTGAATTAGATATGAAAGAAATGCGATAGATAAATAGATAATGAAAAAACTGAGATAGATAGATAGATAGATAGTGAACAAACTGAGATATATAGATATTAGCTTGGTGCAAAAATAATGACGTAATAATGTCGTTTTTTGACATTAAAAATGCCTCAAAAAACGGCATTATTACGTCATTATTTTTGCACCAACCAATAGATGGATAGATAATGAACATAGATAAAGAACACAGATAGATAGATAGATAGATAATGATCAAATTTAGATTGATAGATAACGAACAAACTGAAGTACATATACATAGATAGATAGATAGATAGATAGATAGAAAGAAAGAAAGAAAGAAAGAAAGAAAGAAAGAATTTTTACCATTCTTTTATTTTATTCTTTTTAGCCGCACATTTTTTTTTTCTTTTTTGTTTTGGTATCGCTCTTTTTTCATTAATCCGTTTTGTCACCATTTTCCTTTTTGTCTTCTTCTGTTCTCTACTATCAGGCTGCTCTCTCTCTCTCTCTCTCTCTCTCTCTCTCCATCCCTCTCTCTCTCTCCCTCCTCGCTCTCTCTTTCTTTCTTTTTCTCTCCCTTTCTCTCTCGCTCTCCCTCTCTCTCTCTTTCTTTTCTCTCCCTCTCTCTCTCTCTCTCTCTCTCTTCCTCTCTTTATCGCTCTCTTTGTCCCGAGATTTTATTGGTTGCTTTGCCCGCATATGCCATGGTGTGTCCAGGGTGCTCGGGCCCTGGTCTGCTTATTTTCGCGACTTCACAGAGAATCAGCCAGAAAGGCGAAGAAATCAGTTTCTTCCCAAAAGAACGAAACCTATTTGAAAGTAAAGAGAAGTCACTAACTCTGACCGATGCAGAAACAATTGTCAGTGGAGAGTTTCTCAGTCCTTATTAGAAGCGGAAATTTCCGGCAATACTTGTTTATGTCGCCTGCAGTCATAGCAGCAGCAGCAGCAGCAGCTGTCATGATGATTGCAGAAGAAATAACAGAGGCTAATGGCCGTGATTGATGCGAACGAAAATAATGGATCTTCCTTTGATAAGATTTCCATATTTTAGAGAATATTTTTTTATGATTTCTATCTTCTTCCAGATAATTTTTATATTTCGGTCTTTGTCGACGCTTTCCTTTCAGTTTATTCATTTTGTGTCTTTCATAGTTAGATTATTTTTTTCTTTCAAACCCATTCGTCTTCTTCTCCTTCTTCTTCTTCTTCTTTTCCTTCTTCTTCTTCTTCTTCCTCTTCTTCTTCTTCTTCTTCTTCCTCTTCTTCATCTTCTTCTTCATCTTCTTCTTCTTCATCTTCTTCTTCTTCTTCATCTGCTTCTTATTCTTATTCATCTTCTTCTTATTATTCTTCTTCTTATTCTTCTTCTTCTTCTACTACTACTACTTTTTCTTCATCTTCGTCTTCTTCTTTTTCTTCAACTTCTTCTTCGTCTTCTTCTTGGTTTTCTTCTACTTCTTCGTCTTGTTTTTTTTTTCTTTTTCTTGGTCTTTTTCTTCCTCTTCTTCTTGGTCTTCTTCTTCTTTCTCTTCTTCTAATACTACTACTACTTCATCTTCTTCGTCTTGTTTTTCTTCGTCTTCTTCTTCGTTCTTTTCTTCTACTTCTTCGCCATCTTCTTCTTCGTTTTCATTTTCTCATTTTTCTTCGTCTTTTTGTTCTTCTACTACTACAACTTCTTCTTCTTCGTCGTCTCCTTCTTCATCATCTTTTTCTTTGTCGCCTTCTTATTCGACTACAACTTCTTCCTTTTCTTCCTCTTATTTTTGTTTGTACTCTTCTACTACTTCGTCTTGTTTTTCGTCTTTTACTTCTTCTTCTTCGTCTACTTCTTCTACTATTACTAGTCCTTATTCTTCTTCTTCTTCTTCCTCATCTTCTTCTTCCTCGTCTTCTTTTTCTTCGTTTTCTTCTTCATATTAATCGTCGTCGTCTTCTTCTTCGTCTTCTTCTTCTTCTTCTTCTTCTTCTACTACTTCTACTATTACTAGTACTAATTCTTCTGCTTCTTCATTTTTTTCGACTTCTTCTTCTTTTTCTTCGTCTTTTTCTTCTTCATCTTCTTTTTCTACTACTACTACTAGTAATTCTTCTTCTGCTGCTGCTGATTCTTCTTCTTCGTCTTCGACGACTACTACTAGTAATTGTTCCTCTTCTGCCTCTTCTTCGCCTTCTTCTTCTTCTTCTTCTTCTTCTTCTTCCTATTCATTTTCTTCTTCTTCTTCTATCTGTTCCGTGTGCCTTCATTCAGGACGTGGGCTAATCATGGCTTCCCACAATTGTCTGCTTGCTCTCTCTCTTCTATCTCTTAATCCCTATCCTGACAAACGTCTCATTGGCTACATGTTGTTTTCCTCTGCCCCTCTTGCTTTCAAGTGTCAAAGTTTCTAAGCCTTCTTTCCTCATTATATGTCCGAGAAGTTTCAACTGTCTCTTTCCGATGCTATGAATAATTGTCCTTTTTACTTCCATTTCCCCCAAAACTTCGTCGTTGTCACGAAAGAGAAACAACATTTTTTCTATTAACGAGCTCAGATCGCTTCTCGAGCAAATATTTTATGCACACTTTACAACCCTAGACGCATTATGTTACCTTTTTTTAGTGTTTAACTGCATTTCTAAATAAATAATTCCCCTAATATGGCACGACCTTTCTTCAATGGCTTTTCACATTGGTTCTGGATATTATCCCTGACTTTCGTTTTTCATTTCCTTTTTTTTTTTCTCTCTTCATTATTTCCTTTTCTTTCACTTTCTTTTTTCCTTCGTCTTTTAATCATTCTTATTTCTTTCTTTCTTTTTTTATTTCTTTCCTTAGCTCTCATTTTCTTTCTTTCTTTCTTTCCTTAATTTTCACTTTCTTTTTTCTTTTTCTATTCTATTCCTTTTTTTCCTTATCTATCACTTTCTTTCTTTAATTTTCACTTTCTTTCTTTTTTTCTTTTCCTCGTGTGTTCATTCTTTCTTTATCTCACACTTTCTTTTGTCCTTTTTTTCTTTCTTTTTGTGTTTCTTCTTCCACATGTTTCACTGATTGATTTTAGTTTTCTACGTAGGAGAAAAAGGGATCACAAATCTTCCAGGGAAATTTGTGCGAAAACTGACTCAAATACCGCTACTGGAATTCGAACTCGGAACGTCAGTACTACATTCAATGCTGATATCCGCTACGCTACGCTCAGATAGCCATATAATAAAATTAACATTACACAAAGCTGATTACGGACAGATTTCAGACAAATTATTATTAGATATACAGATAGATAGAGAGAGAGAGAGAGAGAGAGAGAGAGAGAGAGAGGAATAGATAGATAGATAGATAGAGTTTGGTTTAGTTTATTTTGTTTTACGGCATATCAACCTTAATGGGTTATTTAATGCCGACAACATTTTTAGGATAGATTCTTATAAATAGAATATGTATTCTTTGGTTTAGATTGGTTTGGTTTATTTTGTTTTACAGCATATCAACCTCAATGGGTTATTTAATGCCGACAACATTTAAAGGATAGATTCGTATGAATAGAATATGTATTCTTTGGTTTAGATTGGTTTGGTTTATTTTGTTTTACAGCATATCAACCTCAATGGGTTATTTAATGCCGACAACATTTAAAGGATAGATTCGTATGAATAGAATATGTATTCTTTGGTTTAGATTGGTTTGGTTTATTTTGTTTTACAGCATATCAACCTCAATGGGTCATTTAATACCGACAACATTTTTAAGATAGATCCGTATGAATAGAATATGTATTCTTTGGTTTAGATTCGTTTGGTTTATTTTGTCCTACGGCACACCAATCCCAATGGACTACTCAATGCTGACAAAATTCTTTATTGCTGGTAATATTTTGTTTTTGTCAAAAATCTGTTTCTGGTAATATATTTCCTTCAAAATTGTATTGCTGGTAATATTTTTTATCAAAAATGTATTGATGGTAATAGTTTATTATTGGCCCATAGCTGGGACAGTAACAGGTGCTACCACTCCGGATCAGGGTGGACCTGGGAACACCAGCAATTAAAAGGTGGTTCCACGCTCCTCAAAACCTCCTGATCAGAGGCCTTGCTGTTGGACATAGTTTATCGTCTTACCCAGAACGCGGATGTAGTTTATCGTCTTACCCAGTACGCGGATGTAGCTTAACGTCTTACTCAGTACGCGGATGTCGTTTAACGTCTCACCTAGAATTGAGATAGATAGATAGATAGATAGATAGATAGATAGATAGATAGATAGATAGATAGATAGATTCGTTTTCTGCAGTTTATCAACCCTTTGCATGTTATTTATATCCAGAAAATATTTTTAGATTGTAAGAACTTTGGAGGAGATAACGTTTTTTAGTGATACAAACCTAACTAATTAACTCATAGCAGGAGGAGAAGAGGTGGATTCATACGTTTTCCAGGGGTGTTTGCGCGTAAGTGATTATAAGTAACCTAAAGGGAATTGGAACTCGGGCTCTCCAATTAACAATTCCGAGTCATTATCCATTAGACCGTACGCACATCTAAGGTCACAGCACCTGGTATTCTCAAGCCGTCACTCGCCCAGGTACTGACCAAGCACGACGTTTAGCATCGGTGATAGTACGGGAACCAATGTTTCAATGTGATGTGGCCGTAAACACCACTGTGGTGTACAGATAGATAGATAGATAGATAGATAGATAGATAGATAGATAGATAGATAGATAGATAGATACCCAACCAGAGAATAATGCACGCGCCTGCTAGTTCGTAAATTTCAAAATTGGTTTCACTGAATAAATTCATTTAGGACGTAGTAGAGAACCATAAACACGTAACAGAGAGGATAACGAACCTATTGGATCGCTGTATTTGTTTATCAAAAGTGTTTAGCCTTCTAATGTTAGCTAGAAAGTCCTAACTCACTTAGGAAGCGGAAAGAAAACAACAAATCTTGATGTCTGTCTGGTGGAATTTCCAAGGGGTCTGCATTTCGCGCTTGTTCTACAAGGTCAACACTAAACTGAATTGCCAATAGCTAGACCGCGTGTAAGATAAACTAAAGTATCCTGCTTTGGTCAATCAAGGTTTGGTTTTGTTTCGGCAAGACAATGTAATGCCATACGCTGCCAGGTTGCCTAAGGAGAACTTCAAACAGATAGACGGAGATCGAGATTCTTCAGCATTCGCCATTCAGTCTCGATTCTGCTCCGAGTAACTATGGCCTATTCCGTTCAATTGCGAACCTCTTCCATGACCAGCAATTCAACACTTTTTGATGAAGTAACAGAAGCTTGTTTATAGTTTTTTTTTTTTTTTTAAATGCAAAGCCAACGAACTGGAATCTGGAACAGATTCCTGATCCTGGTTGATCGCTGACAAAAGATAGCCGACAATGGTGGACTTTATTTTGAAGATGAAAAGTTGGTGTTTCTCCATAAAATTTTGTTGTTTTCTTTCTGATTTCTAAGTGAGTCAGGACTTTCTGACCAACCCAATAGAAGCAAATATGGCTGTCATTAATATTACTATTACTAGATTTAAATATTTTTAAACACATAAGCCATATTGGAGCAATGCGCCATCATGTTGATCCAAATTTATACAGTTGAAAACTATAAAAACAAATCAAAAAGTGGCTTTACATATACTGCACTAATAAAAAGGTCTTATTTCTCCCATCCCCCCCCAAAAAGGGTTTTACTTTTCTTACTTCGTTGTATTAAAAGTGGTTCATAAAAATGGAAATAATTTACAACTCTATCTAAAATTTATTATCGTAATTGTTCTACTCAAAAAAACCTTTTGACCAATTTTTGAAGATCATTTTTGATCTTCAAGAATTTAAATACAAAATTTCAAAAAGCGTACTGAGTATAGCGACAGGATGAAAAGGATGAAGTGTACAATAATGAAGATGAGATTGCTAATCTGAATAATAGTAATTCTTTATCTTAAAGATGACACCATAAACTGATAGAAATGATATGAATTATGAAAAGTCTATTAACACAATATATTGTTATAAAAAAGCAACAATAGTAAGAGGAAGTAAAATTCCTAAATAAAATAGTAGTAATAATTACTAGTTTTTCTAAATATGATAATTGAATTTTTAATGATGAATGCATTATCCTAGGCTATATTTATCAAAACACTTTGGATTAAAGCTGTCATTAATATTACTATTACTAGGTTGGCCAGAATGTCCAGACTCACTTAGGAAGTAGAAAGAAAACAACAACATTTTATGGAGGAACAGCAACATTAGATTAGATTAGCCAGAACGTCCTAACTCATTGTCACATCAGATGAGAAGTGGGTGTAGTTGCTTAATCACAATCAGAAGAAATGGGTTCCATGAGGTGAACAATAGGCATCCGTTCCACAACGTAATTGGTTTGACAAGAAGTTCATGATTTCTTGTATGGTGGAATTTCCAAGGAGTACTGCATTTCGAGTTTGTTCCAAACGGTCGCGCCATCAACTTTATCGCCAGCAGCTAGACCGCGTGTACAAAAACTAAAGAAGTATCCTGCTTCGGTCAATCGAGGTTGTTTCAGCAAGACAATAAGATACCACACACTGCCAGGTTGACTAAGGAGGACTTCAAACAGATGAACGCTATTGAGATTCTTCCAGATCCACTATTCAGTCGCAATGTTGCTCCGAGTGACCTATTTCGTTCAATGTAAAGTAAATTCCGTGCAAAGTAAATTCAAGCACCTCTTTGAATGACGAGATAGTTAACCGAATATCAAAGGCGACCAATGCCTTTGGGAACTTTAAACATCGCCTGTGAGATGTTCTTGGGGGTTCCCTGGAAACGAAAATCAGTTTTTAGCGAGCAATAATTCTCACCACACTTCTTTATGGGCCAGAATTGGACACTGGACACACATCAATCAACTTGATGCTTTTCTAAACTGTCTTCGTTCAATATGCGGTTATACACGGCAGAACAAAATCTCTAACCCTGATCATTTCATGAAATGTAGCGTCATTGAATCCTTTCTGATACAATCACAGTTCAGATGGGCTGGTCATGTCATCAGAAGGAGTGATGATCGGATGCCTAAAATCCTCGTGTATAGGCAACTTTTTCACGGTAAGCGTAACGTAGGCCGTCCTTGGTTACGCTTCAAAGTCAAATTTAAATACAATTTAAGTGCTGCAAACATTCCTATGGAGGAATTCGAACTCGCTGTAGAAAATCGAGCAAATTGAAGAAACACCTGATATAACGATATATGATTTTGTATAATTTTATATATCAACAAAATGTATTTAGAAAGATATGACAAAAGGAGTCTAGATTAAGAAAAAAATATTCTTTCAAAAGATTTTGAAACTGCCAGCGTCTCTCGTTTTGAGCGCATGTATAGACATGGCAACGTCACCAACGTCATGAAATCCGAACGGATGAAACGCGTTTAAAAAAAAAACCTTGATTCGTCTATCCCCTCCTCTGACCTCTCGATCCCCAGCTACCTTCCCCACCTTAGAAAAGATTCTCAAACCCACATGCATGGCCTTGAAGTTTACGTCAAGGACCATCTCCCGCTGGCTAGATAGTTGTCTCTTGAATCTCCAGACCATTCGTACATGTGTCTCCGGCTATCTCTTCTCAATGCTGTAAGAAACCTCTTCTTCCTTTAGCGCTCACCATCCTCCCAAGACTGTGGTATAATTGAAACATTTCTGACAGCATTGACAAGGCTTTCTCTCTCCATCCGTTTTATTATGGGGTCCACCCTTTTCTGATATAAATGGACTCCTCCTGCTGCCATAAAATAGCCACAGTTAGTCAGAGATGAGCGCTTGAGGAACAGGGTCAGGAAAGAGAGTGGAAAGTACATAGACACTGTGATTGAGTTGACGGTAGAAATCAGTTACAAGGACGTCCGACTCTAAGGAAGTTTACTTCGAGACTGTATATAGCGATCTTTGATTAATACTAACCGGCGTTCCTGGATTTTACTAACAGCATTACATTTTGTATTTTGTGTAAATACATTTAATTTCTTAGCTTAAATACTTGCGTTTGTCATTTATTGGAGACCCATTTTTCACGCGGAATCCACAACAACTTGGCGAACGAGGATTCGAAACTCACGCGGATAACCCACAACAACTTGACGAACAAGGATTCGAAACTCACATGGAAAGAAAAACTTTTCGTACGTCTAACAACAAACAACTTGGCGAACACACGCGGAAAAATAATCAACCGAAGAAAAATCCTTCCCTCGTCGTTCAACAACAAATTAGCGACAAACAATTTCGAGGAGTAAAAATACATAAAATTGAGTTATCATGGAAGATTTTAAAAATATGTTGGTAGAAATGATAAGACACCAAAATGAGTAACAATTACAAATGCAGAAATAACAAAATAATCAACAGTTACAGCTACAAGAAAAATGGCAAAAGCAAATATTACAAACGCAAAAGGAAAATCAAGATAGAAAAACAGAGCTCCAGGAACTAATATTGAAAGTAGCGGGCAGCAAGCAATTAGATATTGAAAAAGAAGCAACATTTTCGCAAGACTCAGTGTGGAATACCATAGAGATTTTCAAATATTCTCTAGATGAGGACAAAAATTTTGGAGATTACTTCAGAAGACATGAAGACATCTTTAACATAGACTGTCAAAATTGGACAGAAGCAAAAAGCTGCTTAGAAAATTAGGAACCGAAGAATATACAAAGTTCGTGGATTATATCTTGCCAAAAAAGACGAACGAATTAAAATTTGACGAAGCAGTGACATGTCTTAAAGAACTCTTCAGCCCCAAAACATCACTCTTCCATAGGAGGTGGAAATGCCTTAACCTGGTAAAGGGCGATAATGAGGATTATTCCACGTTTGCCGCAATCGTAAATAACCATTGTGACGACTTCAAACTAGCGGAATTAACACCGGACAATTTTAAATGTCTCATCTTTGTCCAAGGGCTAGTTTCTACAAAAGATAGCGAAATGCGTAGAAGAATGCTTGCAAAATTACAAAATGAACCGGGTCTAACATTACAGCAATTATCAGAAGATTGCCTGAGATATCTAAGCATAAAGAAAGACGCAAAGTACATTAAAGAATCAGCTGTTTCTCATATACGTAAGTTAAATAAAAGTCTACGTTCTTCACCCTCCCCGGAAAGAAAACTAAAATTTTACGACAATGAAAAAAGATTCTCACCCTCCCCGGAAAGAAAAATAAAATATTATGATAAGAGAAAATTTTACAATAAGAAAAGTACAACTTACAGGACAAATTATGACGAATATCGAAACAAATATAAGCCCCCTCCATCAGCATGTTATCGATGTGGAGGATTACATTGGAACAAGGATTGCCGCTTCAGATATAAAAACTGTCATGAATGTGGAAAAAAAGGCCACAAGGCATCCGAATGTAGAAATAGAAAAGATACTAACAGAATAAGAGCTACAAGAATGAATAATGATGACAACACCAATGTAAGGAAATATGTAGAACTGGAAATTTTAAACAAAAAGATTAAATTAGAACTGGAAATTTTAAACAAAAAGATTAAATTACAACTGGATTCAAGTTCCGACCTCACGATAATCAACTTACAGACATGGAAAAAACTCAACAGACCTACCATGTTACACACTCAAAAAATTGTCAAGTCGGTTACAGGCAAACTAATAAAATTTGAGGGAGAAATAATAGTGAATGTTAAATTTCACGGCAAAACAAAAAAACTTAAGATATACGTCATGAAAGATACTGAAAATTTAGTAGGTATCGACTGGATGCAGAAATTCAACGTTTGGGACCTACCTATCAACTCGTTTTGCAAAAAGTTAGAGGTTGAACCATCAGATACCATAAAATTGAAGGAAGAATTTTACAAGCAATTTCCTGAGGTATTTTCAAGAAAACGTCCAACCAATTTTCAGAAAGAAGCAAAATGTACCGTTTGCTACTATAGAAAAAATAGACAAAGAATTGGAGAGACTTGAACAAACTGGGATTTTATCTAAAACAGAGTTTAGTGAGTGGGCTGCGCCGGTGGTTTATGTAAAAAAGAAGTCAAGGGAAATTCGTGCATGCGCAGATTTTTTGACGGGACTCAACAAGGCAATAAAGGACCACCATTACCCACTACCGAGCCCAGAGGAAGTATTTACAAAGCTCAATGGCGGTAAGATATTTTCAAAAATAGGTCTTAGTGATGCTTATCTAGAAATTCCAGTACAAGAAGAGAGTTCGAAATCCTTTGCATTAATACGCACAAAGGGTTGTACAAGTTCAACAGACTACCATTCGAAATAGAAGTTGCTCCTGCAATTTTTCAGCAAACGATAGACACAATGCTCACGGGTCGGAATTTCGCGACCGCGTATCTGGATGATATTCTAATTAAGAGCGACAATGTTGAAGAGCACACGTCACACATAAAAGAAGTTTTTAGAAGACTTCAGGATTTCGGCTTCAAAGTAAAAGGAGAAAAGTGTGATTTTTTCCTAAATGAAATTAAATATTTAGGTCAGATAATAAATGAAAATGGCAGGAAACTGGACCCAGAGAGGGCATCGGCAATTAAAATATGCCGGAACCAAAAAATATTGCAGAACTGCAAAGTTTCCTGGGCCTAGCTACAACTATGGCGAATTTATTGATAATATGCATAAACTGAGGGCTCCATTAAATGAGTTACTAAAAAAGGAGCATAATTGGAATTGGACAAAGGACTGTAAAAAAAGCGTTCAAGGAAATAATACAGAAATTAACTTCAAAGCTAACACTGACACATTTTGATCCGGAACTCGAAATAATTATTGCAAGTGACGCGAGCTCACATGGGGTAGGTGCGTGTATTTTACACAAGATGCCGAACGGTACAAACAAACCCGTTGCACACGCATCTAGATCATTATTACCGGCGGAAAGAAACTATTCACAGATTGAAAAGGAGGCATTAGGCATAATTTTTGCAGTAACTCGTTTTCACAGATATATATATGGGAGAGAGTTCACACTTCAAACGGACCACAAACCACTCCTTACGATATTTGGTTCAAAAAAGGCCTACCAGTCTACACAGAGAACAGACTTTTAAGATTGGGAACTGTGTTACTGAACTATAATTTTAAACTGGAATTCTTACCATCAAAGAAAATAGGAGACGCTGACGGACTATCGCGATTAATACCCGCGAAAAGCGAACCGTTAGAAGATTCGGTAATTGCCGCATTACAAGCGGAAGATGAAATCAGTAAGGTACTATGCAATACAATAAAGGAACTACTTGTAACGCTGCTAGAGATAAGACGAGAAGCAGAAAGAGACGAGTTTATTCAAGAGACCAAGAAAAAAATAGAAGACAAAGTGAAGAATTTAGCAGATAGTTTCTCAAATTATATAACTACTGCCTCAAGATGTCCCCTGGGATGTTGTCTTCACGCTCCCCGTTCAAGAATGTGCTTCCGAGGTCTCATGTGTTAAAGATGGTGTCGAGGCTTTCATCCCCTCAAATCGTGCCCCTCCCTTTGGTTCTCTGGTGCTTGCTCAGCTGCCATTGCCCATAGGAACCACTTCTTCCACCTATATCGTTGTGATATGTCTAACTGCAATAGACGTCTTTTTGTCTCTGCCCGTAACGAGTGTAAGCGTGTCCTCAATGAAGCTAAGTTACTATTTGCTGCTCGAATGAAAGAACGCATTGCATCTCGCAAATTCGGCTCCAAAGATTATTGGCGTCTCTGCAAGAGCGCACTTAACAATAGCAAACCCTCTATGCCTCCTTTGTTAAACCATTTCGAGACTCTGACCACTTCTGCCGACAAGGCTGAATGCTTTGCTCAGAAATTCTCATTCACTTCAACGCTCGTCTCTTCCGGTGTTTCCACACACGATTTCCCCCTTAGAACTGAGACTCTATTGAGTGAGCTGCACATTACCCCGTCATCGGTATTGGGCATTATCTCTAATTTTGACCCCCACAAGGTTAGTGGTGGAGATGGGATACCAGCCATTGTCCTGAAGAAATGTGCACCTGAACTGGCCCCTGCCGTCTTCAAATTATATAACTACTGCCTCAATGAATTTTGTTTTCCAGCCTGTTGGAAGTCCTCATCAATTGTTCCTGTCTTTAAGAACTATGCTGACCCTTCTAACTCTTCTAATTACCGTTCTATCAGTCTTCTACAACATCTTCGGCAAAGTCTTCGAAGTTTTAATCAACGCCGAATTGGTTAAGTACCTTAAATCCCATGATCTGCTCTCCGACATCCAATATGGTTTCCGCTTTGCCCGTTCTACAACTGAAGTGCTTACGGCCATCACTGAAATTGTTTACCAAGCTCTTCATAATAACGGAGAAGCTCGTGCCGTGGCTCTTGATATCTCCAAAGCGTTTGATAGGGTTTGGCATGGCGGCCTTCTTCGTAAGCTTCAGGGTTATGGAATTTCAGGTCAGTTGTTTGACTTAATACAATGATTCCTGCCAAACCGTGTATTGAAGGTCGTTCTCAACGGATTCTCCTCCAGTTCCTATCCCACGAACGCAGGTGTTCCCCAAGGCTTCATCTTAGGCCCTTCTTTGTTCCTTATCTTCATCAATGATCTTCCTGACGCCATAGATTCCCAAGTAGGCATTTACGCGGACGACACTACAATTTACTCCTGCCTCAAAAAAAAAATCTAGTGTCGCTGACAAAACTAACCTGGCCGTTCGTCTCGAAAATGACCACCAATCGGTTGGGAACTGGGGCAAGAATTGGCTGGTTACCTTTAACGCCTCAAAAACAAAACTGCTCTCTATTACTCATATCAGAGAACCATCCCTGCCTCGCATTAGAATGTCTGACGCTCAACTCCACGAGAGCACCTATTTGTGACTGGTCGGTCTCACATTGACTAGTGACCTGAGATGGAACAAATACATTGAGTCAATAGCTTCGCCCACCGCAAGGAAAGTTGGCACCCTGTGCCGCGCCAGGAAATTTTTCTCGCCGGAGTCGATCCTTCAAATCTACAAATCAACCATTCGCCCTTGCATGGAATATTGCTGCCATATATGGTCCGGCGTTTGTTTCAAAGTTCTTGATAAGATCCAGGAACGGATATGCAATGTAATTGTCCCTGATCTGGCATCTCCTCTGCAGTCGCTCTCTCACAGAGGTGTCGTCGCCTCCCTCTGTTAAAATACTTTCACAGCAACTGCGCTGATGACCTGCTTTCGCTGGTTCCCAGATTTCATGAATTTAAGCGTTCTACTAGGCTGGCATCTCGCTCACACCCTTTCACTGTCGAAACTGTTAAATGTAGCTGTCTCGTCTACTCCAATAGCTTCATGTCTCGCACCTCTAGCCTGTGGAATTCCCTCCCTTTTTCCTGTTTCCCTGATAGCTATAATTTCCAACTATTCAAATCTAGTGTCAATCGATGTCTCCAGATAACTTGATCTATACCCTATCCTTCTCTTCATCCTTTCCTCTATCACTCATATTTGCTCTCGATTCAACTCTCTGTAATCCCTTGCGTGCTAGTGGCTTCCGACCTTGCTTGCGGTGAAACGCTTAAAAAAATTTATATATATATATATATATATATATATATATATATATATGGGTGTATGTGTGTGGGTGTGCAGGTTTCATTAAATATGTCAGACAAGGTGCTTCGATTAATTTTTTTATATAATTTCTCATATGATATATATTTTTTTTCTTTTCAGGAGATAAATTATATAAAAACTGTCCAAATGTTATATTTCCTCGCGCTTTCAGCTATACTTTTACCCATTTTCAAGTTTCAAATATATTAAATGTTAACTAGAAATAGATTGTTGGATGTATGCATTTATATGTTTCATTTTCAAAATACGCGTCGATGTTCATAGATGATATTATTGATTTTCTTCTTTTTTTTTTTTTTGTTTGTTTGATTTTTTTTTTGTGAATAAGTTTCCCATTATTTTTAGACTTTTTATATGTAGTCGATGCTGTTATATTTGTATTATCAACAAGTATGTTACGAATCGTGTCCAGTATGTTTCCGTGATTATTTAAATAAGATCTAATTGAGCTATGGTCAGAAAGATGTAGTGTGAGTCTTCTTGTCAAGCATGTTGTAGTGTGGCCTATATAATTGTTTACAAATTTTGATTGATCAGGAACACAACTCCTTAATGGTCATTTAAATCCGTAAATAATATTTGTTTTATTTAATTTTGTTCTAAGAGGTTAATTATTAAAATATTATTATTTTAACTATAAGGCTGGTGAATTGAAATTGTTTGTAATAATTTATAATCCATTTTTTTTTTTGCTCTTGTCTACTTAAGTTGTGTCCTTATTTTTTTATAATGTTCTTAATTCTATTTACATCTTGTTTGTAATATTCGTTCATCTGATTTTTACAAAAAAGAATAATGTTTATGTTTAATTCTCATCGTTGCTACATATATATATATATACATATATATATATATATATACATATATATATATATATATACATATATATATATATGTGTGTGTGTATATATATATATATACATATATATATATATACATATATATATATATGTATATATATATATATATATACACATATATATATATATTATCGTTAGAGATAAAGCGATGTTCAGTTTTTAAAATTAAATATTTGGCATCCAATTGGCTAAATGTCAAACTGAACCTCTCATCCAGTTTTACATTACTTTTTTTTTCGTTTATATCATTATTGTTTTTAATTATCCCACATTCTCTTAGTGGTAATTTTGTAATGAAAGATGTAGTTGTCTGCTCCTTGAAGTAAATTTATTATAGAGCATTTCAAGTTTGCTGCATTTTCAATAGATTTTCAACTTAATAAATTGTTTTCTCTTTCAATCAGAACCAAATTCTTTAAGATGAAATAATGGTCACATCAATTACGGTGAACGCCTAATGTATTGAGTTTATTCTTTTGTAAAAGATCCCATATATGTTCATATAATCTTTTCTTTTAGAAGTCTCTCAAATGTATTTAATGGATCCTTCATTCCAATCTGCTTTATATAACCATGTTTCAGATTTGATGTTATTTTTTGGCGCTGCTTAAGTTGCTCTTAAGTAGTTATGAGCAACTTTTCTATTAAAGTTAAATAAAATCTTTTTTCCATTTTAGTCGCTATAAACTTTGCAGGTAGTAGGCTATCTTTTCTAATTTTGTTTTTGTTGATTTCTTAAGTTTTTCTCTTTGCGTTATATATGAAGCCATTCAGATATTGGAGGAGTTTAAACGTATTTTCAATTTATTTTTCAATATATTTTTCTTCGTCATATAAATATTGAGAGCTCCACATTCTAAGCGTTCTCATTCGAAACTTATAATTATGCCGGATTTTATGTTGTTGTTGTGGTGTGATTAGAAGTTTATAAGGTAATTCAAGCGAGTGGATTTTTTCGGTAAATATTTATTTTGAGATCATTATCAATGGCGTTTAGCCTTACTGACAATTTCAGTAGATCTGCAGTCTCTTTTAGAAAATATTTTTTTAAATCATTTCATCTCAAGCAAGGTTGTAATGCCACTATGACGCGATAGGCTACTGAGAGTGAAAGAGAATTGGAAAATATTATTGCTATAAAAGGACAATGAAAAAACAGGTTTCAGGCTGAAACAAAAAGGAGATTAATGTCCCATTTATATTTTTGAAGGAAGTAAGAAAATGGACGGAAGATCCACAGGCAAGAAGTGTAGGAAAAGAAATTATTAGAATAGAACCTACGTTTATTTCAACAGTAAGACGATGTGACCTAATAGCCAATCGAGTATTACGCTTAAATTTACAAGAAGATCTCATTAGAGCAATGGCCATGAAAATATTTATAGAAAAGACAGAGGGAAGCTACGTCACAATGGCAGAAAAGGGATTTAAGTCGAGATGCCAAATTAGATCCTTCTTTGGTTTGTGTAGCACGAACCTCAAACCAGATAGAGCAGTAATGTTCAATGGACAGACGAACGATAAATGTGCAAAATATATTCTGACGAGAAAAGTTTTGAGCACGACACAATTGACCAATTTTCCAAGAAGCAGATTTGTCTTATAATATGTCCCGGAAAGGGATATATTTGTTCGAAGTAGCAAAGTGGTTTTGGACTATTGTAACTAAGTAGGACGATCTAGCAGTTAACCGTAATGGACTGGTCCTCGTCGTAGTGGTAGGCAATAGGCGTAGGCAATAGGCGAAGACAATACGCGTCGTCCTGTACCTCCACATCAGTCTGTATTTATGGCTGACACCAGCCAATCATATTACTGTGAGGGGAAACCAGGTGTATGTATATTCATTACATCATCTTAAAAACTTTAGTGAAAGTTTTTCACTAGGTGTGGTGGTTGCATCTAGCTGCGTCAACAGAAAAATGGTAAGACCTAGATGCTAATCTAGTAGCACGCTCAAATGTATGTATACTAAATGTGGATCAGAACGTAAATTTACTGGTCCGCCTGTAAAACAAAACAAAAAGAATTTGAGGAATAATTTCTGTAGATTAGAAATTATTACTCTATCATTAACATCTCAATAATTCGAAAAAAATATTGACTTTTTCTCATTTCAAAAAGAGGGCCTTATTCACAATAAAAATGTCAAGCTTGAAATTGTTTTTGCATCATTGATAACCGTCTTTTTTATTGGCATCTGTCGATCAAAAGATACCATGGATCTGTGCCCAGTAATCCGTACAATTTCACTCGGGGGCTGAAAGTGAATTTTTTTCCTTTTAGCCTCCTGCTGATTAAAACTGCATCTTCGCTCATTATTTGACTCAGGAATCTAGATTCATATAGATTAATTTTAGGTTGGGTCATAAATAATTTCTGTTTTCATTTATCATTTTTTTTCTTAGAAAATAAAATACAATTCAATTTTATTTCATTATGCATTCACCATTATTTGCAATGATTTGTTGCCACTTATCAAGTAGATCTACGATACATTTTCTACCATATTACGCATAAATGTAATAAAATGTTTCCGACGAACTTCCCAATCTTGTTTTCATTGGAGAAAGCTTTTTCCATTAAAACGTTTGGCAGTGATCGAAAAATACAAACACCGGTTGGCATAAGGTCAGGTGAACTTTGCAGGTTGGGAAGAAGAAACCAACTTTGTTATTATTGCTACATGCGGTCAGTTACTGTCTGTCTGTTTATTTGGATTTTTTCTGTTTTACGGCATATCAACCGAAATGGGTTATTGTGGTGACCAATCACATAGAAGCCAGCGAGCCAGAGTTGCTTCCATCTGGTGCAAAGGAAAATAAGATGCAGCACGTGGCATCGGCAAGTTTGCTTCTTGAAAATGGCATTACTGTTCAGGGGTCCACCCCTTTTTATACAAAGGGACTCACCCAGTGTATCCTTATACTACTGCCAGTGAATACCCGAGGAGTCGAGTCGAGAACGACAGTAAAAGGTTGTAAGTAACCGGAGTTAGGAGTCCCAGAGACCGAGCACGTAAACTCAGTAAGAAGTCATACCGCGATACTTCAATACCAAAGACTGTATAGATATATATTGCTACTAACCCGTATTCCTGGAACTACTAACTTGCATTACCAGTTTGTATTATTACGTTAATACATTATTTTCCTATATTCCTTCTTGGCGTTTGTTATTTATTGGTACCGGATTTCATCCCGGAATCCACAACAATTACTCTCCTGTCTAAACATTCCTGTCGTATGTGCGGTAACGAAGGTTTTTTTATACAGTTTGGCATGTTTCGACCATTAGCAAGTCGTGTGCTGATTGGTTGAACTGGAGGAGGCTATTTACCTGAGTAACTGAGAATAAAAGCGAAGAACGCCGATTGGTTGGTCGACCGCAGTGTTGGCCTGATACAAGAGGGCTAACGCAGTGAGAAGGAAAGACGGATTTGACGTTTTGAAGTGTTCGGAAAGCAAGAACGACGGATTAAATCAGCGCTATCTTGAATTGTACAAGCAACGTCTTAGGAATAGAGACTCATTTAAACTACAATATTTAATAGAAGTAAAGGGCTTGTCGCTTTGGTGATTGATGTTAGCTTCAGTATTCCAACTCTATAGATTCGTAAACGAATCATCTGGGAATCACACTGCCTACTCGTCAGGAGGTATCAGCAATATATATATATGTGTGTGTGTGTGTGTGTGTGTGTGTGTGTGTGCATGTATATATATATATATGTGTGTGTGTGTGTGTATATATATATATATATATATATATATATATATATATATATAAAAGAAGGACCTATTCATCCAATACAAATTATTTAACCACCAAAAGAACTGACCCATCTCTATTCAATCCTACATGTACCACAATACCACATATTCACGGGGGTGGGGGTACCTACATAAAAGAGCTACTCCAGCAGTATGTTCGGTAATCAGAGTTTTTGTAGAGTTTGTCATGCTTCGACCAATAGCAAGTCGTGTGCTGATTGGTCGAACTGGAAGAGGCTATTTGCCTGGGTAACTGAGAATAAAAGCGAAGAACGCTGATTGGTTGCTCGACCGCAGTGTTGGCCTGATAAAAGACGGCTGAAGCAGTGAGAATGAGAGAACAGGTTTACGTTTTGAAGTGTGTGAAAAGCAAGAATAATGGATTGAACCAGCGCCATCTTGAATTGTACGAGTGACGTCCGAGTAACAGAGACTCATTTAAGCCACAGTTATTTAATGCCGACAATATTTTTTTTTCAAAAATGTATTGATGTTAATATGACTTATTGAGCTGTCCATATTTCGCAAAAAAAGAGACCCCCAGCCGGTCCTCAGTGATATCTGCGGGTACCCCATGTAAAGTCACACTTATCTTTCGAGTGGCCATGTATTCCGTCTGGAGATGTACCGCTTTTAGCATGAGAATTTTTCCGGTCTTCTACCTGGCTTCCTCTCCCGTAGCCAGCAGCATATCCCACGTGGCATAAGATTTTTTAGCCTCTTCCATTGTTTCCCTGATGTCACCAATTAATTTTCGAGTTTTTACGCCGATGGTCAACAAGGAGATAGTCCTTGTCGCCACTACGTCCAAAGCCTCAGGAATAGGAACGCATTACCTTTAGTGAAAGGTTCCTATTTGGCTTGTAATTGAGCATAAAATCTCGCATATTTCCCGTCCTGTTTTCTGCCTTTTGTGATGTCAACGAACACTAGTTGCCGCTTTTGCAATGTCAACGAATACTCGTTGCCACTTTTGTAATGTTCGTTGTAGTAGAGACTTTGTAATCGCAGATACAACTATAGTAACGCCGTTGAACAATACTGGTGTCAGCCTCTTTCGAATACCACTCGCACTAATAGTACTTGTTTGATAATACTCGTATCAAAAGGTTGAACATTTGTTCATTTGTCAATCATTTAGCGTCAAGTGTCTCAGGTGAAATAATTAAATCTGTAGAATCTTTTACATAGCTAGGAAGCGATATAAACTCTAAGTAAAAAGAGGCGAAAATTCACATAGTTAAAGCCTTGGCTGCTCTTGATTAAAATGGATTTCATCTGGAAATCTGATCTACCATATAACCTCAAGCAGAGAGTCTTTCAAGCCACTGTAGAAGTGGTGTTAATGTATGGTAACACTGCTTGGACATAAACTAAAACCCTAAAATCTAAGCCTGATGGAACCTACACTTGGATGCCAAGAGCTTTAACATATCTTGGAGACAACATTCAAGAAAATCACAGTTCTATGGACCCATCCCTAATATTTCTACAATTGGATGTAAACTTTGGAACACCAGCAATTAACAGGTAGACTAAACTGAGACTACATCTGTGTCCTGGGTATGATGATAAACTATATCCGCATCCCGGGTAAGACGATAAACTATGTCCAACAGCAAGGCTTCTGATCAGGAGGCTTTGAGGAGCCTGGAACCACCTCTTAATTGCTGATGTTCCCAGGTCTACCCTGGCCTGGGGTGGTAGCACCTGTTAGGGTCCCAGCTATAGGCAAATAGTTAACCCCAAAACTGAGACTACATCTGTGTCCTGGGTAAGACGATAAACTACGTCCAACAGCAAGGCCTCTGATCAGAAGGTTTTGAGGAGCACGGAACCTCCTCTTAATTGCTGCTTTTCCTAGGTCCACACTGACCCGGGGTGGTAGCACCTGTTAGGTAAACGTATTGTAGTCAGTTTTGTCATGCTTGAACTAAAATTACAGTTCAGAAATTGATGTCTCAGATTACTTCCACAAAGCAGAAAAATTGCAAGTTCAAACTCGAATATCAGGAGTGGTAAGAAATGTCGAAATCTCAATTCACAGGTACTGTGTCACAAATCACAATACACATAACCAGTCAGAAAAATAAGACCTTCGCTGACTAACGCGGTAGAGAAATACACAAATTTCATCCCCAATTCAAGAACACCAACTGCTTTAATTGACAAAGCATATTTTTTTCATTCGTCAACAGCTGAGTGAGGATATAAAATATTAGCATATCTGAAATAATATTATAGCAACTCCTACAACTGACCTGTTGTCTAATTTGGACATTCCGTCTTTAGCATATCATGCAGAATATGTGCCCCTTTTTCTCAGTAAGTAACTTTCTTTTTCACCACATTTTCTTTGTAGAATACATGCAACACATTGTCGCTTGGTTTGACAAAATAATTTGCTGTTTTCTTTGCCACACATATCAAAAGGTTGAACATTTGTTCATTTGTCAATCATTTAGCGTCAAGTATCTCAGGTGAATCAATGAAATCTGTAGAATCTTTTACATAGCTAGGAAGTGTAATAAACTCTACTCAAAAGGAGGCGAAAATTCACATAGTTAAAGCCTTGGCTGCCCTTGATTAAAATGGATTTAATCTGGAAATCTGATCTACCATATAACCTCAAGCAGAGAGTCTTTCAAGCCACTGTAGAGGTGGTGTTAATGTATGGTAACACTGCTTGGACATAAACTAAAACCCTAAAATCTAAGCTTCATGTAACCTACACTCGGATGCCAAGAGCTAACATATCTTGGAGAGAACATCCGACTAAATCACAGCTCTATGGACACGTCCCTGATATTTCTACAATCTTATATGAATGTAGAATGCGATTTTTTGTGGTGTCAATGTTGCCACTTTTTTAATATCAACGAATATTAATTGTTACTTTCGTAAATACTCGTTGTAGTAGAGACTTTGTAATCGCAGATACATCTATAGTAACGCCGTTGAACATTACTCGTGTCGGAGGCCTTCGAATAACACTCGCACTAATAGTACTTGATCGATAATACTCGCTCGAATAGTAACCACCGTATAGTGATCAGTATAGAGAAATAGTATATTGAGTGGAGAATAGCGATCTGTATAATAATAGAGGATAGAATAGAAATGGTGATCCGTATAGTAATAGAAGATAGACTAGAAATGTGGATCAATTAGACGTCATGCTAATTCTCATATATGCGTTTACTCTATGGTCATGCGATCTACCTAATTCAATAATGGGATCGCCTGTGTTTGCTCTCTGGCGATCTATGTTCAAACCCAAGTGTCGGCTTCCTGTATAACACGGCCCAAGCCATTTTAGGGGATACAGGTTTTTCCACCTACTCCGTTGGGGGTGATTCTGCCATGGTGGTCGGGGCCACACCACGGCATAATACTAAAAGGTTCACCCGAACAGAGTCGGTACACAAGTATCTGACAAAGGAAACCAAAGATAAAAAAAATAAAACGGAAGAGGGGGAGGTGTATAAAACAGAAGCAGCAAAATAAAAGTTTGTTTACAACTGAAAACAGAAGATGATTAAGCAAAAATAAAAACTCGCTAGACATGGGGGTTACAAAAAATATAAAAAAGCAGAATATAAAACAAAAGGTAGAAAAAGAAAAATACCGAACTGTCCAAAAACTAGACAAAAATAATGAAAATTATACTTAACAGGAAATAAACTCGCAAAAAAGTTGATCGCTGCTTCTAACAAATGGGCCTCAACTCGTCCAGGCTTTCCTCGTTTTTTTTATCACACACTGTGACTTCTCTTGACGATTTATCGTCCACTCACAGATAACTTCCGGTTCAACGGCAACTTACGCTCTAAAAGGATAAAAAAAAGAGGAAGTAAAAGAAAACACACAGTAACGGTTTCGCTCTGGTAGAGAATATGGCGACGCGGTCGGCTTGAAGTATCGCTTTTTTCCCCCTCACTGATATATATATATATATATATATATATATATATATATATATATATATATATATATATATATATATATATATGCACACACGCACAAACACACACATTGAAATGATTTCACTCGTTTTTATCTTATTCCTATTGATGTTAATCAACAAATCAACAAAAATAAATAAAAATTGTAAAAATTTAATACCCTCACCATGTGTGTATTGTATATACATATGTGTGTGCTTGTGTGTGTGTGCTTGTGTGTGGGTGTTTGTGTGTGTATGTATATTGACAAACTGAGATAGATAGATAGATAGATAGATAGATAGATAGATAGATAGGAACAGACTGGGATAGATAGATAGATAGATAGATAGATAGATAGATAGATAGATAGATAGATAGATAGATAGATAGATAATGAACAGACTGAGATAGATAGATAGATAGATAGTTAGATAGATAGATAGATAGATATGAACTGACTGGGATAGATAGATAGATAGATAGATAGATAGATAGATAGATAGATAGATAGATAGATAGATAGATAGGAACAGACTGGGAGAGATAGATAGATAGATAGATAGATAGATAGATAGATAGATAGATAGATAGATATGAACAGACTGAGATACTGAGCCGACTGAGATAGATAGATAGATAGATAGATAGATAGATAGATAGATAGATCAACATCAGCTTTATGGCTCAACTGACCATCACACTTGATTTCTATTTCACTATCGAAATCCAAAAAATCTCTATCTCTCACTTCTCCTCCATAAACATTACAAATTTTAAACAATATATATATATATACAAATTATATACTTACTTAATTATATATTTACAAATTATTATTGTATTATTATTATTATTTATTTATCTATATATTTTTATTTATTTATATCTATATGAGAAGCCATACTTAATATTTCTGGTTCTCGCGTGGTCATGTGTGACGTCACGAGCTGCGGTGCGATATTCGCTTCCGCGTCTCGTATATACACGAACTGGAGATTTTCTTTCATCTTTCAATAATAATCTTATTAAACTTCTCAGACAATATGAAAGGAATTTACTGAAAATAAATAGATAAAACTTGTCTATATTATTTAATGAAACATGCATCAATGAAAAAATGCTGACTAAATACACACACAATATATATATAAATTTACCTACATCCCAGCCGGGCGCTGTCGCCTTAGTGGTAGAATCTCCGACTAACGTCAATTCAGCTGGGTTTCGATCCGAGTTAGAAGCAATCGGACGTCTGGCGACACTGCCTGTGGATGACATTATATATATTTATATATAACACTTAAATAATAGAATTCATGAACTACTACCATTTTAAAAAATCTAGCGCCCAATTACGGCGCGTTCAATAATATTTATTAACTGTTAATAATAGCACACGTTTTAAAATAAATCATCTTTAGACAAGTATCACATTCCTTTTACTCTTCGAATTTTAACCGAAAATTGAAAAAAAATCTATGCCGGAAGATGGTAAATATTTACCGAAAGTACTTGCAATATAGACCGAACATCTAATCAATTTTACAAGTAATAAAAACAAGGATGAAGTCGTTCAGAGAGAGATCAGCGAGTTAATACCTTATTTAATCTGTTAGTGAAGTGAATTGTCCATTAATTACATTAAATTGATTGATTTATGTCTACTTTACAATATTAAATAAGCCGCATTATTTAACAAATTTAAAACCACAGACACACTCACATACATACATTCATATATATATATATATATATATATATATATATATATATGACTGAATGTTAGACCCACTCCATGTATCCTTTGTGTACATATAAGAAAAAACGTAAGCCTGGTAAGCCGTAAACAGGTGCTAGATCGCAGCCATAGATCTCCAGTAGGTAACAATGAAGATGGGAATAATGTAACTAATCATAAAAGAGATATAGAGGCCGAAACGTTGTGAATATGGCAATGAAAATGAAGATAACAGTCAGAATAATGTAAATAATGCAAGTAATCATAATATCTCATCTCAGAGATATAGAGGCCTAAACGTTGTGAATATGGCAATGATGATAAACAGTCAGAATAATGTAGATAAGGAAAGTAATCATAATACCTCATCTCAGAGATATAGAGGCCGAAACGTTGTGAATAAGGCAATGAAGATGACGATAACAGTTTGAATAATGTAAATAATGTAAGTAATCATAATACCTCATCTCAGAGATATAGAGGCCGAAACGTTGTGAATATGGCAATGAAAATGAAGATAACAGTCAGAATAATGTAAATAATGCAAGTAATCATAATACCTCATCTCAGAGATATAGAGGCCGAAACGTTGTGAATATGGCAATGAAAATGAAGATAACAGTCAGAATAATGTAAATAATGCAAGTAATCATAATGCCTCATCTCAGAGATATAGAGGCCGAAACGTTGTGAATATGGCAATGAAAATGAAGATAACAGTCAGAATAATGTAAATAATGCAAGTAATCATAATGCCTCATCTCAGAGATATAGAGGCCGAAACGTTGTGAATATGGCAATGAAGATGAAGATAACAGTCAGAATAATGTAAATAATGCAAGTAATCATAATGCCTCATCTCAGAGATATAGAGGCCGAAACGTTGTTAATATGGCAATGAAGATGAAGATAACAGTCAGAATAATGTAAATAATGCAAGTAATCATAATGCCTCATCTCAGAGATATAGAGGCCGAAACGTTGTGAATATGGCAATGAAGATGAAGATAACAGTCAGAATAATGTAAATAATGCAAGTAATCATAATGCCTCATCTCAGAGATATAGAGGCCGAAACGTTGTTAATATGGCAATGAAGATGAAGATAACAGTCAGAATAATGTAAATAATGCAAGTAATCATAATGCCTCATCTCAGAGATATAGAGGCCGAAACGTTGTGAATATGGCAATGAAGATGAAGATAACAGTCAGAATAATGTAAATAATGCAAGTAATCATAATACCTCATCTCAGAGATATAGAGGCCGAAACGTTGTGAATATGGCAATGAAGATGAGGATAACAGTCCGAATAATACAATCATCTATTTGAAAAATCTACATTACTTACATCCTATTACTGTCACAGTTGCTAATTCGTTGTTTCCTTGCTGTTAGTTACTATCATGTAATTTGTTCATATTTATTTATTGGATTTTAAATCAGCTATTTTTCTTATCTTCCTAGGGTTTTATCACAGGGACTCAAGCACAGTAGAATTACCCCGTTTATTTCGCAAGTCGGCTTGTGTGAAAATGATAAAGTCTGCTTACGAACCACATGTAAATGCCACCATTTCTCTTCTACTGATGAGAGGTTGCTTTTCCACGACAACCTTTCAATTTCGTTCCGCTAATGTTTCTCTTTGGGTATTCATCTTGCATGCCTGGTGATTTCCTTTGATATTCTTTTGGTCAGATAAAGAAAGAGCGAACATACGCCCAATAAAAGAGAAAAAATGCATTTGCACGTGACGCTGAGTGAACCAAAACGTCGATTAATGGATAAGATGACAAATGAAAGGGCCAATCAGAACACAGTACGTGCTTTGTTACTCGACTGAAGGAAAGATTGATTTTTCAATTTCCATACACATTCCTTTATGAAGATGAAGAGAGTTAATAACTGTAGGTGTTAAACAAGTCAGTTACCACTTCCAATCCCGAAATTATATATATATATATATATATATATATATATATATATATATATATATATATATATATATATGTATGTATAAAGAAACAGTAGTATTAAAATGCTCAATACACGTGAAAAATATGAGTAAAATTTAAAGTAACATGTTGAGTTTTTAAGTTTAAAAATCAGTAGGTCGATTAAAATACGCGACCATGGTTTCAACCTGATGGTCTCTTCAGGCGATACTTTTAAAATGACCACTTTAACGCTTTATTTCAAAAAACAACAAAGAATGCTACATAATTATCTTTATATTATGTAGTTTATATTATATATTATTTTATATTTTTAAACTTATATATATATATATATATATATATATATATATATATATATATATATATATATATATATATATATATATATATATTACATGAATCATTCGTACAAAAAAATGCACCACATACTTGATATTAAAATAACTGACCCGACGTGCAACTTTTGGATAATAACTGTGACATTCCTGTATTTATTGAAAAATTTAGTTCATGCCATATTGACTGAAAAACCTACCAGCACAAAAGAATTCTCCTTATTACCATATTAGTACAAAAACGCGCAATCTTAAAATTTAAAAATTTAACCTCAGCGTTGCGACGGCAGGCTCAAAAAAAAATTCTTACAATTAACAATAACACATTTCTAAAAACATTTTCCGGATTACATCTCTTCTTTCGTTGTCCTGTTATTACCGGGAAGTAAAAAACAAAACAAATCTATTTCCATGCCTTATGATGTCTGTATGAATAGATGAAAGCTTGTAAAAATAAAAATAAAAAAAGACCTTATGCAACTGGAATTTATAAACAGGGATCATAATATTCATCTACAGGTTCGGGGTTAATGTACTTTATTAAATTTGTTTGAGAAGATGTATTCTCGCCATTTATATTAGGTTGGTGCAAAAAATAATGACGTAATAATGTCGTTTTTTTGACGTATTTTTAACGTCAAAAAACGACATTATTACGTCATTATTTTTGCACCAACCTAATATCATTAACTTCTATATCTATTTTTTTTTGTATGAATGATTCATGTAATGTAATGTAAATTGAACTGCCCCACATACTTATATATATATATATATATATATATATATAGATAGATAGATAGATAGATATATAACATTATGAAAGGGACAAAGTCCGACAATTATTTTAAGACATTTTTTTATGTTTATACATTCTTTTTATAGATACAAATATTTAAGTAAATGTTCTGTTTATAATAAACAGTATTAACGACATTTACCGGTATGAATGTCCGAGAAATTGTCATAGAAAATTTGCGTCCTCCGACAGGAATCGAACCTGCATCCTATACACAACCGTCATATAGCCTGACGTGCCTTAACCGATTTAGCCACAGAGGAGCGTTTCGGTTAGCAAGGTCGATTTTACTGTTTTTAAACTACAATTCTCCATGATTTTCTATGAATGTACGAGACAAAATGATGAAGGGCTCGGGTTTAACCCCACATTAAAAACGACCTTGTGCCACATCCTGCCACGAGGGGTGGAATAAGGTAAATATCCTTGCTTCGGGAATTACTAGTCTGCCACCCGATTCCCTGTCTTTCATTTGTGTTTTTTCTTTTAGAATAAACCTCACTTCTTTTATCTACTTGCGTGTTGCTATTCCTTATATCGAGTACGACATTTGTCTGTTTGTAACCTCTTTAAAGATACAACACATTGCTAAATGAAACTCTTAGATAAGTCACTACTACACACGTTAAACGTTAAAGACAGACTAGCCTCAAATGTACACGAATGACAAATATAACCTAGTCTAGATTGCGACACAACGCCATCTATCTTAAACTTTCTTTAAACTTGATTACTCAGAAACGAAGTATTTGCGGACATATGTTCATATGGACTTTTGTTCTTGTTTTTCTTGTGAGGAACCCACCCCAATATTTGTAAAATTATTTTTTTAAAAGCCCTGAAGATATATATATATATATATATATATATATATATATATATATATGTGTGTGTGTGTGTGTAGGGGGTGTTTGTGTGTGTAAAATCTTAGATAAAATATATCCGTCAAAGGACAATATGGATAAAAACAAATGGACACTCTAACCTCCTCTGATGGACTTTCTGAAGGTAAATTCAAGGGTTTTATATTTCTTCAGACAAGTTATTTATATACAAGAGCAAAAATGTTATTGGTTTTTCGAAATTTTTAAATTCAAGAAGGCTTATAAATATTCATCATGTTATCCAAAATGTCAAAGCAAGTTATGAAGGCCGCTAAGTGACACAAAAAAAAATAATAATAATAAAAATGAAGATAAATATGAACATTGGCAAATTTACTGATAACACAAAACCTATTCGGAAATTTCAAAAATTCAATTTAAAAAATGATAGACATAACTTTCTTATTATTTGCCAAAATACACACACACACATATATATATATATATATTCACCGTTATGCAAGGGAGGTAACTTATGTGATTTTGTGGAAAGATTTTTTTTTTTAATTCTAGTATATTAATTATGTATTTTTTATATAACACATTGCTACCACAAACATTAAGCCGTGGCCTTGAAAGGATTGAAACTAATACGTATACATCTCTCTCTCTCTCTCTCTATATATATATATATATATATATATATATATATATATATATATATATGTATATAAAGAGATATAGTTTTATGGTGTGCTATGTTTATGGGATAAAGTGTTCAATATCAGAGATAGAGCGTGTGTAAATATAGATATAAAAGTCAACACTCAGAGGCGACAGGCTGTTTCATGCTAGACGTAAGATAGATAGATAGATATTAACAGAACTGAGATACATATGAACGCAAATGAGATAGATAGATAGATAGATAGATAGATAGATAGATAGATTAGACATTGTTCTTTTTTGTATACCAACATATGTCGAGTCTAATTTATTATAAACGTGGTTCGCGAGATATCTGCAGTCTATATAAAACTTGAATATCTTTTTTAATGCAAAATTATACAAAGCAGCCTATTTACAAACGTTGCTTCTGCATAACATAAAATGTAAATCCGCATGTTCAAGGTCCTCTGCATGTGTGGCAATCAATTGTAAAGGAGAAAGCAGTCAGCCAGAAAGAATTGAAATTAAATCTGAAGCGAGATAATTAAATTTGATATATTATGTTTGGAGAGAAAAGGGAACACATTGACCTGCCTGTAATGATATGCAAATCACAGAAAATTGATATCAGATACAAAGTCCGTCCAGTGACTGAAACTATATTTATGTTAACTTCTCAATGTATATTTAGACTTTGACGCCATAGGTAAACGCAGTAAATATCAATGACACTGGTAACACTACGTAAATT
The DNA here is from genome assembly GCA_963932145.1 of Acanthosepion lycidas. Classification (NCBI taxonomy): domain Eukaryota; kingdom Metazoa; phylum Mollusca; class Cephalopoda; order Sepiida; family Sepiidae; genus Acanthosepion; species Acanthosepion lycidas. The sequence continues at coordinate 106,649,532 of OZ010587.1, read as the reverse complement.
AGATCAACGAGAGTGATGGTTAGATAAGTATAAACACGTGTTTTCTCGCTTTAATCTCGTCAAATACAAATCTGTAAAAAATGTTATAATGTTTAATGTACCTAGTTTTAAGTATAGCTAAAATAACTAATGTGAGTTAGACATTACTGTAAATCAGTTGGCAAATGTTATCCGTGAACTGCAAAATCGTAGTACCCCTTGTATTGCTAATGATGGAGGACATGAGGAAACTTAAATAAAAATAAAATTTCAATAAAACCTTAAAAAAATATAGATTTACTTCTTTCTAATCCTTTTTATAAATTATTTCTATCGCAAATATAAATAAAGTTATAAACTTTTTAAAGTGCACACGAACTTTATGGACACACTGTATGTATCATTAATCGTCAGTTCTGTGACTCTGATCTAATTTTACTGTAATTTACAAGGCACTCACTGTAGAAGGTTACGCTAAGGGGTAGTTTATATGGATATGACGGGTAACTCTAGAGGTTAGGATGGTAGTGATCGGGGAGAACATCCTCTTGGAATTCTATTCCACAGAGCAGTGCTTCACAGAAAGAACCGTACTCCTCGCTGATGGAATTCGGGGGTAACGTGGGTGGTTTGATACAATGTAAGTGGTATGGCGGGCCCTAGCTATGAAGCTTAGACCTGGCGGAACCAAGGAATTTAGTTCATCCGAGGACTTTCCATAGGGATAGAGCAGCAAGAGATGCATCTGTTGCGAGAGTTTGGTAGGTGGAAAATAATTCTTCACCAACAACTCTATCAAAACTGGAGAGCGAAAATCGAACAGTTCCTTCCGAAATATGGCAAGAGTACTTTGGCCTGATCTGGCTCTTATAAAGGTAGTAGATAGCATGAGGAGTCAGGTACTTACTTTAGCGGTGCATCTATCTGCAGGGAGCTGATGATTTTACCTGTATCTAGATGTTTCTGTGTGAAGCAATGAAAAAAAAGGGAAAATCATAAATTTTCCTATCTATCTATCTATCTAAATCTGTTCATATCTGAGTCTGTTCATATCTATCTATCTATCTATCTATCTCGGTCTGTTCATATATATCTATCTATCTATCTATCTCAGCCTGTTCATATTTATATATTAAGTTGGTGCAAAAATAATGTTTTCTCACATAGTAACATATGTCAGAAAACGACATTATTTTGCACCAACCTAATATCTCAATCTATCTATCTATCTATCTCAGTATTTTCATATCTATCTATCTCTCTCAGTCTGTTCATATCTATATATCTTAATCTGTTAATATCTATCTATCTATCTATGTATCTCAGTCTGTTTATATCTGTATCTATCTATCTATATATCTATCTATCTATCTATCTATCTATCTATCTATCTATTTCCTTCTGTTCAGATCTATCTCCCTCCGTTCATATCTATCTCATTCTATATTATCCACAAATGCAACGGAATGATTAGTCGTCTGTAGAAGAACAAAGAATATATGCAAACCATCTGTATATTTCTGCAGAAATTAAACTGTAAGTTCTTTGCAAAAAGATGTTAGCTCAGATATCGAAATCTGCATTGTCATCATTCTATTTTTGACCAATGAGAGCCCTCGAAAAAAAACAACGCTAAATTTTGTGACATTTGCAAACGAGCTTATTTAGGAAAATTACTAAAACTTTTAATATCATTTCCTTCTTAATTAATTAATTAACTTACCATAACTTTACCCTATTGTAACTTAAAAAGAATAATTCTGCAAATTGACTGAAACAACTGCTCTAGTTTCATTTCTATCATTATATGTTCAGTTTTACACCAATGAAGTGACAGGGTGTAATCGATTTTTATTTTTCCTAAGATTAGGCCATTTGCAGTGGTGTGCAGTAATATAAATCTATTTTCAGGGTGTATGATGAAATTTGTTTGCCCTTAAAAAATATTGCGTCATCCGTGATTGCATCAGATTTTCATCAAACCAAGACACTGTTGTCTCGACTGTCGATTAGTTGTCCTAAGGGCATTTTCTGTGATGTACGTTACTCCAAGAATGCGTACGAAAATTGTAACAATGCTCACACTGAAGAGTCTTACAAGTAAGCAAATCAGAGTATTATAGATTGGCTCGAAATCTCTCCTGGTTTAAATCCAATCGAGAATCTGTGGTTAATCTGTAAGGAACAACTTCGTGGAATGGACATAGGAAGTACTAACATGTGAAGTGGGTCATGTTTCATTGGAAAAGTACGAAAAAAATAATGTAATTATTTGTTTTGCTTCAATTATTTTGCACAAGGGTGTATGTTTTGAAACGATCGTTTGATTTTTCTAGAGTTTTTGGTAGAAAATACAATTTGCAAGTTTCGACATTGTTAAATATTGAGTGGAAAAATAAACAAGGTCTTTCTTATCAGTAAATGTCTCAATTTCCGGATCCAATCCAAACTCATACATCAGGATGAACCATAGCAGCCAGTCTCGGTCCCTTTTCTTCTACTGCATTCTGTTATGGTGGGACTCCTCCACTGTTGATGCTTCTTCTGGGTCGGTGCTAACTGGTCTTTCCCGCCATCAACTGTTCTCCAAACAAACTGTCATCATCACGCTTTAACAAGATGAAGAGCGATGCTTTTTTTTCCGCTGTATCTATAGAATTGCAAAAATACTTTATTCCCTTTCCTTGGGCTGGAGCGTGATCTTGCAGCATACCAAGGAGTGGTCTATATTGCAGTCCACACTGTGGCAAGAACGTATGTGAAGGACGGTCTTAATGGTGCTTCGTCTGACCAATATGAGATCCAGCTGCTGCCGATGCTTTTAGTATGGATGTCTCCAGGAGACTTTGTGTTGGAGCTTTGTCCTGAAAAAGGGGTTGGCTTTGCACCAGTTCTGGTAAGTGAATACCTCGAGCAGTCTCTGGCCATTGTCCATCTTCCTGACGCTAAACTCTCCAAGGCACGAAGGCCAAGAGTCATGATCAACACCCACTCTGTGGTAAAACTCGTCCTTGGTATCTGGTGTGACAGAGATTGCTGGGCATATAGGTTGATGAGGGTGACAGAGCCTGCTGTGTTGTTGAGGCAGAGAGTAAGGAGTCTTTCTGAGCCATTGATGCCTGATTCTACTATATTTATTTAGAATTCTGATTTGTTTTATGTGTTGTGTCCCTTCAAAATGTTGACGATCATACCTCTCCACAATTTCCACCATTTGTCAACCATTTAAACAAATGCGTTATTCGCGCTTTTTTCTTTTTTTTTCTCTTGACGTCAACATGTCTCATTATCTGCCCTAGAAATTTCAACTGCCTCTTTCTGAGTTTAAATACAAGTTTCCTTTTGATTCTATTTCTCCTAAAACTTCGCCGTTACGGTCCATTGTATCCTCGGCATCCATCTCTAGAACCACGTTTCTTTTTTACTTAAGCCTCTTCTTCATCTGTGGGGAGATTGTCCAGCATTCACTGCCATATAGAGCAGGGGTCGGCAACCTCCGGCACGGTTGCCACACATGGCTCCCCAAGCAATTTCCAATAGCACGCAACCGCAAATCACATCACGAAGTCCGAACCAATAATTAAACCAACGAAGATATTCAGCTGTTTCAAAACTGCTCACTCGTTGGACACACATTAATAATAAAACTTTAAAAAAAAAACTTTTAAAAATAGTTTATTTCTGTTAATCTGGTTTATTGTATATATTACTATATAAAATATCGACCTTGACTGTTGGCACACTGAATGATTTTAAAACCCTAAGTTATCACATAGTCTGCAAAAGGTTGCCGATCCCTAGTATACAAAATACTCATAAACAAACATGTAAACCTTAGAAATTGCTCAATTTCTAAGTAAATAGCTTTTATGGAGTAAAGACTAAAATCTATTTGAAACCTTTTGTTAATTTATAATAAAATAAATTTTTTCGCTTTCCACTCCACGACACGCGTGCCACACGTGCCATGCCAAGCAATTTCAATGGCACGCAACCGCAAATCACATCACGAAGACGAACCAATAACTAAACCAACGAAGATATTCAGCTGTTTCAAAACTGCTCACTCGTTGGACTCCTATTAATAATAAAACTTAAAAATATTTTTTTTAGATAGTTTATTTCTATTAATGTGGTTTGCATATTATAGTATATATTATTATTAGGTTGGTGCAAAGATAATGACGTAATAATGTCGTTTTTTGACATATTTTTAACGTCAAAAAACGACATTATTGCGTCATTATTTTTGCACCAATTTAATATTTAAAATATAATGTTGAACAGTTTATTGACCTTGTCTTGTATAAAAATACGTAATGCTGTAAGAACACTGAATGGTTTTAAAACCGTAAGTCGGTACATAGTTTGCAAAAGTTGCCGACTCCTGTAAGTCATTCATTATTTTTCTCTTTCAAATTCCGTCATCATCATCTCTCTCTCTCTCTCTCTCTCTCTCTCTTTATGTCTCTCTCTCTCTTTGAAGTTCTATGTCATTCTTTGTTTTATATTCTACGTCATTCTTTCTATATATATATATTTCAAATTCTAAGCCATTTTCAATGGGACACAGCCGCAAATGACATCACAAAGTCTGATCCAATAATTACTACAACACAAAGAAGACATTTAGCTGTTTCAATCTTAATATATACTAAAGTATATATACTATATATATATATATTACTATGAAGAAAAATATACAGAAAAAACAAACAAAAATCTTAATATGTAATTATGCTGTATTAATGTTAAGGGTGCTTAGCCTCTTAAGCCCGACTTTTGCAAGTTCGTCTCTGGTATTATCGTAGTGGGGTTTTATTTGGACCCCACAATTTTCAGTTATTTAAAATATATAGTGGAGGGTGGCTTAGCCCTCAAATCCCCACGACCCTAAGATCAATTTTCAATCGACTTTTATTTCATTATTTGAAATTAGTTAAAAGCTGCGTTTAGTACAGAGTCAGCAAAAGGTTGTCGACCCCTGATATGAAGGAACCGATATTACATTGAAATATCGCAAGCTGGTTTTTAACTTTTGCCTATACTATGGCTGCCGCTGCTATGCTTTCAACGTAAACATTATTTCATGTATGAAATATTCGCATACACGAAAGGGAAACATTTTCGAAAAGCACAGATAGAACAAAAAAATATATATTTCACATTTGTATCGTGAAAATATTGCCGATAATTTATTCTTTATTTTGTCACTTGCCATTTTGCCATTTTCCACAATGTTGAACAACATTTTAAGATACAAATAATTTTTTTTAAATTTCTACAAATGTTTCATTTTCAAAAGTTTACGCTTCTGCAAATTTATTGCTTGAAACGATTTATTAAAAGCAACAATGAAGGATAAAATATTATTGCCAAGTTTTCCCTTCATTTTAATCGTGTTTTGCTTTTATTGCTACCGGCAGGTCGTTAAAAGATTCTACAATCATTAGTTCTGCTGACATGAGTTCGGAAAAACTTTGCACTCAACTAGATCTGAACGCGTATAACTTGAAAACAGTACTTTTTACAACTGTCCGCCCAATACAAGACACAAGAGCCACTCAAGGTAGAGGGTTACTGTTGTAACCTAGAGAAGGTTACTGAATAGAATAATTACACGAAGGTTGGTAATGAACGATAATACTTAGGACAAGAACAACAAATATAGGATTCGAAAGATGCGCGTAGAAGAAATAGTCAACTGCTAGGAATGAATCAAGTGAATTCCACAATGAATCTCCAACTGCAGGATATCTACCAACCGTCCCACGCGGTAAGACGTGGCACAAGGCCGAAATTGATGTGCGGTTTCCGAGTCCGTAGGCTCGGCCAAAAATTCTCCATAGACTCCGTATAAAACGGTGTCGGGTAGCTGTTTCCCGAGATGAAACTGAGCCCTTCGATATAGCCTTTTCTGGGGAGACGAATCTCCAACTGCAGAAAAACATACAGCATTTACTACTGTGTTTATGTAAAATGGGACATACCCATTATCGTCCGAAGGTATGATACAACTCTCTCACTCTCTCTCCCTCTCTGTCTCTCTCTCGTTCTCTCTCTCCATATATATATATATATATATATATATATATATATATATATATATATATATATATTCTTGCTTTAAAAGCCCGTAATTGATTGCTAAACCGTTAGAAACGAATCTATCTATCTATCTATCTATCTGTTGGAACCTAGGGAACGTTACTGAATAGAATAATCACGCGAAGGTTGCTAATAAATGATAATGCTTAGAACACGAACAACACCCATAAGATTCGCTAGCAGCGCGTAGAAATAGGAGTCAACTGCTAGAAGTGAATTCCACAATGAATCTCCAACCGCAGACCGCAAACCAATACATAGAGTATGCACTACAGTATTTATGGGAATGGTGGCATACCCATTATAGACCGAAGGTATGCTACAACAGTTGCTAAATGAATTTTTTTTTACAGGCGTACAAAGCGTGAATATTATTAGGATATATAGGATAGACATCGGTTGAGTTCAAGAGGTCAAGATTATAGTGATTGGGAAAGCGTCCTATTGGGAATGTGTTCCACAGATCAAATGTTTTTTGGGAAAATGCTGTCCGAGGAGAATCTCCTCTTTACCAATGCACTATGAAGGAAAGGAGTATGTGTTGACTTAGTGTACTTGGTATGTCGCATCTTAGCTGTAAATGTCTGGACAGGTGTAACATCTAAAATCTGACCATCTGAAAATAGCGAAAGAGTAGCGAGAGGCTAGCAACATTTCGTCTGTAAGAAAGGTTTTGGAAAGTGTAAAATAAGTCATCAACCACAAGGCTGCGTAAACAATTTTGAACTCTATCAATGATGGGAAATAAGAATTGGTCATCTCCATCCAAGATGAGGCGGTATTTTTGGTCTGATTTGCTTTGGTTTAATTTGTTTTACGGCATATCAAACTCCATCGGTTATTTGGTGCCGACAAAAGTTTTATTACTGGTAATGTTTTGTTTTTTTTTCAAAAAAGTATTGCTGGTAATTTTTTTTTTTTTTTTTAAAGTATTGCTGGTAATTTTTTTTCAAAAAGTATTGCTGGTAATACTTTTTTTTCAAAAAAGTGTTGCTGGTAATTTTTTTTTTTTTTTTCAAAAAATATTTCTGGTAATATTTTTTTTTCAAAAAAGTATTGCTGGTAATTTTATTTTTTTTTTTCAAAAAAGTATTGCTGGTAACATTTTTTTTACAAAAAAGTATTGCTGGTAATTTTTTTTTTTCAAAAAAGTATTTCTGGTAATTTTTTTTTCGAAAAAGTATTGCTGGTAATTTTTTTCTTTTTTTTTTTCTAAAAAGTATTGCTGGTAATTTTTTTTTTTTTTTCAAAAAAGTATTTCTGGTATTTTTTTTTTTTTTTTCAAAAAAGTATTGCTGGTAATATTTTTTTTTTTTTTTTCAAAAAAGTATTGCTGGTAATATTTTTTTTTCAAAAAAGTATTGCTGGTAATATTCATTTTTCAAAAAAGTATTGCTGGTAATATTTTTTTCCAGAATGTATTGCTGGTAATACATATTTTTATTCAAAAATATATTGCTGCTATTACAACCCATTTTTTACACTTTCAGAGTGTTTTGATGTCAGTTTGAGTGTTAACTATTTGCCCATACCTGGTCCCCTTAACAGGTGTTACTACCCAGGGTCAGGATGAATACCAGCAATTAACACGTGGTTCCATGCTCCTCAAAGCCTTCTGCTCAGAGGCCTTGCAACCAAATGTAGTTTATAATCATACCCAAGACGCCTCATTGGTGAAGTCTTACCCCTCTGCAGATGTGCAGTCGGCGTATTATGAAGCCCCAGCCGACAGTGGATCATTTTTGGTCTGATCTGGCTCTTGTGAATATAAAGCGTGGTAGTTTGACTCCCAATAGACGTTCCAGGCCTTGTTAAAGTATATGGCGGGTAGCCCAAGATGGCCAACTTTCGTTGATACAGCCTATGAAGTGGCGTTGGAGTTTGGAGAATTGAAGCCAACCGTAACACAGCGCAGCACAGCCTCATTGAGAGGAAATGTTTTATCCAATGATTGATTGTTTGATATTTTACGGTCTATCAACCTGTTGTATCATCGAGATGAATGATGATGAATGAGAGAAGAATGGGTGCTTAATATATTTATTAAGCACCAGTACCCGATGCTAAGAGATACATTTTAAAAAACACAGAACAATAAGTTACAAACAATTCACAAGGAATAGAGGAGGAATAGAGGAGGGTTTAGATGCTGTATAGCCAAATGAAGCAAGATCATCCCGAATATTAATCAGCTTAGTATCAACTTATTAATCAACTGCTGACGTCCTTAATCGTAGATTGAGCCAGGCCATCTGTTAGAGTGTTGAAAGAGTGCTAGCTACTCTATAACACAACAATTTGCAGGTTATTTAAAGGCAGAAAATATTTGTAGATCGTAAAATTTTTTTGGAGATAATGATTTACTGGTGTTACTAATTAACCCATAGCTGGGAGGAGAAAAGGTAGATACATACCTTTGCCAAAGGTATTTGCGCGTAAGTGAATATAAGAAACCTTGTTGGAATTGAAACTCAGCTCTCCAATCTCTACTGCTATCAATTACACCATCTACACATCCAAGCTTACAGCATCTTATATTCCCAAGTGCTCAATCAGCTACGTACTGATCAAGCTCGATGTGATCGTCTGGGAACCGGTGTTTCAACGTGATTTCGCCGTATGCTCACTTATTTTAATAACCTACACTATCCAACCAGAAGACGACACTATTTACATTATTCGGATTATTGTCCTTATCTTTATCGCAATATTTATTACAACGTTTCGGCCGCTGTACGCTCCGGCCTTCTTCAGGTACTTGGAATGTGGAACTGAACCATTTATTTCGCTCACTAAGGTGACATTCCATTATCGTTAAAAATCTTTTTTTTTGTTTGTTTTTTTTTTTTTTTTTTTGAGTCAGCAAAATTGACCATTTTTTCCATTTTATAAAAAAACTAAAAATCACCCTTTGAAATTCTTTTAAATATCAATTATCATCTTTTCAAAACTTATTTTAAGAAAATCAGAAATTATAATGTTTATTTAAAATATTTTGAACCAAGCTTAACTTAGCTTCTGCGCCGAAAAGATGTAATTTGAAAATAAAACAATGCAGGTCATAACCTTTTATAAGAAAAGTATCTAATTAATTTATAGGCACCTTTCTTATGAAATTTTATCAGAAGTGTACATAAAATACTATAATTTTATGTACATTTATTACATTTTACTGTGTTATTTGTATTTCCATTCATTTTATTATTAATTTTGATATTTCATTTATGGAAAAATGTCATAACTGAGATTAATATAAAAATAAGATCATATAAATTTCATAAGATGATACTGATACTTGTAGGTACCCTTTTCAGTTGAAATTGAAAAATCAAATTAACTTCTCCACACGTGTTTCACAAAAGAAAAAGCCTTAACATCGGAGAACAATGCTTAACTCAAATAACGCAGCTTAATTGTATACTGGTTGGTCTTCCGTACTTTATAATCACAGCCCGATTATAAGCACAAAATTACATTTAATTACTGCGGGTCTTCTGATTAGTCGAAATGATACAATTTACAACGCGCTAAAAAAAAGACATAAAGACACTTAGGAAACACGATGCGGCTTTTAACTAATTTTATAATATTTTAACAACTTAAATGTAAAAATCTATTATAATTAAAGAAATAACAAATATTTGTATTAAAAATTCATTTTTCATCGAAAAAATTTTTTGCTTTCAGAAAATATTGTCCATATTCATAAAAACAACTAAAAGCAAATAAAAGCATTTGAAATTAAATAATATCTTTGTTTTATTGAGTTTTGTGTGTAACAAATCAGAGCTGATTTTCAGATGGTGGAGGTCTAATTAAAAAGAAAAAACATTGCATTCCTCAAAGCCTTTTGCTTTTAACTACTGTAATCACTAAACCTGACGCAATCGAATTTCTATCATTTTCATAAATTAGTTATGGGGGTGGGGGTAATAAATATTAAAGAAATATTTCTCTCCATGACTTTAATAAAAAAAAACATATTGATAATAATTTCGATCATCTGTAAATAGTTTATGAAAGTCTCATTAACATCGGACAATTATTTTTATACTTGCAATATTTTTCCAAAATAATGTGTCATACACACACACATTACACACACACACACACACACAAAAAAAAAATTGCCAGAAATTGTATATGTTATTTTACTAGTTCCGGTGATACAAAGAGAAACAAGTTTTTTTTTTTTTAAAGAAAATTTAGAATGTTCTAAAAAGAAGGAAAAAAATTTTTAAATAATTAAAATAAACTTTGATCGTTCCTCTTAATAATAATATAAACTTTTAGACGATAACATTTTGTTTCGTCAAATTTGGCGTCTTTTTTATCATGCTATGATCTTTTTTTAGCGATCTCATGGAGGTACATAACAGATATTGAAAAGCCGAAACGATGTAATAAATATAGCGACAACGATGAGGACAATAGTCCGAATAATGTAAATAGTATACATAATAACTCATCTCAGAAATACAGACAGACACTGAAAGGCCGAAACGTTGTAACAAATATGGCGACAAAGATGAGGACAATAGTCCGAATAATGTAAATAGTGTACATAATACCTCATCTCGGAAATATAGACAGATACTGAAAGGCCGAAACGTTGTTATAAATATGTCGACAAAGATGAAGACAATAGTCCGAATAATCTAAATAATGTACATAATACCTCATCTCAGAAATATAGACAGATACTGAAAGGCCGAAACGTTGTTATAAATATGTCGACAAAGATGAAGACAATAGTCCGAATAATCTAAATAGTGTACATAATACCTCATCTCAGAAATATAGACAGATACTGAAAGGCCGAAACGTTGTTATAAATATGTCGACAAAGATGAAGACAATAGTCCGAATAATCTAAATAATGTACATAATACCTCATCTCGGAAATATAGACAGATACAGAAGACTACAGTATTTAACTGTGATATAAAATAAAAACGATTTGAGCATTGGGATAAAAAGCAAACGAAAATAATTTAAATCATTATTAAATAGATGAGAAGATTATAAGGATATCACCCCCTTAAATAGAATGAATGACATATTCCCTCAATTTAAAAATATTTTTATGAATATTTTAGTAAAGTTTAATGTATCAAACAACTAGAAATTTCAAATAATCTTCTAAAAGAGAAAATTGAACTGTTGTTTATAGAAACAGCATCCACAAATATCAGGTCCTCTGCTCTCGACTAAGAATTTCTCTGGTTCTTAAGAGGCTTTTGTTCTGGCTGTCGTGTAGCAATATTTGGTGATGTTCTTCAAACCTTCTAACACTCACTAAGGGAATTCCTTTTATTACTTATCTATCGACTCACAGGTAAAAACAGAGTGTGGTTAATCAATCATTGCAAACTTATTTTGATATATGCGTACGATTTTATTTTAATCCAAAGGATAATTGGCTTTTCGATTAGTTTTTGTGTTCCCGTGTTGCCTTCCCGACGCTTTTATCTCTGTTCGTATGCATCACTTTAAATGCACTCAAGCACAGGCATAGATAGATAGATAGATAGATAGATAGATAGATAGATAGATAGATAGATAGATAGATAGATAAAAACTATTACCAGCAATAAAAAATCTTGTCGGCATTAAATAACCCATTGAGGTTCATATGCCGTAAAACAAAAAAAAAACAAATCAATATATACTGAACTAGATAGATAGATAGATAGATAGATAGATAGATAGATAGATAGATAGATCTGGAAAGCTTTCAACAGATAGATTAATAGATAGATAGATGGCTATTCTACTTTTAAACACCCATGCATATATATATATATATATATATATATATATATATATATATATATAGAGAGAGAGAGAGAGAGAGAGAGAGATACAGACAGGCAGACAGACAGAAAAGAAATGTTTATTGTACTTTGAAACCTCATGCATATATATATCTATACACAAAAATGAAGATAGATAGATTATTCTACTTTAAAACAACCATGCATACATATACACAAATACATACATATAAATATATATAGAGAGAGACGTTGATAGATAGATAGATAGATAGATAGATAGATAGATAGATAGATAGATAGATAGATAGATAGATCTGGAAAGCTTTCAACAGATAGATTAATAGATAGATAGATGGCTATTCTACTTTAAATACCCATGCATATATATATATATATATATATATATATATATATATATAGAGAGAGAGAGAGAGAGAGACAGAGAGAGAGACAGAGACACAGAGAGAGAGATACAGGCAGGCAGACAGACAGAAAACAAATGTTTATTGTACTTTGAAACCTCATGCATATACACAAAAATGAAGATAGATAGATTATTCTACTTTAAAACAACCATGCATATATATACACAAAGAATACATACATATAATTATATATAGAGAGAGACGTTGATAGATAGATAGATAGATAGATAGATAGATAGATAGATAGATAGGTATGAAAAGTTTTTGATAGAGATATAGATATGGAAAACATTAGATAGCTAGATAGATAGATATGAATTGAATGAGATAGATAGATAGATAGATAGATAGATAGATAGATAGATAGATAGATATGGAGCCCTGTTTGAGAATTGTATAAATATGCAAATAGATTTAAGTACTGAAAATTCATCATACCAAATGAAACTCAATTTTTTTTGCATTGACAGTCTCCGATGATTTGAATCTTTTTTATTCATTTATATTAACCAACCAGCGATGTCGTACGAAACGCGCGGTATTCATTGAATTGGCAGACAGCAAAATTTATCAGAATCCAAATTGGACGCTCAACTTCAAAATATGTTCAACAATTTTTTTTTTCTTAAATGGAATATTTAAAATATATATATTAACCAATAAGCTTACCATTAATAAATCTAAATTTTAGATTCCTCCAACGCCTACATTGTTATTATAAATATGATCAATTCTTGTTTGCTAACTAGTCTTTCAGTGAACCTTTGACCAGAGTGTTTGTTCGATCGTATGTCGCACAAAGGAAACTTAAATTATCTCACATCTTTCTCTTATTTATTTCTAGTATACAATATTACAAAATAATGCTTAGCGATCGTTTAACATACATCAACAGTTGCACACATAACTTTCTGCTTTCTTTCATCCAGTCTACAACTAGAATTTATACACACAGTGCAAACAATGTAAACTTGTGATAAATACATCAGTACACATTCAACTTTCATAATGTCTATAACTGTAATTCATACACACTAAACCTGTTACATAAATCTGTACAGATGTAGAGAAATTTATCGTTTATCCTATACTAATGCAATTCATTCAGTTATACTGTAAAAAACGTATGCACAAAACATTTTGCGTGAAGATGTTCACAACGTATTTTTGTAATTCATTTCTTCCAATTTAAAAAAATAATATTACTCCAATAAGTAAAAATTATTAAAATTTGTAGATCCGTGTTTGAAGATTAATTTAATTTTTCGCTTAGATGCGCATATTCCACTACATAGATATGGAAAGATTTAGATAGATAGATAGATAGATAGATAGATAGATAGATAGATAGATAGATATCGAAACCTTTCGATAGATAGATAGAGAGATAGATTGATAGATATGGAAACCTTTCGATAGATAGATAGATAGATAGATAGATAGATAGATATCGAAACCTTTCGATAGATAGATAGAGAGCTAGATTGATAGATATGGAAACCTTTCGATAGATAGATAGATAGATAGATAGATAGATAGATAGATAAATAGATAGATAGATAGATAGATAGATAGATAGATAGATAGATATCGAAACCTTTCGATAGATAGATAGAGAGCTAGATTGATAGATATGGAAACCTTTCGATAGATAGATAGATAGATAGATAGATAGATAGATAGATAGATATCGAAACCTTTCGATAGATAGATAGATAGATAGATAGATAGATAGATCATAATACAACACTGAATGGTTACTGTCAGTTTTCCGACAAAAAGCGATCATCAAACAAGTGTTATTACTTCTTGTGTAGTTAATCTATATATATAGGGTATGCTTTTTTATGGGATTAAAGTTAATTATAATATTTGAATAAATTACTTCTTTCGATACAAGAAAGATCCGATATTCATTGACCAATCAGCGTTATTGTCAATTGAAATTCATAAATTAATATTTTTCTGGTAATTAAACTTTTCAAATCATCTTTTATCACCCGTTCTGTTAGGAGTGTTCAAATGTTCTGGATTTTATTTCTTCCTGATTCTTTTGCGGCAGTCTTTAAGATCTGATGAAGCGTTGGATTTTTTACAACCTACAGGCTTTATTCGTTTGATACATTATAATCACAGATTTGAGAAAATGGTTGTATAAAACTGTTTAGATAATATTGAACGATTTGAACACCAGGCATATCACCCGTAAGAGGTTACAGTTCACCGATTAGTATTTTGGTTTTGTGGCATGTTGCGGTGTTATGCAAAACTACCACTAGCGCAGCTTATCCGATGTTCAGTTTCCTTATCTCCTAAATCCGTTGTAATTGATAAAGACACCGATATATTTAAATTGTTTAGAATTTCTTAATTCCACGTTTTAAATTTTTATCATGGATTCAATAACGACCCTCGCAACTCTCATTCCAGTTCCAGATAATAGTTCCTCTTTTGAAACGGTTTATCGTAAGACGTACTTAGTTAAATTAGTAAACAGTCTTGTTTTTTGTTCAAGAGGTTTCGTACAAGTACTCATGGCCATCTTCAGGTGGCTATAATTTAGCTTTATATTATTCATACTTCCTGGAATATGTAACATTCAAAATCAGAATTCGTAAAAAATTATACTGGCCACACTACAACATGTTTAACAAGAAGACTAACGCTAAATCTTTCTGACTATAGTTCAATTTGGTCACATTTAAATACTTATGGAGACCTACCGGACCCTATGGGCAACATACTTGTTGATGACACAAATATAATAGCATCGTCTACATGTAAAAATGGCTAAAAATAATGGAAGTCTTATTAATAAAAAAAGGGAATAAAAACAACACTCAATAATATCAACTATGTACATGGACACAATATTTTGACCGTGTTTTGAAAATAAAACATTCTATAATACTAAATACCTACATAAAACAATCTATTTCCAGTTAACAGTTAATATATTTCAAGGTTGAAAATGGCTAAATCTATAGCCGAAAGCGCCCGAGAAAATTTAACATTGGGACAGTTTTTGTATAATTTATCTATTAAAAAGAAAAAAATTATTAGATCATATGAGAAATTATATAAAAAACTCAATCAAAGCACCTTATCTGTCATATTTAATAAAGCTTGCATATATATATATATATATATATATATATATATATATATATATATATATATATATGTATATATGAGGGTATGCGTGTTTGATTTTACAATCGAAATGTACATAGAATGTTGCCTTCAAATTTGGTTTGACATTTCCACGCACATAATTCTTTATTTCTTTGAGTCATGCGTCGTCATTGGCTGAAGTGCATTGAATTATGTGATTTCACTGGCAAATAAGTATTTTTTGATTAGGCTACGGAATTTATGCTTCACCTACATATGTACAAATAAACGTAGAGTACCACCCATAAATAAAAGAGATCCCAACTTCATTTCTTTTTATAGAAAGTTAATTATTTCTCGGGAAAATTTACGCAGACTAAACGGATATTATCTGGTGTTATTTATGACCAAACACTACAACACTGAAATTCTCTTGCCAAAAATATTAATATGCTTCCGTTCAAAAAGGAGTATTATCCCTATGAAAAATATTTATTGCCTAATCAATAATATTTTTAAAATATACTAACTATATATAGTGCTATATATTAAAATCATAATTGTTTGTTTTTCCTCTTAGGGGATTTAAATAAAATTAAAACACGTTGTATTTCATATCTACTCTCTAAAAGTATCCTCAAATCAAACCTAGGTATTAAAGGGGCAACAAATTTTTTATCCCCTTTCAAGAAACAGACATCCGAAGGCGCATTGGCACCGCGATATATGCCTTCTAAACACTTTTTTCTTTACAAGGATTTTCACTTCGTAAAAGACCCGAGAGCCACTCCTGATAGAGGGTTACTGGTTAAGAGTATCTATCTATCTATTTCAGTATATATTACTTTGGTTTGGTATGTTTTACGGCATATCAACCTAAATGGGTTATTTAATGCCGACAAGTTTTGTTTTTTTTTTTTTATTGCTGGTAACATTTTTTTTCAAAAATGTGTTGCTACTAATATTTTTTTTCTAAACTGGATTTCTGGTAATATTTTTTGTTCCTCAGAAATGTATCGCTGGTAATAATTTTTTCCTTCCAAATTTATTGCTGATAATGTTTTGTTTTTTTTCATAAATATATTGCTGGTAATAATTTTTTCTTCAAAAATTCCATGCTGGTAATATTTCTACAAAAATGTATTGCCGATTTTAAAACCTATTTTTACACTTTCACAGTGTTAACTCTTTAGACATAGCTGGGACCCTAACTGGTGCTACCACCCGGGCCATGGTGGACCTGGGAACACCAGCAATTAAGAGGTGGTTCTACGCTCCTGCTGTTGGATGTAGTTTATCGTCTTACACAGAACGCGGATGTAGTTTATCGTCATACCCAGGACGCGGATGTAGTTTATCGTCTTACCCAGGACGCGGATGTATTTTATCGCCTTACTCAGGACGCGGATGTAGTTTATCGTCTTACCCAGGAAACTGGATTGTGAAGACTGGGCAGCTCCTTCCCTATATATGGCAGCAACACACTATATTAAGAAACGGGAAAATTTCGTTTAGAAACAAAAAATAGAGTGCTCATCTGCAGTGTTTCTACAGAAGGATGCTGAAAATTCCATGGACAGAAGATGTGAGCAATTAGGAAGTTTAAATATGAACAAAATATACTCTTGTCTTTAAAATAAGAGGCACTTGTAAATTTCTGGAAGAAAAAAGAGGGAAAATGGCTCTGATAATTTGGCATCCATGCGATATATATCAGAGACAGGGGGAAACCTATCTTGCGGAAATAGACGACAAAACAGATTAAAAGGAATTGTGAGGGGAAAAACATTGCTTAAAGTTAGTATGGATAGGAAGTTGTGGAGAGCCACGATCACCCATGTCCTGCGACACGGCACAGAAAAGCATCGGAAGTGCTGAATATTGTAATAGTAATGGTGAAATTAATTTTTTCTCTGCAAGTTTGCGGCCGTATTACGATGAAACACCGGATTCATAATGATTTCGTTCCATCTATAAATTTGGGCATCACAAAATTTGTATCCATATTATCAAAGAACAGCTAAATATCTCCCTTAGTTCTAGCTGAGAAAAAAAAACTTGTTTTTACATGAGTTGCTTACGGCCGTATCACGTTGAAACACCGGATTTCGTTCGATCATCGAATTTAAGCAACATCCCTACCTAGATGAGTGACCGATTTGCGATACCATGTGCTGTAACCCTGAGTGTGCGGGTGGTGTAATGAATAACAGCTCGGAATTGAAAATCAGAGAGCTGAGTTCCAATTCCAGTCGGGTTCGTTATATGCACTTACACACAACTACCCTTGGGAAAGGTAGGGGGTTTTTTCTAAGTATAACTTAGATATGACACGAGGGCGAAATTATAGGGTGCCCAGTGAGGATCGAACTCATTAATCATTTGTAATTGTTCTAGCCAAACAAACTTGCTGACTATTACACCACGTGGAGTTGACCCTACGCTTGGGAAAGGTCTGAACCCAACTCTTCTCTCCCCAATTATGGATTAATTAGTATGAATTGTATCAGTAAAATCCTTATTTCCTTGAGGGTCTTACAATCTAAACATAATTTCTGGATTTTAAATAACCTTCAAAAAGATGATAAGCCGTAAAAAACAAATCAATTTGGAAAACATTTGGCATTTACTAACCAAACCATTTCCAATACTGTTATATAAGAATAAAATGTCTCTGCCGAGGCTTGAGTTTGAACATATATCGCCAGTGAGTAAACACAGGCGATCCCATTAATGAATTAAGTAGACCACGTGACCATAGAAGAAACGCATAAGTAGGAAGTCACGTGACGTCTTAACGATCGTTATTTTTATTCTATCCTCTATTATTACTTGGAGCACTATTCTCTATACTATTTCACTATACGGATTGCTATTCGAGCGAGTATTATCGAGTAAGTACTATTAGTACGAGTGATATTCGAAGGCGCCTGACACCAGTATTGTTCAACGGCGTTACTATAGATGTATCTGCGATTACAATGTCTCTACCTTTTCTTCATCCAGTTATGCATTAATTAGTAAGACTTGTATCAGGAAATGTTCATTATCTTAAAAAATTCTTAAAACCTAAAAATATTTTAGGCTTTAACTTCTAGAATGATGATAAACCGTAAAGAACAAGTCGATCATTCGATCAATCTTTGAAAGAGAGATAGAGAGAGAAAAAAAAAGAGAATAAGAAAAAATTGACCTAGATACAACAGGCCGTCCGAAGAAACGAGACGAGGCCATATCGAAGGGCAGAGTCTCGTCTCGGGAGTATTATTTGAAGGCGTCTGACACCAGTATTGTTCAATGGCGTTGCTATAGCTGTATCTGCGATTACAATGTCTCTATTAAAATGAGCATTACGAAAGTGACAATGAATATTCGTTGAAATTACAAATGTGGCAACGAGTGTTCGTTGACATCACAAAAAATACTGACTGGAAATTAGCCTCCTCATTTTTATCCTTCATTCCAGTATCGATTTCAGTTTCCGACAAAATCTTTTCTTTAAATCAGTGTAGAAGTCAGTACGTCCTAATGGTGTGTCGCTTTGACGCGGTAGGACGGCTTGCGTGCTTCAACGAACCCCAGAGATAAGTAAGCGGGAGTTTCGGTCCTTACGAGGTCCAACCAAGCTCAACAGGTATCTGGGGTAGGAGCCAGACGGAAGACACACCCTGGTCCTCCAGGGTGTGTCTATCCTACTCACTTAGAGATTAGCTTGTTACAGAAACTCAAACGTTATCTTCAAGCAACGATATGGCCGGGGAAGAGTCCTCCAAAGTGGGTCATATGATACGTGCTGGTGAAAATCCCTCGGGAAGGCAGCCGGCACGACATGGGCTGAACTGAAGAGGTTAGCCGGGAACCCTGTCTGCCGCTATGTTCCCCAAGGAATTAAGAGGCGTAATAGAATTATATTCCCTACTAGTTACATGTGCTGTCCATTTTAACTATTGCAGCTGTTGGAAATTTTCAAGTGATTTTTTCGTTATTTGGTTAAACTTTGTTTCCAGCTCCCCTCAACTTTTTTGTTGACTATGTGCCGACTTTTGATTTTAAAAATATCCAGTGTTACAACAGAATACGTATTTTTATATAAGTCAAGGTAAATATTCCTGTTCTACAATATTATATATATATATATATATATATATATATATATATATATATATATATATGTATAAAGAAAAAAAGAACAGTAAGATATATAATCCGGTGTTCATATACATATTTTTATTTTTACAAAATAGGGCTCAATGTAAAATGCCGTGGGAATTTTTGCCGTTAACAATAAAATTTAAAAAAAATCCAGACGACATGCATTTAACGGATGTCAGATTTCATTGAAAAATATATCCCTACCCCCTACCAAAACGTAACTAATAACTGATACATCAAAATATAATGAACACACAAACACCCCTTGTCTGGTTGAAGTGGATTTCTCTGTATCCTTGGAAACGTGAATTATGATTTTTGCTGTCTCTTTAAAACCCAGTAATTTTAAAAGTTGCTCCAAAATTCGCTTGAGGATGAAATGGAACTAATGTCTTTAATTTAATTACAAAATTAAATTCGGAGCTTTCAGCTTTCATTTTTGAAACATGGTTAAAACTGTGTAGCGAGAAAAAACATTTTAAATCAGTTAATTTATAATATATATATATATATATATATATATATATATATATATATATATATATACATGCAATAATGTGTAAACCCCATTAATAGAAATAAACTGATTTTAATTTTTGTTTTTTTTTTAGTTTTTATTATTAATGGGAGTCCAACAAGTGAACAGTTTTGAAGTTGATAAATATCTTCTTTACGTTGCAATAGTTATTATTTCGGACTTGGTGATGTCATTTGCAGCAACGTTCCATTGGAAATTGCTTGGCATGCCAGTTCCAGTACGGGTACCGTAAGTTGCTATAGGATCTGACGAAGCATTGTCCACTTTAAAATATATCGTTTCCATTCGTTTGAAAATTCGTATGCAAATGATAGTTTAAGAATGTTTTACGCCATGATTGACATTTCATATGAGCGGTGGAGATTTGATGCCGCTATATAAGAGACGAGTTTTCAGGCTAATAGTTTTATTTTGTCGCATCATTGATTGTTGAACAACAGTATTCTCTGGGTAACCTATTCTGTGTTCAGTTTCCTGCCGAGTATAATTCCTACAGCGTCATACATTTCAGTGTACAGGCGTTTCTACAAGAAATGGTTACACTTGAGAATGAACTCCCTTTCTGTTTGAAGTAAGGTGTTATTACTTCTCACGAACAAGATAAATGTCACAAAATAACTACAAGTTGTAAGTGAAGCCGAACAACTGCTGCCAAAAATTGTGTAAAATCAACAGAAAAATAGAAATGTGGCAGGTGTACAAAAACAACAATGTCTATTCTCTTTATCGGGATATGTGTTGATGAAGACCTGTGAAAATCAGGTGCAAATGTTACTGATAAGGAGAAGAATATTTTGTCATCCAAGAATGAGTGTGCCCAAATGAAAAAAAAATCGACATTGCTGTATATCATAAGGGGATTTGAAAAAACTGTTGGATAATCTTTTAGAATAGGGATTTAAATATAGAGTAAATAATTGAAATGTCATGTCTCTTTAGGACGGAGACAATAATGACTCCTAGAGATTATTTTTTCTTTATTATCTGTGACTTGTAATGACATCTTGGGAAAGATAGTGAAGTGGTTTCCCATTGCCTTCTCTACAGATTCCTTTTCTTTATTATCTGTGAATTGTCATGACTTCTTAGGAAAGATATTGGAGTGGTTTCCCATTGCCTTCTCTACAGATTACTTTTCTTTATTATCTGTGAATTGCCATGACTTCTTGGGAAAGATAGTGAAGTGGTTTCCCATTGCCTTTTCTACAGATTCATATTCTTTATTATCTGTGAATTGCCATGACACCTAAAAAAAGATAGTGAAGGTGTTTCATATTGCCTTCTCTACAGATTCCTTTTCTTTATTATCTGTGAATTGGGAAAGATAGTTGAGTGTTTTTCACAACGCTTATTCACATTGGCTGCGTACGTAATATAGTCTTGTTCGTCATCTTCATCAGATTCAAACATTTCCACTTCTTGGGAAACAAAGATGTCTTTTTACTAAATAATTCACTTAATATATTTACCGCCTCGGTAAATGTCAACTCGCTAGTTTTTTTCGGTAAAATGTAGTTTATCAATTTTTATGCTCAGCATTTCCTAACTTGCTTAAAAGAAAGTCTAACCTTCTTTCCTTCAGACCACGATTGGCAGTCCTCGTTTTACACGTCCGTATATTTTTATAATACTCCTCAAAAGTTATCTTCATCCGGACTGTACGTGAATATTTCCATTGAATTCCATATTGTATTCTCTGGGAAAGAATCATTTTGTAGAATTTTCTCTTTCCTCTTCTCAGTCATTTCCAGAATTTTGTTTGAAACTTCTTATGCATCTGTTCCATTTCTCGTTGAAACTGCATTTGTCTATTAAAAATTTCCTCCTGTAGTTGCATTTGGAATGCCTTCTGTTGCTCTAATATTGTCATCTGTTGTTCCGTCTTAAAAAAAATTCCTGGAATATATATTTGCATTCCTCCATCTTCGCAAAAGTTTACACAATGCTTAGATATTGAAAGGGGGGGTCCTATAAATTTTCAATTCGTGACCTATTTGAGCAAACTGCTTATCGAGAAAAAAAAATTCTTTTCTCAGTTGAGAATACGACTGACTTTTTTCGTCACTAATTTGACGTCTTGTCTTTCGAAAAACTTTGCCAAGTTTTTTTTTTTTTTTTTTTTTTTAAATGTGAATCCGAGATTTTGTCGCCGAAATCATTGTGACGAGCAAATGTTTTCATTTTCCCTCCGTGTGAGTACAAATTTCGTCACCAAATGTTGTGGAGAGCGATTTTTTTTTTCTTCCAGCGTATGAATCCAAATATCTTCGCCAAATTATACTGTGGCGAACAATTTTCTTTTCTGTTCCTCCGTATGAGTTCGAATCCTCGTGGGAAATTTGTT
Source organism: Acanthosepion lycidas (assembly GCA_963932145.1). Classification (NCBI taxonomy): domain Eukaryota; kingdom Metazoa; phylum Mollusca; class Cephalopoda; order Sepiida; family Sepiidae; genus Acanthosepion; species Acanthosepion lycidas. The sequence continues at coordinate 106,627,092 of OZ010587.1, read as the reverse complement.
ATGGAGTGTGATTTTTTTTCTCATCCACCGTATGAATCCGAATATCTCGTCGGCAAGTTTGTTGTGGAGTGTGAATTTTCATATTTTCTCTTCCACCGTATGAATCCGAATACCTCGTCACCAAATTTGATATGGAGTGGTTTCACAGTAGAGGATTGTATTTGTACTAAGTCGGTCCTAAAATAGGTTCGACGCACAAAACGTTGGGAAATTGATATAATAGGTAATGATGCAGAGTAATCTAGTTGTGGTCGCTGATACTTTGGTATCCTACTAACGGCCGTCCGTCATCGACTGACTGACACACTGAACGACTCGTTAGGCTTACTACTCCTATTTATTATAGGTGGGAGAATCTATTAACTAAAAAATAGCAGTCTTCGACTATAGCACTTCTATACAAATTCTTTTTCTTAACTGTGAATTGTCATGACTACTTGGGAAAGATAGTGAAGTGGTTTCCCATTGCCTTCTCTACAGATTCCTTTTCTTTATTATCTGTGAATTGCCATGACTTCTTGGGAAAGATAGTGAAGTGGTTTCCCATTGCCTTCTCTACAGATTCCTTTTCTTTATTATCTGTGAATTGCCATGACTTCTTGGGAAAGATAGTGAAGTGGTTTCCCATTGCCTTCTCTACAGATTCCTTTTCTTTATTATCTGTGAATTGTCATGACTACTTGGGAAAGATAGTGAAGTGGTTTCCCATTGCCTTCTCTACAGATTCCTTTTCTTTATTATCTGTGAATTGCCATGACTTCTTGGGAAAGATAGTGAAGTGGTTTCCCATTGCCTTCTCTACAGATTCCTTTTCTTTATTATCTGTGAATTGCCATGACTTCTCGGGAAAGATAGTGAAGTGGTTTCCCATTGCCTTCTCTACAGATTCCTTTTCTTTATTATCTGTGAATTGCCATGACTTCTTGGGAAAGATAGTGAAGTGGTTTCCCATTGCCTTCTCTACAGATTCCTTTTCTTTATTATCTGTGAATTGTCATGACTACTTGGGAAAGATAGTGAAGTGGTTTCCCATTGCCTTCTCTACAGATTCCTTTTCTTTATTATCTGTGAATAGTCATGACTACTTGGGAAAGATAGTGAAGTGGTTTCCCATTGCCTTCTCTACAGATTCCTTTTCTTTATTATCTGTGAATTGCCATGACTTCTCGGGAAAGATAGTGAAGTGGTTTCCCATTGCCTTCTCTACAGATTCCTTTTCTTTATTATCTGTGAATTGTCATGACTACTTGGGAAAGATAGTGAAGTTGTTTCCCATTGCCTTCTCTACAGATTCCTTTTCTTTATTATCTGTGAATTGCCATGACTTCTTGGGAAAGATAGTGAAGTGGTTTCCCATTGCCTTCTCTACAGATTCCTTTTCTTTATTATCTGTGAATTGTCATGACTACTTGGGAAATATAGTGAAGTGGTTTCCCATTGCCTTCTCTACAGATTCCTTTTCTTTATTATCTGTGAATTGCCATGACTTCTTGGGAAAGATAGTGAAGTGGTTTCCCATTGCCTTCTCTACAGATTCCTTTTCTTTATTATCTGTGAATTGTCATGACTACTTGGGAAATATAGTGAAGTGGTTTCCCATTGCCTTCTCTACAGATTCCTTTTCTTTATTATCTGTGAATTGCCATGACTTCTTGGGAAAGATAGTGAAGTGGTTTCCCATTGCCTTCTCTACAGATTCCTTTTCTTTATTATCTGTGAATTGCCATGACTTCTTGGGAAAGATAGTGAAGTGGTTTCCCATTGCCTTCTCTACAGATTCCTTTTCTTTATTATCTGTGAATTGCCATGACTTCTTGGGAAAGATAGTGGAGTGGTTTCCCATTGCCTTCTCTACAGATTCCTTTTCTTTATTATCTGTGAATTGTCATGACTACTTGGGAAAGATAGTGAAGTGGTTTCCCATTGCCTTCTCTACAGATTCCTTTTCTTTATTATCTGTGAATTGCCATGACTTCTTGGGAAAGATAGTGAAGTGGTTTCCCATTGCCTTCTCTACAGATTCCTTTTCTTTATTATCTGTGAATTGCCATGACTTCTTGGGAAAGATAGTGGAGTGGTTTCCCATTGCCTTCTCTACAGATTCCTTTTCTTTATTATCTGTGAATTGTCATGACTACTTGGGAAAGATAGTGAAGTGGTTTCCCATTGCCTTCTCTACAGATTCCTTTTCTTTATTATCTGTGAATTGCCATGACTTCTTGGGAAAGATAGTGAAGTGGTTTCCCATTGCCTTCTCTACAGATTCCTTTTCTTTATTATCTGTGAATTGTCATGACTACTTGGGAAATATAGTGAAGTGGTTTCCCATTGCATTCTCTACAGATTCCTTTTCTTTATTATCTGTGAATTGCCATGACTTCTTGGGAAAGATAGTGAAGTGGTTTCCCATTGCCTTCTCTACAGATTCCTTTTCTTTATTATCTGTGAATTGTCATGACTACTTGGGAAAGATAGTGAAGTGGTTTCCCATTGCCTTCTCTACAGATTCCTTTTCTTTATTATCTGTGAATTGCCATGACTTCTTGGGAAAGATAGTGAAGTGGTTTCCCATTGCCTTCTCTACAGATTCCTTTTCTTTATTATCTGTGAATTGCCATGACTTCTCGGGAAAGATAGTGAAGTGGTTTCCCATTGCCTTCTCTACAGATTCCTTTTCTTTATTATCTGTGAATTGTCATGACTACTTGGGAAAGATAGTGAAGTGGTTTCCCATTGCCTTCTCTACAGATTCCTTTTCTTTATTATCTGTGAATTGCCATGACTTCTTGGGAAAGATAGTGAAGTTGTTTCCCATTGCCTTCTCTACAGATTCCTTTTCTTTATTATCTGTGAATTGCCATGACTTCTCGGGAAAGATAGTGAAGTGGTTTCCCATTGCCTTCTCTACAGATTCCTTTTCTTTATTATCTGTGAATTGCCATGACTTCTTGGGAAAGATAGTGGAGTGGTTTCCCATTGCCTTCTCTACAGATTCCTTTTCTTTATTATCTGTGAATTGCCATGACTTCTTGGGAAAGATAGTGAAGTGGTTTCCCATTGCCTTCTCTACAGATTCCTTTTCTTTATTATCTGTGAATTGCCATGACTTCATGGGAAAGATAATAAAGTGGGTTCCCATTGCCTTCTCTACAGATTCCTTTTCTTTATTATCTGTGAATTGCCATGACACCTAAAAAAAGATAGTGAAGGTGTTTCATATTGCCTTCTCTACAGATTCCTTTTCTTTATTATCTGTGAATTGGGAAAGATAGTTGAGTGTTTTTCACAACGCTTATTCACATTGGCTGCGTACGTAATATAGTCTTGTTCGTCATCTTCATCAGATTCAAACATTTCCACTTCTTGGGAAACAAAGATGTCTTTTTACTAAATAATTCACTTAATATATTTACCGCCTCGGTAAATGTCAACTCGCTAGTTTTTTTCGGTAAAATGTAGTTTATCAATTTTTATGCTCAGCATTTCCTAACTTGCTTAAAAGAAAGTCTAACCTTCTTTCCTTCAGACCACGATTGGCAGTCCTCGTTTTACACGTCCGTATATTTTTATAATACTCCTCAAAAGTTATCTTCATCCGGACTGTACGTGAATATTTCCATTGAATTCCATATTGTATTCTCTGGGAAAGAATCATTTTGTAGAATTTTCTCTTTCCTCTTCTCAATCATTTCCAGAATTTTGTTTGAAACTTCTTATGCATCTGTTCCATTTCTCGTTGAAACTGCATTTGTCTATTAAAAATTTCCTCCTGTAGTTGCATTTGGAATGCCTTCTGTTGCTCTAATATTGTCATCTGTTGTTCCGTCTTAAAAAAAATTCCTGGAATATATATTTGCATTCCTCCATCTTCGCAAAAGTTTACACAATGCTTAGATATTGAAAGGGGGGGTCCTATAAATTTTCAATTCGTGACCTATTTGAGCAAACTGCTTATCGAGAAAAAAAAATTCTTTTCTCAGTTGAGAATACGACTGACTTTTTTCGTCACTAATTTGACGTCTTGTCTTTCGAAAAACTTTGCCAAGTTTTTTTTTTTTTTTTTTTTTTTAAATGTGAATCCGAGATTTTGTCGCCGAAATCATTGTGACGAGCAAATGTTTTCATTTTCCCTCCGTGTGAGTACAAATTTCGTCACCAAATGTTGTGGAGAGCGATTTTTTTTTTCTTCCAGCGTATGAATCCAAATATCTTCGCCAAATTATACTGTGGCGAACAATTTTCTTTTCTGTTCCTCCGTATGAGTTCGAATCCTCGTGGGAAATTTGTTATGGAGTGTGATTTTTTTTCTCATCCACCGTATGAATCCGAATATCTCGTCGGCAAGTTTGTTGTGGAGTGTGAATTTTCATATTTTCTCTTCCACCGTATGAATCCGAATACCTCGTCACCAAATTTGATATGGAGTGGTTTCACAGTAGAGGATTGTATTTGTACTAAGTCGGTCCTAAAATAGGTTCGACGCACAAAACGTTGGGAAATTGATATAATAGGTAATGATGCAGAGTAATCTAGTTGTGGTCGCTGATACTTTGGTATCCTACTAACGGCCGTCCGTCATCGACTGACTGACACACTGAACGACTCGTTAGGCTTACTACTCCTATTTATTATAGGTGGGAGAATCTATTAACTAAAAAATAGCAGTCTTCGACTATAGCACTTCTATACAAATTCTTTTTCTTAACTGTGAATTGTCATGACTACTTGGGAAAGATAGTGAAGTGGTTTCCCATTGCCTTCTCTACAGATTCCTTTTCTTTATTATCTGTGAATTGCCATGACTTCTTGGGAAAGATAGTGAAGTGGTTTCCCATTGCCTTCTCTACAGATTCCTTTTCTTTATTATCTGTGAATTGCCATGACTTCTTGGGAAAGATAGTGAAGTGGTTTCCCATTGCCTTCTCTACAGATTCCTTTTCTTTATTATCTGTGAATTGTCATGACTACTTGGGAAAGATAGTGAAGTGGTTTCCCATTGCCTTCTCTACAGATTCCTTTTCTTTATTATCTGTGAATTGCCATGACTTCTTGGGAAAGATAGTGAAGTGGTTTCCCATTGCCTTCTCTACAGATTCCTTTTCTTTATTATCTGTGAATTGCCATGACTTCTCGGGAAAGATAGTGAAGTGGTTTCCCATTGCCTTCTCTACAGATTCCTTTTCTTTATTATCTGTGAATTGTCATGACTACTTGGGAAAGATAGTGAAGTGGTTTCCCATTGCCTTCTCTACAGATTCATTTTCTTTATTATCTGTGAATTGTCATGACTACTTGGGAAATATAGTGAAGTGGTTTCCCATTGCCTTCTCTACAGATTCCTTTTCTTTATTATCTGTGAATTGCCATGACTTCTTGGGAAAGATAGTGAAGTGGTTTCCCATTGCCTTCTCTACAGATTCCTTTTCTTTATTATCTGTGAATTGTCATGACTACTTGGGAAAGATAGTGAAGTGGTTTCCCATTGCCTTCTCTACAGATTCCTTTTCTTTATTATCTGTGAATTGTCATGACTACTTGGGAAAGATAGTGAAGTGGTTTCCCATTGCCTTCTCTACAGATTCCTTTTCTTTATTATCTGTGAATTGCCATGACTTCTCGGGAAAGATAGTGAAGTGGTTTCCCATTGCCTTCTCTACAGATTCCTTTTCTTTATTATCTGTGAATTGTCATGACTACTTGGGAAAGATAGTGAAGTTGTTTCCCATTGCCTTCTCTACAGATTCCTTTTCTTTATTATCTGTGAATTGCCATGACTTCTTGGGAAAGATAGTGAAGTGGTTTCCCATTGCCTTCTCTACAGATTCCTTTTCTTTATTATCTGTGAATTGTCATGACTACTTGGGAAATATAGTGAAGTGGTTTCCCATTGCCTTCTCTACAGATTCCTTTTCTTTATTATCTGTGAATTGCCATGACTTCTTTGGAAAGATAGTGAAGTGGTTTCCCATTGCCTTCTCTACAGATTCCTTTTCTTTATTATCTGTGAATTGTCATGACTACTTGGGAAATATAGTGAAGTGGTTTCCCATTGCCTTCTCTACAGATTCCTTTTCTTTATTATCTGTGAATTGCCATGACTTCTTGGGAAAGATAGTGAAGTGGTTTCCCATTGCCTTCTCTACAGATTCCTTTTCTTTATTATCTGTGAATTGCCATGACTTCTTGGGAAAGATAGTGAAGTGGTTTCCCATTGCCTTCTCTACAGATTCCTTTTCTTTATTATCTGTGAATTGCCATGACTTCTTGGGAAAGATAGTGGAGTGGTTTCCCATTGCCTTCTCTACAGATTCCTTTTCTTTATTATCTGTGAATTGTCATGACTACTTGGGAAAGATAGTGAAGTGGGTTCCCATTGCCTTCTCTACAGATTCCTTTTCTTTATTATCTGTGAATTGTCATGACTACTTGGGAAAGATAGTGAAGTGGTTTCCCATTGCCTTCTCTACAGATTCCTTTTCTTTATTATCTGTGAATTGCCATGACTTCTTGGGAAAGATAGTGAAGTGGTTTCCCATTGCCTTCTCTACAGATTCCTTTTCTTTATTATCTGTGAATTGCCATGACTTCTTGGGAAAGATAGTGGAGTGGTTTCCCATTGCCTTCTCTACAGATTCCTTTTCTTTATTATCTGTGAATTGTCATGACTACTTGGGAAAGATAGTGAAGTGGTTTCCCATTGCCTTCTCTACAGATTCCTTTTCTTTATTATCTGTGAATTGCCATGACTTCTTGGGAAAGATAGTGAAGTGGTTTCCCATTGCCTTCTCTACAGATTCCTTTTCTTTATTATCTGTGAATTGTCATGACTACTTGGGAAATATAGTGAAGTGGTTTCCCATTGCCTTCTCTACAGATTCCTTTTCTTTATTATCTGTGAATTGCCATGACTTCTTGGGAAAGATAGTGAAGTGGTTTCCCATTGCCTTCTCTACAGATTCCTTTTCTTTATTATCTGTGAATTGTCATGACTACTTGGGAAAGATAGTGAAGTGGTTTCCCATTGCCTTCTCTACAGATTCCTTTTCTTTATTATCTGTGAATTGCCATGACTTCTTGGGAAAGATAGTGAAGTGGTTTCCCATTGCCTTCTCTACAGATTCCTTTTCTTTATTATCTGTGAATTGCCATGACTTCTCGGGAAAGATAGTGAAGTGGTTTCCCATTGCCTTCTCTACAGATTCCTTTTCTTTATTATCTGTGAATTGTCATGACTACTTGGGAAAGATAGTGAAGTGGTTTCCCATTGCCTTCTCTACAGATTCCTTTTCTTTATTATCTGTGAATTGCCATGACTTCTTGGGAAAGATAGTGAAGTTGTTTCCCATTGCCTTCTCTACAGATTCCTTTTCTTTATTATCTGTGAATTGCCATGACTTCTCGGGAAAGATAGTGAAGTGGTTTCCCATTGCCTTCTCTACAGATTCCTTTTCTTTATTATCTGTGAATTGCCATGACTTCTTGGGAAAGATAGTGGAGTGGTTTCCCATTGCCTTCTCTACAGATTCCTTTTCTTTATTATCTGTGAATTGCCATGACTTCTTGGGAAAGATAGTGAAGTGGTTTCCCATTGCCTTCTCTACAGATTCCTTTTCTTTATTATCTGTGAATTGCCATGACTTCATGGGAAAGATAATAAAGTGGGTTCCCATTGCCTTCTCTACAGATTCCTTTTCTTTATTATCTGTGAATTGCCATGACTTCTTGGGAAAGATAGTGAAGTGGTTTTCCATTGCCTTCTCTACAGATTCCTTTTCTTTATTATCTGTGAATTGCCATGACTTCATGGGAAAGATAATAAAGTGGGTTCCCATTGCCTTCTCTACAGATTCCTTTTCTTTATTATCTGTGAATTGCCATGACTTCTTAGGAAAGATATTGGAGTGGTTTCCCATTGCCTTCTCTACAGATTATTTTTCTTTATTTTCTGTGAATTGCCTTGACTTCTTGGGAAAGATAGTGGAGTGGTTTCCCATTGCCTTCTCTACAGATTCCTTTCCTTTATTATCTGTGAATTGCCATGACTTCTTGGGAAAGATAGTGAAGTGGTTTCCCATTGCCTTCTCTGCAGATTCCTTTTCTTTATTATATGTGAATTGCCATGACTTCTTGGCAAAGATAGTGAAGTGTGTTCCCATTGCCTTCTCTACAGATTACTTTTCTTTATTTTCTGTGAATTGCCTTGACTTCTTGGGAAAGATAGTGGAGTGGTTTCCCATTGCCTTCTCTACAGATTATGTTCTGCTTAGTAAATGACTTGGGTACGTCAACGTGGTGTAATGGTTACCAAGCGTATCCGCTAGATAAATTACGACTGATTTTTGAATTTACCTTTCACTCGGTGCTCCTTACTTTTAGCCTTGTGCCACATCTAATCTACGCTTAGAAAATTGCCACAAACAAAATGACCATGACGAAATAATAGATACGCAACAGAAACAATTTTTTTAAAAATCAATTCATCCTCAGCAAGGCGATAATGTCACTAAGACGCAAGAAACTTTTTGAATTGAAAGAGAATGACAATACGAAAATGGAACCGGAAACCAATATTTGTTTAGCGGCATAGGCTGAATAATGTCTTTAACCAAAATTCCTCCTGTACTTTGTACCCCCGTTGGTTAGATCAGGTCGGATCTAACTACGGTTTCCTCTATCTAGGGCGACGCTGCTTAGCCTCACATCAAGGTGTGTATAGGTTATTTAATGCCGAAATATAAATATATTGAACGTTATCTTATGTCTTCAACTATAAGAACATCTTGTACATCATTTTACATTATTCGGACTATTGTCTTCGTCTTTGTCGCCATATTTATTACAACGTTTCGGCCTTTCAGTATCTGTCTATATTTCTGAGATCAGGTATTATGTACACTATTTACATTATTCGGACTATTGTGCTCATCTTTGTCGCCATATTTATCACAACGTTTCGACCTTTCAGTATCTGTCTATATTTCTGAGATGAGGTATTATGTACACTATTTACATTATTCGGGCCATTGTCCTTATCTTTATTGCTATATTTATTACAACCTTTCGGCCTTTCAGTATCTGTCTATATTTCTGAGATGAGGTAGTATATATACTATTTACATTATTCGGACTATTGTCCTCATCTTTATCGCCATATTTATTACAACAGATGTACTCAAGGACACATAGCACTGTGGATAAAGGCGTTACTTAGATCCACTGACAGGACCCAAAGGGTGTGAGTTCAATACGCGGTTAAGGCAGTGGAGAACTTTCAGAGGGAAATTAACATGAGATAACTGATAACTTGCATCCATTAATCATGGCACGTGGAACTAGAACAGTCTATCCCAGTGAGAGAAATAACGGGTTCAATTCGACATTCCACTCACCTGAAGTAGGCCGGAGCTTAAAACGTTGTAAAAAATATGGCGACAAAGATGAGGACAATAGTCCGAATACTGTAAATAATGTATAAGATCTGTTTTTACTCATTTTACTATAGAAATGCATTGTTGGTCATTTTGCTATAGAAATGTATTGCTGGTAATTTTTTTATAAAAAAAAGTTTTGCTGGTGTTTGTATACTTTACTAGTATTTTTATTTTTATTTGGGGTTTCATTATTTGCCAATAGCTGGAACTGTAACAAGTGCTAAGAACCCTGGTCTGGGTGGACATGAGAACAGCAGCAATTTAAAGGTGGTTCTACGTTACTCAAAACCTCCAATCTCCCGATAAGAGGCATTGCTACCGGATGTAGTTTATTTTCATAATGGGACAGTGGAAGGGCTTTACCTCCCTGCAGAGGTGCAGGCGTCGTAATTTGCATCTAGGATCGACAAGGCTGTTATTGCGAATAAAGTTAAAGAATTTGGTGCCATGAATGCATCTTCCCTGGAAAAGACCAACTGATATAGCCGACGATCTCTTTGGAACTCATTTCTGGAATCAAGATAAATGATTCATATTTTCAACAGAGAGACTTTTATTGTCGTATTCCTCGTTTATGGAATGGATATTTAATTAAAATTCAATTTCTCATATATTTTCTTTCATTTGGTATTATTTTACTAAAAATATTTTTCGGGGTGTAGATACATTTCACAGATTATTTCACGTATTATTTATCACCAAAATGTTTTCTTTTTCTCTTTAGCGATCATGTCTCTCCACAATTTCTTTTCTTTTGTTGCTCTTAATAAATTTAATCTTTTCGTTATCTCTTCTTTCTCCATCTATTTATTCAAATTCACTAAGTAGGTTATAAGTTATATTACTCCATATTTCTTACCTTCAATACGTCCTTTGAGTATCAAGTTTTCCAAGGCATCTTTCCTCATAATGTACCTTACAAATATCAGCTGCCTCTTTGTGATGTTAAGTACAACATGTCCTTTTTGTTTCTATTTTCTCTAAAACATCGCCGTTCTATCCAGGGTACTCTCAGCATCTTTCTGTAGGACCACATTTCTGTTGCTTCAATTCTCTTCTTCATCTGTGAGGAGATTGTCCAGCATTCATTCCCATATAGGATGGCTGATATTATGTAACAGTTTAATACTTCATTATATGTTTCTGTTGCTTCAAGTCCCTTCTTCATCTGTGAGCGGATTCCAGCATTCACTGGCAATATAAGAAGATATAAGAAGACTGATATCACGTAACATTTCAGTACTCCATTCTTTGTTTCTATTGCTTCAATTCTCTTCTTCATCTGTGAGGAGATTGTCCAGCATTCACTGCCATATAGGAGGACTGATATCACGTAACAGTTCAGTACTCTTTTCTTTGTTTCTGTTGCTTCAAGTCTCTTCTTCATCTGTCAGGAGATTGTCCAGCATTCACTGCCATATTGGAGGACTGATATCATGTAACATTTCAGTACTCCATTCTTTGTTTCTGTTGCTTCAATTCTCTTCTTCATCTGTGAGGAGATTGTCCAGCATTCACTGCCATGTAGGAGGACAGATATTACGTAACAGTTCAGCATTCTTTTCTTTGTTTCTGTTGATTCAAGTCTCTTCTTCATCTGTGAGGAGATTGACCAGCATTCACTGTCATATAAGAAGACTGATTTTACGCAACAGTTTAATAGTCTTTCCTTTATTTGTAACGGTTTGTTATTTGTCTTAATGCTTAGCTGTTGAGATGCATCTTTCGTTATCCCAATATCCCTATTCGCCTTTCGATTTCAGTGTCTCTCTTTCCGCCCTCTGTTAAAAAACTTCCCAGATATTTAAATTGTTGTACCGATTTGATTTTGGTACAGTGGGCTATGATAAGTTTTCAGCCACCCTTGAATACACCAATTTGGGCTTGTGTAATAACGCCTCTCCTTTTTTACGGTGTTAGTATCACGTTACTCTCATGTATGAACGATAGTTGACTTAAATCTTGCAATTAAGGAAATTAGTGTATTTCATCAAGGGCAAATAATAGGATAACATTAGTGTGACATGTCAGAGAAAATCCTAGGTTTTTTCAGGTTAATCAAACGGTTAATAATATTGTCAAGAAATTTAATGAAGGCCATTGTCGTGTAGAGCAACGTTCAGGAAGACAGAGCATCGTGTCTGAGCCAACGAAAAAGTCACTGAAGAGGGAAGTCATCAGAAACTGTCGTCAGAGCGTCAACGATGTCGCCAAAAGCATGGAAATGTCGCCATATGCGGTGAGAAAGACTCTGAAAGTTCTGGGCTATCAAAGAAGAGTTGGAAGAAAGAAACCCTTAATTTCAGAGGTTAACAGGAACCTTCGTATGAACTGGGCGAGAAAATTCGAGAGCAAAGATTATGAATGTTGGCAGTCTGTAATTTGGTCAGATGAAAGTAAATTCTGCCAATATTCTAATCCGAGATTGGTTTATGTTTGGAGAAATCAGAATGAATCTTGGAACACTGAATGTCTGCAGGCGACCGTGAAACATGGAGAGATTGGAGTAATGGTGTGGGACGCTGTCTCGTTTGGAGGGAAATCTGAGCTGATTCTTGTTGACGAGTGGTTGAATTATCCAAAATACTGTCAAATATTAGAGAAAGGACTACTTCCACTATTTGAAACCAATCAGATTGACAAGAATGTCTACCTTTTTCAAGAAGATGGAGCGCCATGTCATACAAGCAATGTAGAAAAGGCCTGGAAAGAATCGCAAGGAATTAAGTCACTACCATGTGTAGCCCAAATTCCTGACATGAATTCAATAGAGTACGTTTGGGAGCACCTTGACCGAAGATTCGAGAGCGTGCAACCAAAATCACGTCAGTGGCAACCCTTAAAGAAACATTGCTAAAGGAATGGCAAAATATGGATCAGACGATTGATGATAACTTGATCAATTCGATGAAAAATCAAATAAAGGCACTGAAACTAGCAAATGGTGAACCTACTCTATAATAGTTCCAAATACTGTTTATGTTGAATAGGGATTACGTAATTAAATTTTGAAATTGGATGTAGTTTATTTCTCCTTGCAAAAAAAACTTTACTTAAGCCATTGTATATCCAATTTGTAGTTGAGTTGTCCATATTGCTGACAACTACGTAAATGATGTTTAGTCCTTTCTTCTCGCTATCCTGACACAGTGTTGATAACGGATACAGAAATGAGATTGCAAGAACTCTCACAGAAAGTAAGGAAGGAAAGCGAGTACAAAATGACATCACCCAACATTACAGCATTGAAATTTCATGACCAAAAATATATGTGGCTCTCTAAGTTTAGGCCACGACACATATTTTTCGTGGTATTATTTATCAACCAAACATTCTTCTACTTCTGTGCGCTGTGTCCCTCCAGGCGTTAGCAATCATGGCTCTCCACAATTTCCTGTTTTTGTAGCGCTTAATAAATTTTATCTTTTTTATCTCTCCTAATCCTTGTTCCGCCATTTATTTTCTGAGGATTGCTAAGTAGCTTATGCGTTGCTTTCTTCTGTACCTCTTGTCTTCAATTTGTCCTGTGTGTATCAAGTTTTCCAATCCCTCTGTCCTCATTATGCACCCCAGAAATTTCATCTGTCTCTTCCTGGTTTTAATTATGTCCTTTTTGTTTCTCTTTTCTCTAAAACATCGTTGTTGGTCACATGTTCTGTTCATGGTATTCTCAGCATCCTTCTGTAGAACTACATTTCTATTACGTCATGTCTCTGTTTCATCTCTGAGGAGATTGTCCAACAATCACTGCTATATATTAGGATTGATATTGTATAACAGTTCAGTAGTCTTTTCTTTATCTCTAACTACTTTTTTCTGTTTCTTAATACTTTCCTTAGCTTCTAGAAATCTTCATTCGTTATCCCAGTGCGTCATCGGATTTCAGTGTGGCACTTTCCGTCCTCTGTTAAAACACTTCCCAGATATTTAAATTTCTGTGTCTGTTTGATTTTAGTACCGCCAATTTTTAATTTGTGTGTTGAGCTCTTCCTTTTGCTGACAACCATGCATACGGTCTTCTTGCAATTGGCCTTTAGTCCTTTCTTCTTGCTTTCCTAACACAGTGTTGATAGAGGATACTGAAAGGAAATTATTAAAACTCCTACAGAAAGTAGTGGAAGAAAGCGAGTAGAAATGACGACATTACCAAACATTACAGCATTTAAATTCCATAATCAAAAATATATGTTGCTCTCTAAGTAAAAAAGAGAGATTTAGTAAGTTTAGACCACCACACAGACGATTGTCTAGAGAGATAATACGTAATAGCAGCAGCAGCTGATGGTCCACTTTATCAACTCATGCTTTGAAAAAGAAACGTTCTTTTTTCTTTTTTCTTCATTCGGTTGGCAGTCCCTAACAGCAAGTATTTCTCTGCTTCCGGTCAGCACGTAGTACTTTTTTGTTATGAAACTTTGATTTTTGAATTCGGACTCTATTTGTAACGAAAGCCGTGGCTTTTTTCACAGCCAGACTTTATCTTATTACTCCTGTTTTATGGAATTAATATTTAATCAGATTTTAACTTTTGTATATTTGCTTTCGTTCTGTTTCCTTTTGCTGAATTTATCTTTTCGTCATATCGCTACCACCTCGTTTGATATCCGTAGACTTCACAGATATTATCAGGGATTATTTATAACCAAATTCTACATCAGTGTAAATCTGTTGCTAAAAATATTAATATGTTTCCGTTTAAAACGGAGTGAACTTCAATATATAAAAAAAGCTTATTTCTTTCTTAAACGTAAGTATATTTTAAAACTAATATTTATTATTTTTTTTGTAATAGGGCTTTAAATATGAACAGAATATGAAATGTTAGAAAAAAATATTTCTTATAAGGTCATAGTTTTTCGTGTAGAGGCGTTGAGTTCAGTAATGTCTCCACATGGGAAAGAACTCTTATTTCCGATTTGAAGGAATGGTTTATTTCTTTCCACAAAAATAGCTACAAAAATAGTTACAAGTCGAAAAAGAACGCTTTTGCCAAAAGTATGCCTCATCTCAAGAATAGGGGAAATGTTAGACGCGCATAGAAGTGTCCAGGACGACATTAAATCTAACATTCTATTTCTTTATTGAACCAGTCTAATTTGGTCAAATAAACAAATCTACTTAAAATCGAAGGAATTTGGCGTCATATTGTCGCAATATAGAAAAGAAGATGAGTGTTATCAATAATTAACCGTCGTTTTAGAAATGTCATAGTCTGATGTTGTATTATCGCCAATACTACCACTGAACTGTATTTCATCGACGGAATCACGAATAATTAAGGTTGCTGTATACATTAAATGAAAACATGATGCATTTGTGGAATCTTCCACAACAAACGAGTTAACTCCTGCTATTCCTGTTGTAATTTTCACCATCACCATCTTACAAATATATAACAAGCATTCATTGGTTAATCACCTTCAATCTAGCTCGCTGATTGGTCAGTTCCGACCAATCAGATATCCTGCACGCGACAAATCTGTTTTCCCGCGTTCTCCATTTTAGCCTGTCACGTGGTACAACAAAATTTAAAAAAAATAGAAAACGTGTAAACTCTCCCTCGTGTTTCTTTTCCTTTATCTCTCTCGCGTCTCATTCCTTGCTACCAAGTAACAAGATGTAATCTTCAAGAACTCCTGTCTTAGACTTTGCGGTCAGACGTTAAAGACCATTACCAACATTCACGCAAGTACGAACTCTGAAATCTCTTCTGAATTTTTACCAACTTGTACAATACACAATTCCAAACATGCTAAAGAAACTTTATTCTTCTAAACTACAGTTTAATAATTACTTTCACTTTATGAGCTTAGGTACAAATATTACCTAATCTAAAAGACACAACTCTGTCTAGCCTTTTCACTCAGTATTCATGCATGTATATCAAATACTTAATAAATTCAATTGTTATGTTTTGAAGCAAGATGTTTATGAATCTTTATTCTCTATCTTGTATTAATTGTTGTGGATGGAAGATAATTGAACACACACAATTTTAAGCCTTCTGATAATTCAAACCTTCTACTCCTCTCCAACACACATCACACATCCGCAACACTTTCACTCAAAAACTTAGGTATAAAAGCTGCTTTTCAGAATCTAAAAAATGCTTGATTGACTTTAAACCCAGATTTAAATCTTAACCCCTGATGACACAAACATTTACTCCTGTCTCGATAGTAAGGGTGAACAGTTGTATAAGGTGAAACTGGCAGTCGATGTCCAAAATGATCTAAAGTTCGTTGTTAACTGGGGCAAAAGATGGGTTGTTAATTTTAAAACTAAACTTCTCTCATTAATCATCTGAGAGACCCGTCTCTGCTTCCCATCAGTATGGCTGATGCTAACCTCCAGGAAAATGACTCTTTGCGCTTTCTCGGGCTAGTCTTCTCAGCTATATGAAAACTATATTGAATCCATTGCTAGCTCAGCTGCTAAAAAAGTTGGTTCACTTCGTCTTGCGAGAAAATTTTTCTCTCAAGAATCTATTGTACATATCAATAAGTCCACCATTCGTCCATGCTTAGAATATAGATGCCATATATGGTTCGATGCTCCTATTTATCATGGGCTCCACAATAAAATCCAAAAAAGAATCAGCAATATTATATGTCCTGATCTGGCACATCGGCTTCAGTCACTTTCCCACCGGCGTAAGGTTGCCTCCTTGTGTCTTTTCTATAAATACTTTCATGGTAATTGTTTGGATGCGCTCTTCGCTATAGTACCTAGACTTTATGAATTTAAGCGCAGTACTAGACTGACGTCGAGATCTCATCAATTTTTACAATTGCGCTAGCTAGATGCAATCGTAAGTTCTATGCTAACAGTTTATTTTATCGCACTTCTCGCTCGTGGAAACCCTTGTTCCATGCTTTCCAACTACCTTCAATCTACAAAAATTTAAAAGCAAATTAACTGCCCTCCTGATTACTCTTCTCTCTTCCTGCTCATTAGTAAGGTTTCTGTTGCTAATTCTTCCACACCAAATAACCCCTTTATTGCCTTACATGGGATGAAATTGATTAAAATGTGTAAGATATTGAGAAAAAAAAGGGAAGATAATGCATGTCGGAACTGGGGAAAACATTCCAGTTTCTTTAAAATATTGATTAGAAATAAACATTCGTCATAAAGTCGCACACCTTTATCGTCTCGCAACATATTCATAATTTTAGCAACAAAGTCCTATTGCTACAGAATCCGGCCATAAATAATGCTTGATAATACCTGTGGAATATACGTATATATACCGGGGAGATACCTATACCACAAAAATGTTTTCAACTAAAGAATACTGGACGAAATTTTAAAATTTGATTAAATACTTATTACATAAGATAAGCTTGCTTTGCTTTACAGCATATCGACCTCAATGGGTTATTTAACGCCAACAAGATTTTTATTGCTAGTAATATTTTTTTATCTATCTATCTATCTATCTATCTATCTATCTATCTATCTATCTATCTCAGTATATATTGATTTGGTTTGGTTTGTTTTACGGCATATCAACCTTAATGGCCTGTTTAATGCCAACAAGATTTTTATTGCTGGTAGTATTTTTTATCTATTGATTTCAGTATATATTGATTTGGTTTGGTTTGTTTTACAGTATATCAACCATAATATTTATTTAATGCTGACAAGATTTTTATTACTAGTAATATTTGTTTTCAAAAAATGTATTTCTGGTATTAAAACCTCTTTACAGCTTCATAGTGTTTTGACTCCTATGTCACCTTTTCTATTAAGAAAGGTGATACTGGGGAGAAAACTTGGACGTAGATTAATATTTCGATAACATTCAATGGCGGCACTCGCGAAGATTTTTCTTCTGAGTGAATTATTTTCGGTTTTTATGAATGTAGCATTTATCAATTCAAAATTGTGGTTGAATTTATTTCTATATATGACTAGTGCATTTGTTATTTAAATTGTTATTTGTGAGGGTCGCTTTTGTGCTCATAGATGCATTTTTGAAAAGAAATTTCTGTGTGTTTCTCCAATGTAATGTGAGGAACAGTTTTGACAATTTATTTTATATATGCCTGATTCAGAAATATTATTGGTATTATTATTTGAGGATCTGATTATATCCATAATGGTCTTGGAAGTTTTTCCGATTATTTTGATATTATTTAGACATTTTCAGCAGGTTAATTCTGAGAACATTTTACAACTTTTTTATTGTATGTTCCTTTAGAAATAGTAAAATCCTACTGCATTTGGTTTAGAGTAACTCCCTACATAAAAACAGATAGGGATGTAGTCCACTATTTACATTATTCGGACGATTGTCCTCCACTTTGTCGCCATGTTTATCACAACGTTTCGGCCGTTGTACGCTTCGGTCTTCTTCAAGTGTTTGGAATGTTGAATTGAACCCTTTATTTAGACCTTTCTAGTTCCACGTGCCATGTCTAATCGATGTCAGTTATCTCCTGTTAATTCCCCTCTCAAACATCCCCGAGAACACATGGCGCAGTGGATAATGGCGTAAGTTAGATCCAGTGACAAGACCCAAAGAGTGCGAGTTCAATACCTGGTCACTGAGGAATGCCTCGGAGTGGTAGCACCTGTTCGGTTTCCAGCTATGGGCAAATACTGAACACCTAAACAAAGCATACAAGAAAAAGAATAACAATCGAGAAATCAAAAATATGTTTTTTCAGTATCTTTAGTTGTTGAAGCAGTTTAGACATTTCCAGCAATTCCTAGAATTTTAAATTCATTTTATATTGATTAATATTAGTAGTAGTTTTTCTTTTTTCTCGGATAAGATCTTAATATCTGGTAATTTGTGCATGGATAGCGAGCCACAATCGGCATCCAACACTTCTCACACAACTTCCAATTAAATATTTTGGTAATTTGTTGAACCATATTATTATTATTATTATTATTATTATTATTATTATTATTATTATTATTGTTGTTGTTGTTGTTGTTGTTGTTGTTGTTGTTGGTCTGTTTTGTTTCCTGCTTTATATCCTGTAGAGCCGGGTCCAAACTATAGTCCTTAGGCCCTATAGGAGAATTGTCATTTACTTGATAGCACTTGTCTTACTATATGAGATGTTCCTAGTAGGCCGATCTTCTGGTCAACTTGTATGTTGATGTTACCTGGGACACTGTTAGTAAAATTGTTCATTCCTTTTCTCACGAGGCCCAGAGCTTCGATTACTATGGGTACGACAGTCTCAGTCTTCATTGCTGTTAATATCGATCTCCAGGTCTTTGTATTTGGACAATTTCATGGAGGTGTTTCTCTCAGATGATAGCGCCATGTCAATAAGCATACACTTCCTGAATTTATTGTCTTTTATGATAATATCTGGTTTGTTGGCTTTTATCTCCTTGTCAGTTTGAATTGGCATATCCCAGAAGATAGTTACATCGTTATTTTGGTTAACTGTGTCTGTTTGGTAGTCATACTAACTCTTTGTAGTTTCTATTTTGTGCTACTTGCATATATTCTAGTGCACATATGTTGTTTCCTTGTTATGTCTCTGGATATATTCATTTTTTTCCAATTCCGGAATCCTGAGATAATATGGTCAACAGTTTCATCATACTTTCCGCAGATCCTGCATTTAGGATTAGTTCCATCGTTAATTATGTGACAGTGATGGGATCTGGTTGCAAGGCTTTGGTCCTGAGCTGCAATAATTAGGCCTTCTGTCTCAGCTTTCAAACCAGTGCTGCTCAGCCATTGATGTGCTTTCTTTTGGTCCACATCCGCTCCTTTCTTTCTTTTTAGATATTTGCCATGCAAATTCATTGTCCCCCCAACGTTTTGTTGTAATTTCATTTGGCCAAGTTACTTTGCTTTCCCCTTTACTCGTTTGGTGTTCATATTATTCGCTTCGTTTTTTTTTTTTGTTTATTTTATTTTATTTTTTTTTTGTTTTTTTTGTTTTTGTTTTTTGTAGGATTTCAGGTATATTAAGCTGTTTCTTGAAGAGTGCAGCTTCTTTTTTGGGGTAGTGGATTTGGTGTTTTACTATTTGAAAGAAAGGGTCACTAGTTTATGTGAGGTAGGCTTCCAATTCGATTGTTTTAGTTTTTAGAGTTAGTTCAAGTTGGATTAGACTTCGACCTCTTAAAGCTTTTGGTACATATCGATATCTGATTTTGGGGGGTGCCTCCACTTTTGGGTAAGGATTTTTCTGGTCTTAGCTGCTAATCTTTTAATGTCACCTAACTTCCGTTTGGAAGTGTTGAAGCTGTATGTTACTGCGGGTTTAGCTAAATTGTTGATAGCCTTCACTTTATATCCATTTATGATATATATTCAAATGAAATAAACTCAATTTATACTCTACAAGCAAATGGTCTCATAAAAACTGCAGGAATTGCTAATACAATTTCAATTAATCGTGGACATGCAGGTACATATAAAAGTTACCTTTTCAATACTACAGTTTAGTCAACTGTTTCTTTGAAGATCTTCAAAAACTATCAAAATACAAGGACCTTGGAATCAAAAATGTGGCACGTGAGAACTTCAACAATTCCAATTCCTCGGATTTATTGAAAAAGATTAATCTTCATCGTTTCAACACAAGCACCAATGCAGACGGACATCAAGTCTATGTTTACCCAATGTACCATGTGTCCAGTGGATAAAGGCGTTGGTTAAATCCAGTGACAAGACCCAAAGAGTGTGAGTTCAATACCCGGTTAAGGCAGTGGAAAACTTTCAGAAGGAAATTAACAGGAGATATCTGATAAATGACATCCATTAAAAACATGGTACGTGGAACTAGAACAGTCTACCACTGTGAGTGAGATAAAGGGTTCAGTTCGACATTCCAACCACCTGAAGAAGACCGGAGCATACAACAGCCGAAACGTCGTAATAAATATGGCGACAAAGATGAGGACAATAGTCCGAATAATGTAAATAATGTAATCAAAATCAGATTCACAACTGCAACAGTGCATGTCCATCTGTGTCCTTTTGGTGCAAAGATAAACGTCACACTAGAACAGTTTTCAGAATGCAAGGGTAAACTTATCGTTATATGTCAATCTTCATTCCGAAACAGAACAAAGGCAATGTGGCTCTCGCTACTAAATTAAATTTAAATATGAATCAACCAGATTTTTTAGCGCATCAATTATAAATTAAATAATAAATACATTCAACGTGTAAGTACAATTTCAAAAATAAATAAAAAAGAATTACAATTAACATTAAATGTTAAAAAAAAATATTTCTAATTTATTTAATATTTCTAATACATTTATTTAATATTTATAATAAAGTTTAACGTCAATCAAAATTCTCATTAGAATTGGAATTAATATGGTTTCATTATGCCTTAATTAAAATAAGGGGCAAATGCTCAACAGGGGTTACAAATATTTAGATAGGATATGAGAAGTTTAAATATCTTGAAGGCGTTTTGACAGAGAACGGTAAGTGCGACACTGAGATCCGTAGGCGTATTAGGATGTCCAAGGACAAAAGCTGATCAGAGTATTGCGAAACAGGGGGTTTTCTTTGGTAACAAAGAAAAGAATATTTGAGCTGTTAAGTGACATATGTCCTTCTTTACAGCAGCGAATATTGGACGATTTCCTCAAAGATGAAGACGAGACTCGAGACGACGGAGATGTGGTTCTACAGAAGAACGCTAAGGATATCATGAACCGTCTTGAGAAATAGCTACCCGACTACGTTTTACGTGGGGTCTACGGGGAATGTTTTGCCGAGCCTAAGGGCTCAGATACCCGACTTTAAATTCGGCCTTGTGCGACATCTGACCGCGTGGGGCGGTTAGTAGATATCCTGCAGTTGGAGATTCATTGTGGAATTCACTTGACTTACTTCTTTCAGTTGACTAATTCTTCTACGCGCCGATGGCGAATCTTATATGTGTTGTTCTTGTCCTAAGTATTATCGTTCATTACAAACCGTCGTTTGATTATTCTATTCAGTAACCTTCTCTAGGGTACAACAGTATATATCCTATTTCAGAGAATTCTAAGAATCCAGAACTAGGTGGTCTTATTTGTTACATATCCTGCATATTGGGTTGCATCATCATCATCATCATCATCATCATCATCATCATCATCATCATCATCATCCTCATCCTCATCATTATTATTATTATTATTATTATTATTTCTTTTGATTTCTGTTCTATACAAATTTTCTCCTAGGTCCTAGCCAGAGAGCAAAGAACAGAAATGGCTTCATGACAATATCCACTGATCCTTTTTGCAAAAAGAAATTGTAAGATCACACACATTTTACATAAATAAAGTTTTTCGTGAGCAGTAATTGTGAGTAAAACCTTTTGTATTTCGTTAAAGCATGAGCGATAAGGAGTATTGCGAGACAGGAGTCTATAAGGAGTATTGCGAGTCAATGAGTTTATCGGAAACTTTTCCAATCAATCCGAGTGCTCCAACTACAACTGGGATTATTGACATCCTCGTGTGCAACATTTTTGAGATTCTCACTTAAAGATCCTTGTATTTTGATAGTTGTTTGAAGATTTTCAAAGATACATTGCAGTCTGCAGGAACTGCCATATAAAAAAGGAGGCAATTTTTTTGTTTGTGTTCTCTAATATCGATGTCTGGCTAATTAACTTTGACTGCTTTGTCTGCATGTATTGTGAAGTTATTATTATTATTATTATTATTATTATTATTATTATTATCAACGAATACAAGCTCCGCCATGATAGACTGGCCTTCAGTCTGCATTGGTGCTTATGTTGAAAGAATGATCTTGAAGTCTTTTTCAACCAATCTGAGGGCTCCAACTAAAACTGGAATTATTGATGTCCTCAGTGGACACATGAACTGCAATGTAAATAAGAAAGAACATTCTTGTGGTCTTTGATTGTTCTGTCTGTGTTTATTATAAAGTCCCATAAGATTGCTACAGATCCTATCGCTGTAACTACGTCTGGGTGATGTTCATACTAGTTTCTTGCAGTTTCCTTCCCATAAAACTTGCATATTTTCAGTGTAGATATTGGCCCACTCTATCATGACGAGTTTTAGAATAAATTGGTGCTAACCTGATACAAGAAAATCAGTCGTTTCTGGATATTTATCTCAGAATCTGAATTTCGGTTTAACGCAATTTTTCAGTATGTGTGCTTGATAATTTCTAGTTAGCAAGCATTGGTCCTGTGCAGTAAGAATAAAACCTTTCAGTGTCTAACCGAGCACTACATAAACACTGATGGGTACAGGTTTTATTTGTATTATTATTATTATTATTATTATTATTATTATTATTGTTTTTATTTCCTTTGATTTCTGGCGTTTACACATTTCTTTGCGGGTCCCGCCCAAGGACCTAAGTTTAGAAATGACATCATGACACTTTCCGCTAAAAAAAAAAAAAATTACATCGATAAAGTATGGGCTGTACTTGTGAGACCAATTTTTTAAATCTTTTTGAAGCATGGACTTCCTGGAATCCCTTCAATTAGTCGAATGGAATCGTTTCCAACCAGTCCAGTTCCCATATGCCACATTTTCGAGATTTCTATTTCAAGGTCCTTGTAATTTGACAGCTTTTTGAATATCTTCAAAGATACATTGCAGTCAGCAGGGACTGCCATATCAATAAGGAGGCACTTTTTTTTGTGGTCTTTAATAACAATATCTGGGCGGTTGGCCTTGATTGTTCTGTCAGTGTGAATTGTGTAGTCCCATAGAATTGTAACAGGTCCTATCTCCGTAACCGGGCCTGGGTGGTGTTCATACCAATTTCTTTCAGTTTCCTTCCCGTAGAAGTTGCAAATTTTCCAGTGCAGATATTGGCCCATTCTGTCATGCCGGGTTTTATAGTCAGTGGGTGCCAATATCGTTCAAACTGATACAAGGTGGTCAATTGTTTCTGGATATTTATCACAGAATCTGCAATATTTTAGTATATGTGCTTGATAATTTCTAGTTAATAAGTATTGGTCCTGTGCAGCAAGGATAAAACCTTCACTTTCAGCTTTCAACCCTGCACTACGTAACCACTGATCGGTACGGGTTTCGTCTAAGTCAGCTTTTTTGGTACGGGCAGAGTATTGGTCATGAAGCGGTTTATCTTGCTATTGTTTCTGTATCTGGTCGGTTGCATTCGTCTTTGCATTCTTTTTTAAGTATTTTGCATCTTCAGCCGGTGTACTCTGCTTTATTTGTATTTCTGCACCTATTTTAAACACCTTATTATTATTATTATTATTATTATTATTATTATTATTATTATAATTAGTATTTGTTTTCAGTCTGCTTGCTTGTTTCAACTTGAAATCTCATGTGACAGCAAGTCAATAAATAGATCCTTATTATTGGTGCATTTCGTTGAATATGCAGATGATATTCCCAGTCTCATTTGTCTTCATTTGTATTTTGTCATATGATTGGCTTTCGTAGTTTCAGCTTCCATTGAATTGAGTCTGTGCAGGCATAGATATGATTTATGTACAGTTAAAATGTGTAATGTAATTTAATAAAAAGTCTAAAAAAACAAGAAATTATGTCACAGAGGCGGAAAAATTCAGTAAAAACTCGTAAAGTCTCAAGAAGAAATCAAGCAAAATGTGCAGGGCTCAGTAAATATATGACAATGTGTATACAAATGTGTAGTGTTATATGAATATTTGAGAATGTGTATACAAATGTGTAGTGTTATATGAATATTTGAGAATGTGTATACAAATGTGTAGTCTTATATGAATATATGAGAATGTCTATACAAATGTGTCATACGGTTAAAATTTTCCTGAGTGTGTGGGAACTACACTTGAGTGCAATCTTTTGCATTTGAACCAAACTCGATTTGTGTTTCTAGTCAAGAAACATAAATTTATATTTTTGTTTTTGCTATGACACCTCGTGAAGCAATAATAACTGGGTTTATTTTACTTTTGAGCAACCACATCTTATTTTCAATTTCTAAATCGTTGTATTTACTTACTTTGCTCGACTATTTGATTCAAATGTTTACTGTAACAAGCATACATCTCTTACGGTTATATCCTGCTTATTTGTCTTTTTTGTTGTTATTATTATTATTATTATTATTATTATTATTATTATTATTATTAAACAAAATGGTAGACGTAACTCTTCCAATATTTACTACCCTTAAAGAAGAGCGTGATTTACGAAAAGAAAAACAAATGAAAAGACATAATGTTTGACAATGTTCAAGAATATTTCGACAGTATGTCTGTCTTCTTCACGATATGTTTAAATTTAACTTGAAGACTGATATGCTGTCATGATATTATTAAACATTGTTAAATACTGTCTTTTCAACGCTCTCTTCTCTAAGTAATGTATTCGTATTTCTTTTCATTTCTGATTCATAATTATTTACTTCTGGGTCCCAGCTAGAGACTTAAGTTCAGAAATCGTATTATGACATACACCACTGCACATTTGCGTAAAAAAAATAAAACTAAAATCACATATATATGGTTTTTAATACCAGCAATACATTTTTGTAAATATTATTACCAGCAATGAATTTGTGAAGAGAAAAATATTGCCAGCAATAAATCTGTGAAAAAATATTACCAGCAATAAATTTTTGGAAAAAATATATTACCAGCAATAAAAATCTTGTCGGTATTATATAACCCATTGAGGTTGATATGCCGTAAAACAAACCAAACCAAATCAATATATACTGAGATAGAGCCAAAAACTTGAACATAATTGTTAAAAAATTTTCGCGTGAGGATGAAACAGAGCTTGATACTTTAATTCAATTTAATTTTAATAATTATATTGAGGTTTTTGACTCTTGTTTTTGAAACATTATTGGAACTCTTATGTAGAGCAGGAATCATATTTTTTTAAATAATTATATATATATATATATATATATATATATATATATATATATATATATTAGGTTGGTGCAAAAATAATGTCGTTTTCTCACATAGCAACATATGTGAGAAAACGACATTATTTTTGCACCAACCAAATATATATATATATATATATAAATATAAAAGTGAACATAGAAGTCAACACTTAGAGGCGACAGTCTGTTTCATGCTATATGCAATCGTCAAGCCACGTGTGCTGTTATTTTTCTCGGCTATTTATATATATACGGGTTAGTGGTGCATTGTGGGTATTCTATTATGGCGGTTATTTCACCGGAAGTCGTTTGTTTATCTATTTAGGTCAAATTATATTGCTTGTTTTTATTTTTGTTTCGTATTTTATTTATTTATTTATTTATTAACGTAGTAAAAATTTGTTTATATCACTTATTTAACAGTTTTGTTTTGGTTTGGGAATTTAATTTAAACTATTTGTTCAGTTTTGGGGTTGATTGTTGTAGTTCTTTCTAAGTATTATTTTGGCGGGAACAGGTTTTAATTGATTATCTATTTACTTGGATGAATTTAGGTTAATTTATTTTACTTGTATATTTTCTCTTTTCGGTTTTCGATTTTTAAGTAACATAGTATTTCTATATTTTTTTTTTTTTTTTTTTGTTGTTATTTTGTTATTTTTGCTTATTAGTATATTTATTTGTTTTTATTTTATTTTTTCCGTTTTTTAATTTTTTAGGTTACGTAGTAAAAATTTATTTTCATGTCTGCATTTTGAGATGAGTTCAGATCTTTTGTTTAATAATTTATTTTGGTCGGGAAAAGTAATGATAGCTATTTTTTCCTCCGAGCAAAGTTTGCAAGTTTTTGATTGGTTATTGTAGGCTGATGATTTTTTCCTTATCTTCCAAGATATTTTTGGTGTGATGTTCGTTTTGTTTTTAATTTCCCAGATATACTTAGAAAGCATTGTACTGTTTGCATATTTACTATTTGTGAAAGATGTTTTGTGTGTATAATTTCTTTGTTTCCAGGGTCCTTCAGTTACTCCTATGTATACTTTTTCTTCATTATCTGGTGATTTTATCGTGGCTTGGTATATTACGTTGTTTTGTAAACAATTTCCGTTTAAGGGACATTCGTTCTTTATTCTGCAGTTGCACGTGGGTTTAATTTGTTCGTGTGGTTTGTTGATAATTTTCCTATTGTGCTTTTTTATTATTTGTGCCATGCTCTCGGTGCAGCTGTAGCTGATTTTTACAGTGTTTTTGTTGAATATCTTGTGTAAGGTGCTTGATTCTGGGAAGTGTTTGTGTAAGAGTTTGAAGAATATTTTCCCTACGTTTGTTTTTACGTTCTTGCTGTACGGTGGGTTGAACCATATGATATTTCTTCTTCTGTTGGCCTTTTTTGTATTCTGTGGTGAGTATGTGAGTGTTTCTGGGAATCCGCTATCTTTTAGGGCTGTTTCATAGTCTTTCTTAGCTTTGTTAAATAGGGATTCATTGGAGGAATTGTCAGAGAGCCTGCGGTTAATCGATTTTGGTATCTGTTTGATTATAGAAGGTGGATGGTTGGAAGATGTGTGTATGTAGAGTGGTTTGTCATTAGGTTTTCTATATGGTTTATGTGTGCCTTCTCTTAGGTTGAAGGTAACATCTAGAAAATCTACTTCGTTTAGGTTAGTTTTTATATCTATGTCGAATCCGTTATTTTTAAAAATCTTTATTATTGCTTTTCTAGTTTTGTCTGTGTTTTGTCTGTTACAGTTTCTTAAGATTATGAGACCATCGTCCCTGTAGAGTCCTGTGTCATTTCTATCTATTATTTTGCTCAGTTCGTTTAGTAAGTAAATGCCTATGATTTCGCATGCTTCTGCACCGTCAAAGCTTCCCATTGTAGTGTCAAATATCCCATCTCTCTTTATCCATGCTTCTTCATTGTGGAATAATAGTGATTTACGGGAGTGCTTAATGATGTTGATTTCGCTTGGTTGTATTATTACTTGTTCCTGAGCTAAGTTGATGGCCTTATCTAGCATACGTTCTGTTATGGATGGGTAAAATTCTTTTATGTCTAATTGTAAGAATTGGCAGTTTTGTTTGTTATTTATGCTGTGGAACCAGTCAATAGTTGTTTTCGTATTTTTCCACTGGTTTACTCCTAATTTCTTCCTAAGTTCAGAATTAATTCTTTCTAGTATTGTTTTACTTATTTTACCTAGTTCACTTTTGGCTGGGTTTATGAGTCTACATGCAGGATTGGTTTTGAAATTTTCTTTATGGTCTTTTAGTGTGATAAAGGCTCCTGCCTTGCTAATACAACTTATTCGGTCATCCAGGTCTAATTTTTGGGCGATTGTTTTAGCTTCCTTATTGATATCGTGTTCTGTTGTTTGGGGTGCCTTTTTGTATGTTTTGGTTATGTTGTTCTTCAGTAATTTATTGTGTGTAGGAGGACTTAGTTTGTATAAATTTCTCGTTTTGTCAGCAGCGATAAATACACTTGCTGAATTGTTTATTTTAGTTATATCTGCTTTTAGTTTTTTTTGGAATGCATCTTGTTTTTTGTGGAATTTTATGTTTCTAACTAGGTCAGTTAAGTCTTTCTCGAAATTGTCTAATTCTTTTTGTTGTGGGGGGCATTTTTTTGTTTTAAAGCCGTATTTTTCCTTAAGTGTGTTGTTATTGTAAAGGTCCCGGTTTAAAAAGTGGACTTTCCATCTCATTCTTTTTAGGAAACTTTCTATTTTTTCAATTAATTTTAGTTTATATATAGGGGGGGATGGGATGGGTATGTTTTTTAGGGAGTAGTCGAGGTTAAATTTTTCCATGTCCATACTGGGTTATAAATGTAGCGAAAGTGCTCTACTGTTTACCAGGAGCTGAATATAAAGAAATATAGTCTTAAGGTGTGCTATATTTATGGAATAAAGTGCTCAATATCAGATATTGAGCACTTTATTCCATAAATATAGCACACCTTAAGACTATATTTCTTTATATATATATATATATATATATATATATAATATTTATTAATTTACACACCAATTGGTACATTCAGCTTCTCTGTATGCATATACCCCATTAAGAGTAATATAGATAGAGCTAGATAGATAAAGCTGAACACGTTTAGTAACTACTGAAGTGCATTGCCCGCTTTCTGAAAGCACTGTTTGGTCTCAGTAAACGTCGATGAAAGTCAATGGTTAAAATTCTTTCAGCGTACAATAATTTAGTGACATATCTCTGCATCATGTTCACTTCTATCTGGGTCACCATTTTGTCAGACTGCTATATGTAACAAGTATATTGCATGTTAAGCCGATAGACACCTTTCAGATTATAGGGTAGCAGACTCACCCCACAAAGTATCGCTGATGTAGTTTTCGTAGCAAATAGATTTTACGGGGCGGGGTTGCCAGTCAGCCGATTTTGAATTCAGAGTTGCTAACCAAATAATAAGAATAATAATAAAAATTTTAACATCTCATCTATTTTAGTCAGGCATCGACGCAACAGGAATGTCGTTTTCAGATACTGTGGGCCAAAATACCGACATTGAATTTCTTTTGGTCCCTCAACAAGATTTGATTGGTCGGTTTTGGGCAAATAGTGTAATGCTCACACAATACAAGGCCCAAGAGCCAATCAATTTTGAGAGTTACTGTGTAGATCTATACAGAGTGTCCATAAAGTTCATGTGCACCTTAAAAAACTTATAACTTTATTTGTATTTGCGATAGAAATAATTTGTAAAAAGGATTAGAAAGAAGTAAATCTATATATTTAAGGTTTTATAGAAATTTTAAGTTTCCACATGTCCTTCATCAGTAGCAATACAAAAGGTAATACGGTTTTGCAGTTCACGGAAAACATTTGCCAACTGATTTACAGTAATGCCTGAAATCACATTAGTTATTTAACTATACTTAAAAGTAGGTACATTAAACTTTATAACATTTTTTACAGATTATTTCTATCGCAAATACAAATAAAGTTATAAATTTTTTAAAGTGCACACGAACTTTATGGACACCCTGTATTAGTGTAGAGAAGAACAAGCGGTAGATGTATTGAGAAGAAGCAGAGTTAAGAAGGAACCGGAAACCGAATCCTAAACAGGAAACGAGGGATAAACTTTACTCCAGTTCAAAAAATGGGGAGAGGTGCGAACGAGATGATAGACGAACATATCTACTCCTACTGATGGAAAAGAGAAAACAATAAAATGAAATAAATAGCGAATAAAATTTCAAAGATCAGACGTTAGGAATACATTGCTGAAGCAGACTTTTGAAGGAAGCGGAAACCCAGTCCTAAACAGGAAACTACAGATAAACCTCTACTTTTATTCAAAAGACCGGGTAGGGTGCGAACCGGACGATAGGCGAATCTATCTATTCCTTGCCTCTAACCTGGTTATTTCAATAAGGAAATCGAACGATATTTACATTGTGTACGTTATTTTTTTTATCCTCCAGAATGAAAAGCGATATGACTAAACAAATGAATCATCCCTCGTGCTGTTTTCTGTGACCTCTAGGGAAAGCGCACAATTACCTTTCCTATTCCGAAAGGATATCTCCGCTTTTTTTTTTTGTTTTTTTTTTTTGTTTTTTTTTTATGCAACGCGGATTAAATTTACGGACGGAAAGGAACAGATTCGATCAGAAATCGATCGATTGGCTTACATCACTTAATTAAACGTAGTCATTTCAGCAGATCGAAAATACAAATCACTGATTGCAAAGTTTCCCTAAAAAGATCGATGCTGGGGCAATTGATCATGATTGATGTTGTGTGGTTATTTTTATTATTAAATATAATCTTAACTATTCGATCCATTGTTAATAATCACTGATCGATAATATCCAGAAACTGTTATCATATTTATTTGTCAAATAATTGTTTTATCGAGGAATTTCTGCAATACGGAGTATGCAGTAAATCTGATCAGTAAGCCAATCATATAATGCTGTATTTCATTTTTATGGCCTTGTACCAGACTTGTTGAAACTTAGCAAATACGTTTTTGTTTTTTTTTCACTAATGTTTTCCGATATAAATTTCAAAATTTACTCAAAGTTTTGTGTTTTTTTTTCATTTAATTATTTTGTATCAGTTTTGGAATCGGAACTGAATGTTGGTCACATTCAGGTCGTGTTTTATACAGAGTCCCAGAAGCAAAATATCCGGCTGTGTTGCAGTTGCCAATAGCATGATGACCAAGAACACTCTTCCAAGTACGGTGATCCCGGCCAACTTTTGCGTTAAAGTTCCCCCAATACCACGAGTTTATATGATGCTGGGATGGTTAAGATTATTGAGTTCACAAGGTCATAGAAGGACTCTTTGATGGCGTCGACAGATAGATGGGTAGGGGCATAGACGGAGATGAACGTCAGAAAAGTCATCCTGCTTGGCTAGAATCCGGAGGATCATCAAACGTTGGCTGATGACAATGGGGATGTGGTTGTTCTGCTCCACGAGTTTGGAGCCGACCCCGTGAATTCGTTGAGGTAGAGAGCTACTGAATATGGTGTGTTAGGAAAAAGTAAAAACGGAAGATTGTGAGGAAATGGACGAGACATAACGAAGGAACATTGACTTGAAAAGCTTAAGATTGTAATGTTCAAGGAAGTATCTACGCAGGTTCGACAAAGGTGGAACTTCTTTCTTACAAATGGTTTTACACATAAAATGAGCGTTGACTTAACAAGGGGGATTTTAGCTGGATCTTAGCGTAGACGTAACAATGTGGGTTTTAGCTAGATTTTAGCTTGTTTTTAGTGGGTTTTAGCTAGATTTTAGCTTGTTTTTAGTGGGTTTCAAGCGTGGTCGTAACAAGGCGTCTTTGAATTGGGGAGGCTAAAGAAAAGAGCTTATCAGAACATTTGCCATGGAAATAGTGAAAGTTTTTGCGATTTTCGGTCTGTGGAGAAAGAGGTTGCAATGTAGAAAAGCCTGAACCTAAAAGTAGCGTAAATGAACTTGAAATTATATCAAGGCTGTAAACTGCGTTAAAATTCTGGTAAGTAAATATCATTATTAATAAGAATTGAAAACTGTCACACGGGCTTTGGTAGTGAGGTGTAAGGTCAAATCATTGTGAGTTTGTAGCATACAAACTCACAATGATTTGATGTTATTTTTTATAAAACGATAAGTAGAAGTTTGTATATGTAAAACTATGCCCTCCCAGGTTGCATGACGATAAACTACAACCGGCAGCAAATCTTCTGATCAGGATGTTTTGAGGGGCTTGGAATCACCTCTTAATTACTGTTGTCAGGTCTACCCTAACTCGGGGTGGTAGCAGCTGTTAAGGTCTCAAATATGTGCAAATAGTTAACACGCAAATTGGTGTCAAAAAACTATGAAAGTATAAAAAGGTAATTTTTATAGTTAAAATTACCAGCAATACATTTCCATAGTAAAAAATTACCAGCAATGCATTTTTGTAAGTGAAATTCCTAATGGTCCTAAGAAAGCCACATTTCGGCATTGAATGACCCATAATGTGTTGATATGCCGCTAAACAATCAAGCAAACATTTCCATCGTTCTTTTCTCTTACATTGAAAGGCCAGAATATTGAAACCCAGATTGAACTCGGTAATTCTTTGAAGACCAAAGAACAGGAAGCATTTGTCAGGTGACATGTGTTGTTGATTCTGTGACTGTTTTTTAATTGGAGACTTCCCAAAAGAGCGGGAAGCTTTCAGAATCTCAAATGAAGACACGAATGTGATTGTAAAAATCAAAGAACAGTAATATATTTGGGATTGTTTTTGCTTTCATTTTTGGAAACATTTCTTTTCAAATTTCCATTTGTATTTTCTTTTCTCTCTCCACACTCTTTATTCCTTTTTTGTGAAGAAGTCAAGATCAGTATCACGGAAGTCTATATGTCGGCATTTGGACAACAAGTCCGATTCAAAAATGAGAAAACTTTAAAAAAAAAAAGAAAAAACGGCGTTCAATAAAGACTGAAATAAACAGTAACCCTATAAAGGCGCTGTATCGGATTTTAGAAGTATGCTAATGTTTCTGATTCTTTTTAGATGTAAACGTCAACCACAGAAAATATGACTGAAGATACAAGTTTATCGCTCGCAAAACTGATTCTTTCAGCACCTTTTCAATGGGTTGATTTGCTGATACGTTTTTTACAGCTTATCAACCCTTTGTAGGTTATTTAAAGCCAGGTATTTTTTATTATTTTTGTAAATAATAATGTTTTACTGATACAAATTTTAGTAGTTGACCACTAGGTGGAAGAGAAGAAGTTGATCCATATTTTTCCCAAGGGTATTTACGCATAACGAACCCGACTGGAATTAGAAACTGGCTCTCTGATTAACAATTCCTAGCTTCATGGAGCGACAGCTGATAAAGAATGAACATATATTTTGTAGTTTGGAATAGAACTGACTTGGAGTCTCTATGCTTGGATGGGGGCAGGAACGTTTAAAGAGCAACGAATGGTAACTAATTTGCTAATATTACAAAAGAAAAAGCTATTTGACGGTTAATGTTAAAAATTATAAACCAATTAAATGCATGTTTCGCAACAACGCTCGAAACAAGTGCAAGAATTTATTTATTTCGGGAGTTAAGGTTTACAAGAGGGGCGCAGCCTAACTTAGTGATTGGTAAAATCGCGCGTAAAAAGGTAATTTTTTCCCGCAGCGCTTACGGGCGTCGTGATTCATTAATAGGAGGTTTACCAACTTGTTTTTAGTGCTATATGCTCTCCTCCGTTTTCGGATTGATGAACAGCGTTTCCAAAAGTGAAAGTCAGCATATATGTCTAAGAAAGAGACAATTAACTAGTTTCTTTAGACAAATGCTAACAACTCATATAGCCCTTAGTTTATCGCCTCTGGCACCAAATTAAGCGGGCGAAGACCGGATAAAACCCATGTGTTTGGCTGGTGAACGAGGATCTACAAATGGGAGTTTGCTCAGTCTCCTCGGTGAGTGGTAACAGTTGCATGTAAAAAGTAGATTTTTTTCCGCAGAGGGTAGGGGCGTTGGAATTGATGGTTGATGGTGATATATATATATATATATATATAAAGAAAACAAGTGACCAAATGTTACATTTAATTACAGATTCAATCAACAATCTATTTTCCCTGATTATCTCTGACTTCCTTCCATCTATTAACAAGCTTAATAATTCCATTACTGTAAAATTATTTTGGTTTTCATTTGAAGAACTCACAAATGTCAGTTTTAACTTCTTCCTGTGTTACAAAAGCTGTTTCTTCCAAATGATTCTGTAAGCTACGAAACAAATGGTAGTCTGAAGGAGCAAGATCGGGAGAATAAGGTGGATGAGGAATTTTCTTCCAACTAAGTTCTTCGATCTTTTTGTGACGAGATTCTTGCTGTGTGGGGTCGCGCTTTGTCCGGATGAAACATCACCTCCTTTCGATTCACTAGAGCAGGTCTTTTTTTCCTCAAAGCTTAGTTCAAACGCTCTAAGTGCTGACAGTATATTTGAGCATTAATTGTTGCATTAGGTGGTAAGAATTCAAAGTGGATTATTCCTTGGCGATCCCACCAGATTGAAAGAAGAACCTGTTGCCCATGAAGTTCCCTTCTCAGATGTGGCTGGGGTCCTTCACCTTTACCAAGCCACTGTCTACGACACTTAACATTTCGATAAAAGATCCATTTTTCGTCGCCAGTCACAAGTCTATCCAAGATGAAACAAGTTGGCGAGAATAGAGAGAAGAGCAGATGTCAACTCGGGATTTGAGGTTGTTTTCAGACAATTCATGAGGCACCCATTTTCCAAGTTTAGGAACTTTTCCAAGTTGTTGAAGATGACGTTGAACAGTTGTATGGTTTGAACTGAGAACCACTCCCAATTCCTCAACTGATAAAGCAGGATTTTCTTCAAGGGCTGCTTCAAGAAAATTTTCATCAAACTCAACTGGACGTCCGGTTCGATCTTCATCTTCAAGGGTGAAATCTCCACCTCTGAATTTTGCAAACCATCTTCTGCAAGTTCTTTCATTCATACATTCCTCTCCATAAACTGAGTGAATGTTTCTAGCGGCTTCGGCTGCTGAGTTTCCTTTCTTGAACTCATAAAGCATTATGTGCCTCAAATGATTCTTGGGTATTAGCATTGTTTTAATCAAACAAAATTTAATTTTATTGTTCTCTGAAATAAAATTTGATCAGTTTAAATGCATCTAAACATAAAAGTAATGTTCAGCTCCATGTGACCTCACCCCAGGGTTGCTGCGCGAAATGTGACGTCTGCCTGGCCGCGTCCATCGTGCTATCCCGGTTACGTGACCAATTGTGATGTCACCCCGTCAATGTGACTTGGTATTGGTAGCGATACCAAATGTGACGTTCTAACGTTTTGCTGATTCGGATGGGAATCTGGTTAGATTCGGTATCAGACTTGTCGTTCCCAGCTCGCCTCCAACGTCTGGTTACCGAAGTAACTGTTTTGATTTCTAGTCTAACCTACCCACGTTGTGATTTGATCTTAGGTAGACGAAATCAATCAGTTGCCGGTCCGTAATGCAAGTCGAGTCCGAACAAGGGTAATACCGAACAAGTATATGTAAAAGAAAATAAAGTAACAACTCGAAAAGTTCAAATATGTTACAAAAAGGATAACAATATTTTATATCTGGTTGCTGAATACAGGACTGCGTCTTTCTCCCAAACCGCTAATATGGATTCGTGACACTTTGTGTTTGTTAGGCGAGTCTTAACATCTTAAATTATTCTTTTAAGAAACTGGTTTTGGTGTATCTTCAGGTGATATTCGTAAAACTTGTTTTGATGGTGTGAGTCTAAGTTCATCTTCAAAAATAAATTGTTCTTGGTTAGAAGTTGAGGTCGTGATTGCGTGGATCTTTCAGTCAGGTTTCTGCGAGGCAGGTCTCAGAGTTCACAGCTCAACTCTTGCCTGTCTTTCTAACCCCAACTAACTAACTAACTGCAACTGACTGCCGTCCACTCGTTGCGACTCTGCTTATATGGACACCGACCAAAACTGGGGTGGGTCTGTCGGGGTTTGAGGGTCCTTGATAATTCTAAATCCGCATTAAGGGTTTTCTTTGTATTCGGTTAGGAAGATTTATTAATTTCCATTTTTGGAAGTCTTTAATTTCCAGGGTAAGGGAATCGTCCTCCCAAATTTTTTTTTCTCATATTGGTATCTCACCCAATCCCCTCAGAGGGTGTCAACGGGTCTCCCCTCTCTCTCGCAGTGGCATCTCTCACCGATCCCTTCAGGGGGCGTCAACAGGCCTCCCCTCCTTCTTCACATGATTAACTTCGCCTACCGCTCACGCCACCATTCAGCCAATGAGCGCTCAGCAGCGTGGGTGTAGCCGGACTGGCCTCAGTTCAAAATCTCGCTCAAAGAAAAAAAAATATCTTCCTTTTTTTTCTTTTTCTTTTCTTTCTTTTCTGCTTCCCGTAGTGTGATCTTTAATCTCATTCTTATCCGAATGTCACCTGGAACTCATCATTCGAGACCTTCGCCAAACAAATGGGTGGTCATCTGGCGACTTTGCACGCTACAGCCAATTATTCGTTCTGATAACAATTTTTTTTTATCATGGTCAGCTCTGACACAAAACAGGTGTTTTTCTAAAATGATACCTCCGCAGATAGTTAAGGGTTTAATCTTTCCTTCTTTGTACTCTGTGGGTGGTCCAGACTGAAGCCATTCGCGGTCAGGGCATGTTTAATTAATATTATCTCTTAGCATTCTATCCTGTAGGCCACTTGACTGACCTGAAACCTTCACCACCGCCATGGGCAGATTGCCATCCTCCATTCGGTGCGTCATCATAAATCAAATTAAATCCAGTATCTTACTTTCTTCGCTAATGAAAATAAAATCTTTACCACTTTTCTTTGTTAGAAAAAATAACATCGCTCAGTGTCTTTTCGTGATAGCTTCTTATCACCTAAATTTAATTCTCGCCTTTTCTTTTCCTTTTTTTTTTTCACGCAAGCCTAAATAGTGTCACATCCATTAGACATTAAAAAATACTCTTTAAATTTCGTTCATTTTAAAAAATGTAAAATTATGTCAGAACTTATGGAATGACCTGATATGTGTGTGTGTGTGTTACAATGAATTCTTCATACAAAATGTAGATTAGCAAAGTTAATGATATAAAATGGCGAAATCCCTTCGCAAAGAAATTTTTAAAGGTGCATTAACCTAGAAATCCCTCGATGAATTTTATGATCCTTGTTTTTAAAAATTATATGCTGTATAAAGTCTGTTTTTAAATACGCAAGTACTTTCAACTGTACATTCAGTCATCTTCAGGCATGGAAGTTATTTTGTTTTTTGTAAAATTCATGTAGTATCCGAGACAAAAAAATTCATTCGGATCGAAATACGTTTATTGGGTTTTTTTTTTTGTTTTTTTTGTTTTTTTTCTTTTTGTTTTTTAAATGTGTTATTGTTAACGAACTTGTGAAGCATGCAGTCGCAACGCTAAGGTTGAATTTTTTGAAAATTTAAGAGAATGCGTTTTTTTTTTACTTATATGGCAATTTGAGAATTCGAAAAAATTCAACCTTAGCATTGCAACCGCACACTCCAAAAGTTTGTATCCGTTAACAATAACACATTTAAAAAAAAGCAATAATTCAAAGAATGCTTGCGTCATTCCTTAGAAATCATTTGATCGCACTTTTTTACGCGAAATATACTTTTTATAGTATATATTTTCGTTGCTCTGCTATCTGTCTCTCTCTCTCTCTCTCTCTCTCTCTCTCTATCTATCTATCTATCTATCTATCTATCTCTTCTTATCTATTTCGGCCTGTTCAGATCTATCTATCTATCTATTAAGGCAATCACGTATTGAAAAGTGAACGCAGTGCCACTGATTAAATTTTCCCCAACGAAATTTGCTTCATCAAGCGAACAATTTCTAATCTTTGTAGCCAAGTCTCTTGTGTAAAATGAATTGTTTTGGAAGTTCATCTTCCAATGAATCAGAGCTCGTTTTAATTTCTTTCCAGAATCTTCTTTTTACTTATTTGTCTGGACATATTCTTCAAAAATGTATCCCATGGAAATACGATTGGTGCTGAAAAGTTCTCGTCCCAATTATAAAGCGATTCCGAATATTTCTAATATTTAGTATTTTGCTCGTTTTGTTTTTTTAAGTTGGTTAGACTGAGAACTTTCCAGTGCCAGATTCTTATTTTGCGAGCGCATTTAAGAAAATGTTTTTTTTCCCCAATAGAGAATAAATCAAAGTGAATTTCAAAGAAAAGAGTTTGGAAAAAAAATTGACGCCATTTCTTTACAAAACAGATAGATTTTCTCTTGTGCATCTCGTTTGTGGAACTCTCTTCCGGCTTCTTGCTTTCCAATCAACTTTGATCTTCAAAAATTTAAATGTAATGTCAATCGTTATCTTCTGTCTTCTTGATTTCTCTCCTTTTATTGTTCTTTCACCTTAATAATAATGTGTGTGTTTTTTTCTTATATACTTTCTCACCTAGTAACCCCTTGCATTTTAGTGACTTTAGGTGAAATGATTATAAAAAGATAAATAGATATATAATGGAAAGAAGATAGATAGATAGATAGATAGATAGATAGATAGATAGATAGATAGATAGATAGATAGATAGATAGGGGGAGAGAGGGAGAGAGAGATAATGAACAGATAGAGAGAGAGAGATAATGAACAGACTGAGATAGATAGATAGATAGATAGATAGATAGATAATGCATTGAACTAGGCAGATATATATATATATATATAGAGAGAGAGAGAGAGAGAGAAAGGGAGATAGACGGATAGGTAATGAATAGAACGTTATACATCGATAATGAATAAGATAGATAGATAGATAGATAGATAGATAGATAGATAGATACTTTCTCACCTAGTAACCCCTTGCATTTGAGTGACTTTGGGTGAAACACTTATAAAAAGATAAATAGATATATAGTGAAAAGAACTAGATAGATAGATAGAGAGAGAGAGAGAGAGGGGGGAGAGATAATGAACAGATAGAGTGAGATATATAATGAACAGATAGAGAGAGAGAGATAAGGAACAAACTGAGATAGATAGATAGATAGAAAGGAAGGGCTTCTTCAGTATAATCGTTGTTTTAACGATGTAATGTTATGCATTTAAAATGGATTTTTAAATATGACATTATTTCTTAATACTATAAAACTACTATAGATCGAGGCCGTCTGATATTTCAATGCTTCCCTATATAAAAATGAGAACGTCAACTCAAAGTGCACAGAGTAAGTACGAGGGTCATTCAAAAAATAAGATGAATTTTCGGTATAAGGACTTCTAATACAGATAGAAGCTTACTTTTTTTCATTTTTTCTTTTTTTTTTACTTCTTTTTCGCATGCATTTAATTTCTTTTGCGGATTAAAAAAAACAAACTTTGAGAGTTTTGGTGATTAACAAAGATAGCCGACCAAGAAGCATGCTCCAGGATTGAACAGCGGTCAGTTATCAAGTTTTTGGTTGCTGAAGGGTGCAAACCAGTTCCAATTCATAGGAGAATGTCAACTGTGTATGGTGCCACATGTTTCAGCCAAAAAATGTCTACAAGTGGGCTAAATTGTTTAAAGAAGGACGGAGCAGGGTTGAGGATGAAGACAGGCCTGGCAGGCCTACAGAAGTGAGATCTCCTGAGGTGATTGGATCAGTCAATGACCTCATTCAGTCTGACAGAAGAACTACTGTGAACTGCTGAGGCAGGTCAAGAAAGACATAAAGAACAAACGCAGGGGTCATCAGTCAGAAGGAGTCATCTTGCATCATGACAACGCAAGGCCTCACACAGCAGCCCAAACGGAGCAGACCATCAACGAGCTGGGCTGGGAACTGCTCCCTCATCCCTGTTACAGCTCCGACCTTGCCCCTTCAGACTTTCACCTGTTTGGTCCCTTGAAAGCGTTCACGAGAGGCATGAAGTTTAAAAGTGACGATGAAGTCAAAAGTTTTGTGAGCGACTGGCTGAGACATGAGTCCAATGATTTTTACGCTGAGGGAATACGGAAGCTTGTGCACAGATGCGAAAAGTGTGTGACAGTGCTGGGAGAATACGTTGAAAAAAAAAGTAAGCTTATATCTGTATTAGAAGTCCTTATACCGAAAAATTCACCGTATTTATTGAATGAACCTCGTACAACTTTCATAGTAATAATCTAATTAATAAATTACGTCATTTGTTACAATTAACTAACTCTTAAAGCCAAACGTCGCTTTATTGTCAGAACCTCTAAATGTAAAATCCTCACCGTATATATATATATATATATATATATATATATATATATATATATATATATATATATATATATATATATATATACTTTTTTAAGGGCCGAATGCAGAGACCTGGTGCACTACCAAATAACCCTCTTCAGGTTTTGAATTCAGAGTCTTCTAGACCAATTGCCATCCAAGGCTATAGAACTTAGTCTAGAGAAGAAGAGGATTAATAACTTTCCCAAGGGTTTCAACTGGAATTCGAACTCGGATCTCTGATACCTCAATCTGAGCCGCTATCCATTACTCCACCGTGCCTCCATATATACCAGGTGTAACAGCAAAAGTGTCCACATTGTTTATCAGCATGTGATAATTGTCCATCCCACAAAATGTTTAACGGAGATATCATATACCCGAGAAGATCAGCCTATTAATCCTGGACTATTATAACAACTTTCAAATGAGAACGTCTTCATTTTGTGCCAGCCTCACTATGTTTTCCCAACTGAACATTGATGAGAGGAAAAAGATCATTCATGCCCTCAGTAATGGTACATTCATTCATACTCTGGCTTCCATCTTCAAGTCCATTCAAAAACCATCAAGAGAATGGTGAATAAGATTAAAAATGATGGAACAGTAGATAGGAAAACTGAATCATGAGGTCACAAGAAGAAGAAGGAGAATCATTTCAACTTAGAAGTAAATCAGAGAAAATTTAACTCAATCCATAAGACGTTTGAAAAAACTTGAAAATGAACGCATACGTGAAAAGCATGAGACACGTTGTTACTCCACTACAGAACGTTAGAAGTTTAGAGAGGGAAAAGATCATTTTGAATAAGTTGGAAAATGACCTTGAAATAATATATGTATACATATATTTGAACTTTATTTCAATCCTTCACGGGCTTCCGATATTTAGCTATGATTAATTAATGATAAACATGTCATCTTCGTTTATGATTGCTTTCATTAAGGTTCTTCTGCTAAGCTTGAAGAATAATTATACATTCTTATTTTTCAAAGTAAAGTCCAATAGTGTTATAAAAACCTCGGAGAATTCCAGTAAGATATCTTTAATCATTTCTAAGGTACATCGTTTTAAAGCTTAATTTAACAATTGGACAAATTTGCTCTTACACGATTTGGAGAATTTTGTTGTTACACACGATGTATATATATATATATATATATATATATATATATATATATTAAAGACATTTTTATGTTTAACGTTCTTTTTATAGATAGAAGTATTTAAGTAAATGCTCTGTTTATAATAAACAGTATTAAATAACATTTACCGGCCTGAAAGTCCGAGAAACCTTCATAGAAAATATTCGCCCTTTGACAGGATTCGAACCTGCATCCTATACAGAACCGTCATTTACCTTTACGTGCCTAACCGCTCGGCCCCAAATATATATATATATATATATATATATATATATATATATATATATATATATATATATATATATATATATATATATATATATATATATATATATATATATATATATATATATATATATATATATATATATATATATATATATATATATATATATATATATATATATATATATATATATATATATATATATATATATATATATATATATATATATATATAAAGAAATATAGTCTTAAGGTGTGCTATATTTATGGAATAAAGTGCTCAATATCAGAGATAGAGCGTGTGTAAATATAAAAGTGAACATAGAAGTCAACACTTAGAGGCGACAGTCTGTTTCATGCTATATGCAATCGTCAAGCCACCGTGGCTTGACGATTGCATATAGCATGAAACAGACTGTCGCCTCTAAGTGTTGACTTCTATGTTCACTTTTATATATATATATATATATATATATATATATATATATATATATATATATATATATTTAAAAAAAATTTATAACATAAATGTTTTGTGATTTTATAGCATATTTATGTTATAATTTATTTTTTTTTTAATAAATAATTATATCTGCTCTACTTTGTATTGAACACTCTTTTAAGAATAATAATTGTTGGTTATTGGAATTCATTACATATACACCAATCATATACTTGGTATATATATATATATATATATATATATATATATATATATATATATATATATATATATATATATATGTAAGCAAATATATGGATATAGATCCGGCTGTATGAAGAAATATATACGGAAAAACAACCAAAAATCACAATATGCAATTATTCTGTTTTAATGTTAATATAATGTCAACGTCGGACATTTCGGTCTAATAGACCATCTTCATAATATGAATATGTCCTGAAGATGGTCTATTAGACCGAAACGTCCGACGTTGACATTATATTAACATTAAAACAGAATAATTGCATATTGGGATTTTTTGTTGTTTTTCCGTATATATTTCTTCATATATATATATATATATATATATATATATAGATAGATAGATAGATAGATAGATAGATATTAGGTTGGTGCAAAAATAATGAAGTAATAATGTCGTTTTTTGACGTTAAACAATACGTCAAAAAACGACATTATTACGTCATTATCTTTGCACTAACCTAATAAATAGATATAGATATATACCTAGTGCATATATATATATATATATATATATATACATATATATATATATATATATATATATATATATATATATATATATATATATATATATACATACTGTTTAAAGTATTATTGCAATTTTTTCAAGTGTCCGTTTTGTAGAAATAATTTAGACTCCCACAGTCATTATCAAAAACTATACTTGAAAAAATTGTTGGCTACATCCTGGCATTTTTTGTGACGACGCAATTTAAATCAAATCTTATATAAATTAAATCAAATATACATTTATTGTCTGATTGTCGTGAGGTGTAACAAGGTTTCACAAGAGCTGAAATCCACCGGTAAAGAATGCATAAAGCATTATATAAGATCCAAGACCTGCAATTAATTCGCTTTGGATGGGCATGTACTGCAGTGCTATTTCCTGGGTAAGGTAGTCTGATTGAGCTCAACTCTCTTAAGATTGGTTTTGAAGTCAGAGGCATATATAACCCAGTCTCTCCCATCATTTTAACCGTGGCTGGAGTAAAAAGATATGGATTTATATCTTACACGAGGTGGAAACCTCGACGTGTTGTAATGGTTATAAAGCTTGTCTCGCTAGAACAGTCACTACGGTGTAGTGAGTTTGATCCTCACTGGGTGCCCACTATTTTCGGCCTTGTGCCACATCAAAGCTGCGCTTGGAAAGTCACTATATCTTTACCGAGGTTTATTAGCAGATAAATGAATGCAATGAACTGAGATTCGAACAAGGTTCTCTGTTTATTCAATCCGAACCGCTGTCTATGCCTTTTCATAAACATTATTCTTATTTTATAAACTATATATTGAAGCACACATTAAAATGGCATCTCCGGCAGAGGAAGATTTTTCATTATAATGTGTTTTGCTTCTTGTGTATGAAATTAACTTCGAGAATGTTGAGTTTTTCCTTGCGGAGAGTATGTGCTACGCTTATTTATTGTTTGAATGTATTCTTGTTGCATATGCGCGTATATATATTAGGTTGGTGCAAAAATAATGACGTAATAATGTCGTTTTTTGACGTATTTTTAAAGTCAAAAAACGACATTATTACGTCATTATTTTTGCACCAACCTAATATATATATGATTTGTAAAGCACATTCTTCCCAATCTTTGCAGTAAAGACAAGAGTGGAAAATGTAGGTTAGAACTCAAGACTTCAGGAACAGATGATGATGAAATTAAACACACACACACACACACACACACACACACACATATATATATATATATTAATTTAAAGAAAAAACAGACCACTTTAACGTACACATATATAAAGGTGAATATAGAAATCAACACTTAGAGGCGACAGTCTGTTTCATGATAGACGCAATTCTCAGGCTACGAGTGTTGTTTTTTTTTTCTCGGCTATTTATATATAGGGGTTAGTGGTGCATTGTGGGTAGTCTATTTTGCCAGTTATTTTGCCGGAAGTCGTTTATTTGTTTATTTATTGATTTGGGTTAAATTATTTTGCTTCTTTTTATTTATTTTTATTTTTTGTTTTTTATTTCTTATCTTCGTACTTTATTTTCTTTCTTTTTAACTCGACCCATTTTATTTATCGCTCAACCCACTGAAGGTTCCGGACCCACGGTTAGAAAAACCCCTGTGTTAGTTAATTAAGACAAAATAGATTTCGATATTATCTAACCGAGCGAGGGCTGATATTTCGTAAGATCCACCAAACCAACTTGATAAAACCATCCATTCTTCATATATATATATATATATATATATATATATAGATAGATAGATAGATAGATAGATAGATAGATAGATAGATTAAGAATGATGAGGTCAATTAAAACACGCGACCACTATTTCCGCTGATAGTTTTAAAATGACCACTTTAAAGCTTTATTTAAAAAAACACACACACAAAGAACGCTAC
Organism: Acanthosepion lycidas; assembly: GCA_963932145.1. Lineage (NCBI taxonomy): Eukaryota > Metazoa > Mollusca > Cephalopoda > Sepiida > Sepiidae > Acanthosepion > Acanthosepion lycidas. The sequence goes on along the minus strand of OZ010587.1, from coordinate 106,583,048 downwards.
ATAAAAAATAGAAAAAAAATAACAGGTGTATGATGATTTTTATGGAAGATAGGGGGGTCAGCTGTCTAAAGGGAAACAGTGTTGTTTTTTTTGTTTTTTTTATTTCAGATTTTTTTAACCGGATTCATATTCACTTAATTTTTTTTTATATATGAGGGCAAGCGATTAAAATTTATGATTTTGGGGATCTAGGAATGTCATAATTGCTAATTTATCATGTTGGCAAAGTTTGCAAATGCGGTTTTAATTCTTATATGATTTTACCTTTTTTTTTTAATTGTCCATTTTACGATCGGGTCCCTGTTATTTTTTCTTTCCAATTCCACATGTGGCTGGCAAATTTTGTGGAGTAACTAAGTATATTTTAATTGACCCCCTGATTTTTAAACTTAAAAGCTCTCTACATGTTATTTTTATTTTTAATTATTTTTTCTCTCGTGTATTGAGCACTTTTTAACACTACTGATCTAATTCAACTCAGACAATTAACGTTTACATATATATATATATATATATATATATGTGTGTGTGTGTGTGTGTGTGTGTGTATTGTAGAAGACCATGTTGGTTTGCACGTTGTCGTATTAGAAACACGTGTGTAACTCCTGGTAGAATATTAAAAAATCCAACTACAAGAAAATGGCAGACTTAAATTAAGTCTAACTGAAGATGTAAAGAAAATAAACAAGACTGGTATATATATATATATATATATATATATATATATATATATATATATATATATATATATATATATATAAACAGATATATGTATTTAACAACACAATTTTACAATGGACATAGATAATAATATTTGTGTGTGAGTGGACATTTGTGTCTGTTCTTTGGTGTGTATAATGTTAAAGGCGTCTACCACAAATGGGAAGACGGGGATCTTCTCAGAGAATTTACATTTTAGACGCTGAAATGAAGAAATAAAAAAGAGAACGAGGCGAGAAGTCGTCCAGTATTTATAGTATAGGGAGAATGACCACTAGTGAATAATTAGTGAATTAAGGAGGTAACTCCGACAATATATATATATATATATATATATATATATATATGTATGTGTGTGTGTGTGTGTGCGTGTGTAAAATTTGTTTTTTAAACGTTATTTTAGATGAATATTCATATTCGAGTACATGTTCTGTTTGTTTAATTAAACGGAATATTTAATTACTTTTACCGGCCTGAATATTCGAGAAATCTTGTCAGAAAATATGCGTCCACTGGCAGGATTCGAACGTGATATCTCTTATGAGGAACCATCATAAGATCTTCCGATTAAACAAAGCCGGAAATAATGCTATTGAGCTCACATTCTCTGCCGATTCTCGAAGTATCCGTATCTGCTCTATTCTGTACCCTATTTCCAGGAAAGTTTTCTTGAATATTCAAGCCGGTAAATGAAATTAAATGTACATAATATTTAATTAAATAAACCGAGTATTTACTCGCATGTTATTATCCATCTAAAATAACGTTTAAGCAAATTAAAAATATGTCGGACATATATATATATATATATATATATATATATATATATATATATATATATATTGTTCTTTATTAATATGTTGTCCCGACTCAAAAGCTTTTACATATCATTTCATTCTTGACAATTGATGTAGAAAATGATATATTTTATATTTTATAAATTATATATTTATAATTTCATTTCGTTAAAGAAATCTTCTGCCCCAGTTATCCACATACAGAATGCATTGGAATCAATGACAGATTCTACAGAACAATGTTTTCTTTGTCCTTCAAATATATATAACTAAAAGAAGATATAACTAAAATAAACAATTCAGCAAATGTATTTATCGCAGCTGACTAAACAAGAAATTTATACAAACTAAGCTCCCCACTACGCACAATAAATTACTCAAAAACAACATAACCAAAACATACAAAAAGGCACCCAAAACAACAGAACACGATATCAAAAAGGGAGCTAAAACAATCGCCCAAAAATTAGACCTAGATGACCGAATAAGTTGTATTAACAAGGCACGAGCCTTTATCACACTAAAAGACCATAAAGAAAATTTCAAAACCAATCCTGCATGGAGACTCATAAACCCAGACAAAAGTGATCTAGGTAAAATAAGTAAAACAATATTAGAAAGAATTAATTCTGAACTTAGGAAGAAGTTAGGAATAAACCAGTGGAAAAATACAAAAGCAACTATTGACTGGTTCCACAGCATAAATAACAAACAAAATTGCCAATTCCTACAATTAGACATAAAAGAATGTTATCCATCCATAACAGAACGCATGCTAGATAAGGCCATCAACTTAGCTCAGGAACAAATAATAATAAAACCAAACGAACATCCTTAATCACTCCCGTAAATCATTACTATTTTACAATGAGGATGCATGGATAAAGAAAGATGGATATTTGACACTACGATGGGAAGCTTTGACAGTGCTTTTGACATGCGAAATCATAGGTATTTAATTACTACACGAACTAAGCCAAATAATAGATAGAAATGACACAGGACTCTACAGGGACGACGGTCTCATAATCTTAAGAAACTGTAACAAACAAAACAGAGACAAAACTAGAAAAGCATTGATAAAGATTTTCAAAAATAAGGGATATATGTATAAAAACTAATCTAAACAAAGTAGATTTTCTAGATGTTATTTTCAACCTAAGAAAAGGCACATATAAACCATACAGAAAAACCAATGTTAAACCACTCTATATATACACATCTTTCAACCACCCCCCTTCTATAATCAAACAGATATCAAAATCGATTAACCGCAGGCTTTCTTACAATTCCCCGAATGAATCCATATTTAACAAATCTAAGAAAGACTACGAAATATCCCTAAAAGATAGCGGATTCCCAGCAACACTCACATACTCACCACAGAACAACAAAAAAAGGCCAACAGGAAAAGAAATGCCATATGGTTCAACAAACGTAGGAAAAATATTCTTCGAACTCTTACACAAACAATTCCCGGAATGAAGCACCCCACACAAAATATTCAACAAAAACAGTAAAAATCAGCTACAGTTGCACCGAGAACATGGCACAAATAATAAAAATGCACAACAGGAAAATTATCAACAAACCACACGAACAAATTAAATCCATGTGCAACCGCAGAATAAAGAATGAATATCCCTTAAATGATAATTGTATACAAAACGACGTAATATACCAAGCCACGATAAAATCACCAGATAATGAAGAAAAAGTATACATAAGAGTAACTGAAGGACCCTGGAAACAAAGAAATTATGCACAAAAACATCTTTCACAAATAGTAAATATGCGAACATCACAATGCTTTCTATGTATATCTGGGAAATTAAAAACAAAACGCACATCACACCAAAACTATTCTGGAAAATAAGGAAAAGATCATCAGCTTATAACAACCAATCAAATACTTGCAAACTTAGCTTGGAGGTAAAAATAGCTATCACTACATTCCCAGACCAAAATAAATTATTAAATAAAAGATCCGAGCTCATCTCAAAATGCAGACATGAAAACAAATTTTTACTACGTTACTTAAAAATCGAAAACGGAAAAAATAAAAATAATAAATAAACAAAATGACAATAAAATAAGCAAAATAGATTAACCCAAACAAATTAGCAAATCACACCTGTTAGAATAGACGAAATAGAATAAAACAATATAAAAAAATCAATAAACCCAAATAAAGTAAATAATAAACAAATTAACAAACCGTTATGACCAAAATATTAGACTATAAAAATCAAACCAAAAATCAGACGAAAAAATAGCTATAACTGGTAGTATAATGATAAAAGAAAAATAAATCCTACGTTACTTAAAAATCGAAAACCAAAAAAAAAAAGAAAATACACAGTATAACAAATAAATTATAAGAAGTAAAATAAATTAACCTAAATTCATCCAAATAAATAAACAAACCGATCCCGATAAACTTACCGTTAGAAAAAAAAATAAAGATAATCAATCCAAATAAATAAATGAAGTAATAAACAAATTAAAAACTGTTCCCGCCAAAATAATAGTTAGAATAAACTGCAGTAATCAACCCCAAAATTGAACAAATAGAATAAATAGCTTTGATTATCTTCACAAACCAAAACAAAACTATGAAATAAGCGATATAAACAAAATTTTACTACGTTAATAAAAACACCGATTAAAAAATAAAAAATAAATAAATAAATATATAAGATAAGAAATAAAAAAATAAAAATAAAAATAAATAAAAACAAGTAAAATAATTTAACCCAAATAAATAAATAAACAAATAAACAACTTTCGGTAAAATAACCGCCAAAATAGACTACCCACAATGCACCACTGACCTGCATATATAAATAGACGTGAAAAATAACAGCACTCGTGGCCTGAAGACTGTCGTCTCTAAGTATCGACTTCTATGCTCACTTTTATATATATATATATATATATATATATATATATATAAAATGTCTTAAAATATATATTATATATTATGAGTCCCAAATACGATTCTGATATAATCTTATCATATATATGTATTAGGTTGGTGCAAAAATAATGACGTAATAATGTCGTTTTTTTGACGTATTTCTTAACGTCAAAAAACGACATTATTATGTCATTATTTTTGCACCAACCTAATATATATATATACATATATATATACATGTATGTATATTTCTCATAGTACATATGATATATATATATGTATGTATATATATATATATATATGTATGTCAGATTAAAAAAACAAAATCCATTAATTCTTTAAAAGTTACTTTGTTTACATTTTAGATATGAAACTGAGCCATTATGACATTCTACGGGATCTGAACAAATGAAGCTTTAATAAAAAATCCTTGTCGTGAATCTCTTCCAAGCCGAGCGGTCAAATCAGATAGGACTAAACTGCGGTTTCTCATGCAACAGATTCGAATCCTGCCGGAGGGCACATACTCACGTCTCGGCAATCCGGTACACAAAATATGATACTGTTAAAAAATTACTGGACGTCTGCTCAAATACGGGTTTCCAATAAAAATAACGTTTCAAATAATAAATATCTTTATTTCTGAAGAATTAGTGTATTCATTTTTAACTCGACATTTTTGTTACTTCAAACCTTATTATAGTGGATACTTCGTAATAGAAATAGACGCCACCTTTTTCTTATTTATTTAACAGTTTGTATTAAGTCTCTTTTTTCTTTTTGAAAGGAAGGCTCAAACTCTTCATAATTTTCTCGAAAGCTTTATATCTTCTCAGTTTTCTATCCGAAACATAATTTTCTAAAGAATTAATGTTTTTGTTACATGAAAAAATTTCAAAGCAATGACAAACTCGTGTATACGAGACGCAGAAGCGAAAATTGCGTCGCAGCTCATGACTACACACATGACCACGCGAGAATGAAAACGAGAAGTATTAAGTATGGGTAGCCGTTGGTATAAACCAATGGCTTATGCTATCAATTATAGGCATTTAAGAATATTTGTGAAGATTTCGTAGTTTATTTTGTTCAGGTTAGGTTTTAACTGTTTTATGTATATAGCTTCAAGAACTTTTAGTTTTTGTTTATTGTTTTCATGCTTACATGTATACAAGAGTTGTCGTTGATTTGAAATTTTTCATGCAACAAAAACAGACTATCATTATTGTTTCGTCCGTGTATTGGTTGATATATTGAAATGTAACTGCCATCTTTGATAATGGCTTATGTAAGCCGAAAGCTTAGATTGGATTTAAACATGTATCAATATGGTGATTTCCTTTCGCCCTTCAATGATAATGTTATTAAGCTTAAATACACAAAACTTTATATTATTTAATGAAACATGCATCAATGAATACAGATAGATAGATAGATAGAAAGAGAGAGAGAGAGAGAGAGATAGATTGTAAATGTAAATAATAAATTTATTCTTAAATCGTGTCGTGACTCTGTTAATAATAAAGTTGTGTTTGGGACGAGTTACGACGTTCGAGTGGAACTTATTTTTCGTCGATGGAATACGAAGTGAATGTGAATTGTTTGCTATTATATATGTGTCATGACTGGTCCTAGCCGTAAATGTTATCCTGGCAGAACAAAGGAACGTGAGCACTTTCTATTTTAGTCGCAATAGAACAGTTAGAGAATTACCCACATGCCCCTGTGTGAGAGATGTTGGGGTGTGGAAACTGTTGAAATTTTAGCATTGCATAATGACGAAAGAAGGTTAGGAAAATGTAACACTCACAGGGCATAATGTAGGCAAGAGATTATGGAAAACATCGAGTAACCGACATAATAAGCTTGTGTAAATGGTTGGTCGAACAGGGATTTGAATAGATACTTGGAACTTCAAAAGATAGGAAGTTGTGGAGAGCAATGATTGCCCATATCCTGAGGAGCCGCAACACACAGAAGATTACATAATGTATATTTTAAACCGACAGTATTTCTAATTATTATATAATAACGTCAGCTCAGATATAACTTTATTACTAAAAGCGTCATATTTGTTGTTTAGCCTGTGGTTTCAAAATAGTTATTTATTTTGTTCCAAGCTGACATAGAAGCTTTATTTTTTGGATATATTGATCAGGTCAGAATCTTGTGCTTTTTCCACCGATACCAATGATTAGTATTAAACCAAGATAAGAAATCCGATAAAAGTAGAAAATACATTCTTCAGCTATTCGTCCCGGGAGATTTAACAAAGCCACACTCACAAGTTCTACTGTTGTAAATGAACTTCTCAGTATAAACCGATGCTGGATGAATCGATTCCTATAAAGAATCGATAGACGTCGATATTTTTTATTAGAATAGACGAGCATCCTTACCTTGTTGGTTTTATTATTATTCTCCTTCATTATTTGTTCTTTTCTTTTTCTCGATATTCATTTTTTTTTTTTTTTCGTGAAGGTAACATGGGCACTGGTCAAGCGAAAACTTTACATATCCAGACGACGCGTTGTCGAAAGAAGAAAAGATAAAAATCCTAATCTGAATAATTTGGAGAATAATGACAACGTCTCAGTTCCAAAGCTCAGACAAAAGAATTCAATTTTCTGACAACATGACAGGCTAGTTGTTGTTTCGTGAGGAAGAAAATCGAACTTTTTCCAACTTCTTTGGAAGATCGTTAACGTCAAATGGGAAAAAAAAAGTAGATGAGTTATTATTTATTTATTTATTTATTCATTCATTCATTCATTGCAAATCGCATCAAATTCTTCGATATATAAAAATTATTTACCATCTTAAACAAAAATGTTTAAATATAAACAATTCGGCAATAAGCTCGTTGAAGTTATTGCAATGATTCCTCTGGTCAGTGGAGTAGCCGATTTTGATTAGGCGTGACCTCCTTGAAATAAACGAATTTATTGAAAAAATAGTATTGGGACATGTTTGTATTGGATGCTAAGTCACTGTAGGAAGACCGGAGAATTGATAGATTGAAAAGTTGAGATATAAACAGTAAAACTCAACTAAAAATATTGCAAGGATTCATTATCTCCAACTTTCATAAGAAGATAGCTTCATTATGTAGTATTCTGATAGATAGATAGATAGATAGATAGATAGATAGATAGATAGATAGATAGATAGATAGATAGATAGATATGAACAGAATGAAAGGGATAGATAGAGAGATAGATAGATAATGGACAAATTGAAGCAGATAGATAGATAGATAGAAAGATAGATAGATAGATAGATAGATAGATAGATAGATAGATAGATAGATAGATATGGACAGAATGAAAGGGATAGATAGATAGAGAGATAGATAGATAATGGACAAACTGAAACAGATAGATAGATAGATAGATAGATAGATAGATAGATATGAAGAGAGTGAAACAGATTTGAAGAGAGTGAGATAGATACTATTTATTATATATCTATATAATAAATGAGAATATAAGTGTGTCATTGTGTCAAACTTTTTCAAATGAAAGGGCACAACTCTAATTTTTAGTAGGTCATCTTCTTCTATATAATAAATGAGAATAGCTGTGAGTCACTCTGTCACACTTTTTCAATTTTACTCCTAGAGGCCGGAGCCCAACATATGCTACCATTTTAGAATCAGGTCGAATTTAGAGCAAAGACAATTTTTATAACTTGGTCATAAATTTGGGAAGAATCGAAATCAGTTGCAAAAGACATCCATGAATTTAAAAAAAAAATTAAACTTCGTAATAAATTTGGCGACAAAGATAGGGGACAATAGTCCGAATAATATAAATAGTGTACATAATACCTCATCTCAGAAATATAGACAGATACTGAAGGGTCGAAACTTTGTAATAAATATGGCGACAAAGATGAGGACAATAGTCCGAATAATGTAAATAATGTACATAATACCTCATCTCAGAAATATAGACAGATACTGAAAGGCCGAAACGTTGTAATAAATATGGTGATAAAGATGAGGACAATAGTCCGAATAATGTACGTAATACCTCATCTCAGAAATATAGACAGATACTGAAGGGGCGAAACGTTGTGATAAATATGGCGACAAAGATGAGGAAAATAGTCCGAATAATGTCAATAGTCAAGCCAGGTAAATGACATTTAACTGTCCGATGTAAAAAGAAAAATGTGAAAGAAAAACTACGTCTAATTTAAAACTTTAATCATTCCTTTATGTTTTTGTGTTAAATGGTCGACAATTAAACCGGTTTTCGAATTTTTTTTAATGCTGCAGAAAAATCATACCTAGCAACCCTATCGGATGGAAAGTGAGGCGTATTAAAGGACAAGAGAATTCAAACGAGTCCGTCTATAGCTACTACTTTTTATTCTTTATATATCATGTGGCCTCAGGAGGTAGGTGATCACGGCTCTCCACAAATCCCTGCTCTTTGTAGCTCTTCATAAGTTTTGTCTTTTCGTTATTTCTCCTAAATCCTATTCCTATCTATTTACTTAAGTTCATGAAATATGTTATAACCTGATTTCCTCTGTCCTTCTTCCCTCAGTCTGTCCTGTGAGTGTCAGATTTTCCAAGCCCTCTTTCTTCATGATATGCCCTAGATATTTCCAGTGTCTCTTCCTGCTGTTAAATATAAGTATCTTTTTTGTTTCCATTTTCATCTCAAACCTCGTTGTTGTTCACATATTCGTTTCATGGTATCCTCAGTATCTTTCTGTAGAACCATATTTCTTTCGACGCAGTTCACTTCCTCATCTTTGAAGAGATTGTCCAGAATCCATTGCCATATAGAACCATATTTCTTTCGACGCAGTTTTCCTCGTCTTTGAAGAGATTGTCCAGCATCCATTACTATATAGGAGAACAGATATCACGTTACAGTTCAATATTCTTTTCTTTGTTTCTATCGACGTTTTTTTCTGTCTCTACCAATCTAGTACTGCGCTTAAATGAGGCAAGCTCCTCAGAACAATTACCATGAACAAATTTCTAGAAAAGGTCCAGGGAAGCTAGCTTACGGTGGTAGGAAGAGGCTGAATCAGCGATACCATGTCAGGACCGATAACATTGCTGATTATTCTTTGTTTTTTATCAAGAATTTGTAAATGCATAGAAGATGCACCAAAACATATGTGGCAGTACTATTCGAAATATGCAAGATAGATTCTTTCGATAAAATAAATGCATAGCACGACACAGTGAACTCATCAAGTAATGAGTCATTCTCCTGGTGGTTAGCATCAGCCATATTAATGTAATGCAAAAAGAGAGCAATCTATACTATTTGATCTGTTGTCCTCAGCTTTGTTATCATGTACAGAACTTTTCGGCCGTCGTACGCTCCGGCCTTCTTCAGATGGCTGGAATTTCGATCCGAAAACGTTCTTTCGTCCACCGAGGTAGATTATTTTAGTTCCACGTGTCGTGTCTCATCCGGATATCGCAGTTTTAGTTAGTTCCATTTAGTAGCTAAATTCTCCAAATTTTTGTTCAACTATTGTGCTGAACTCAGAAATATTTGGGTCAAATCACTAGAATACTTCAGTCGACGCTTTAACAACTGGGCCATGTATCCTCGGGGATATGACAACAAAGATGTTAACAACGGTCCGAATAATGTAAATAGTGTAAATAATTACAATACCTCATCTCAGAAATAGAGACAGAAAAAGTGAGCAGTTCAACTTTAGAGGTGTTAAAATTAGCAAGCCATTTTGCTTATCTAAAAGATGACTCCTCGAGGTGAGATACTTAACCAATTCAGAGTTGATAAGAAGAGAGTCTAGTACTTTACCAAAAAGTGGTAAAAGGTTAATAGGCTGATAGATAGAAAGATCAGATGGTTCCCTGAGTTGTGGATTTTCTGCAGCAATTTTAATGTAATTTTGGCTAATATAACTGTTAAAATGAGATATCAGTGTTATTTTCATTTTTGCGTAATTTATCCCTTACAATATATATATATATATATATATATATATATATATATATATATAACTATGAACCTAAAGAACCAGACAAACCTACCTAGGTTTCACCTACGCGGATCGTCAGGGTATTCTGGAGATGTTTATCTTTGTACTCTGAGCTTGGAATCTTGTAGATTGTTTTCACATGAATTACATGTTCTTAGTTCTTTCTTTTTTTTATTCCTTATTTTTCATTGGGTATTGGTTTGTTAATTTACAAGCCAAAATACCGAAGATTTTTTTTCGGACGAGTACACTTACTTACATTTATAAGTTTATATATATATATATATATATATATATATATATATATATATATATATATATATATATATATAATAAAGGCTCAAACACTAATATTCCGTGCTTATAATTCATTACGTAATCCCGATTCAATTCATCAGACCTACAAATTAAAAAAACAACTATATATATATATATATATATATATATATATATATATATATATATATATATATATATGTATATATATCAAAATCAGACGGTTCAGCCAAGTTCTTAAAAACAGAAACCACAGAGGAATTTTTCTAGAAAGTAATAAGTCATTTATTGTAGAATTTGGAGGGAACAGAAGCCAGTTCAGGAGCACATTTCTTCAGAACTATTGCAAGGAGGCCAAACATAACTCATTCTCCCAAAGCTATTAATGAAAATTTATTTTACACAGAAAATATTCGAACAAGTACTGTTCCCAGTAAGACGAATTGAAAGCAGTAATCAACAAAAAACATTGTATATTCGTTTACAGAAGGTGTGTTATGCGCTATCCGAATAACAATCGGCAGCATGTTTCTTTGGAATAAGCAAAGCGACCTACAGCTATAGGAATGGATGGTTAGATAATATCCAAATCTATTTTGTCTTTATTAACTAGCACAGGTTTTTTCCAACTGTGGATCCGGACCGTTCAGTGGGTTGCGAGATAAATAAAATGGGTCGAGATAAAAAGAAAGAAAATAACAACACTCATGAAACACCGTTAGTCTTTCGCCGAGGTAAACATGTAGTAGTTTTCAAAAATATAATTATTTATATATATGATATATATATATATATATATATATATATATATATATATGAAGAAATATACTCATAAGATATACTATATTTATGGGATAAAGTGCTCAATATCAGAGATAGAGCACGTGTAAATATAAAAGTGAACATTGAAGTCAACACTCAGAGGCGACAGGCTGTTTCATGTTAGACGCAATCGTCAGGCCACGACTCATGGCGTGATGATTGCGTCTCGCATGAAACAGCCTGTCGCCTCTAAGTGTTGACTTCAATATTCACTGATATATATATATATATATATATATATATATATATATATATATATAGTTTGTTCTCATTGAGTTTATGCATCTTGCTGAATAAATGAACCTAGATTTTGTCTTTCATTTATTATTATTTGGTGTAGTGGGTCGGAATGCAAAATGTGATTCTGGCTGTAGGTCGCATTAAAAATAGTTTGAAAAACGCTGCTCCAGTCTATAAGTAAACATTGATCGAGTTTCTACTTGAGTCTTTACATAAACATTGTCGTATTTATACATGAGTCTATAGGTCGTATTTATACTTGAGTCTATAGGTCAACATTTGAAAATATGCAGGGTTCACAAAGACTAACAATTTGTAAAATCGCTCTGTATGTTCAGGTTTTTCCAGAGAATTTCCACCTTTATGAATACCAATCATATGTGGGGACTGTTCCGAGTCGTTGTTTATGGATTATTTTCTTACATTTTCAGGCTTTTTGATTGCGATTCTCGTTAATACTCATTCTCTTGAACCGACACTCGACCGGCCTTGTAAAGCGCGGTCAACTCAAAAAAAATGTTCGACCAAAATAAACGTCAGTAAAAAAAATCCCATGAAATATGTTGACCTCGGTAACAGGTTGCTCGAATTCTTTTGGTATTGAATAAGTCACATAACAGCACAATGTTAGAAAAATCTCGATGTATACTTTTTATAATTATTATATAGGAATAAAGTGTTGCTGCCAATACTGGAGTTTGAACACAGATTACCAGATAGCAAACACAGGCGATCCCGTTTTGAATAAATAGATCAAGTGACGTTAAAAGAAATCTATATATGGGAATTAGCGTGGCGTCTAAGTGATCACTCTCCGAATTATTTTGGAGGTGTGCTTGTCGAACTCTTTGCCTCTGGGTAGAGAGGGTCACAGACGAGGCTATGCCAAAAAGCAGAGTCTCGTCTGGGGTGGTAGACAGCTACCCGACTCCATTTTTACTGGGTGTACGGGGAATTTTTGCCCGAGCCTACGTGCTCGGAAACCCCACAATAAAATCGGCCTTGTGCCACATCCGACCGCGTGTGGCGGTTAGTGAATATCATTACTCTCCGAATTACTTCGGAAGTGTGCTTGTCAAACTCTTTACCTCCGAGCAGAGAGGAACCCAAACGAGACTGTGCCGAAGGACAGAGTCTCGTCTGGGGTGGAAGACTGCAACCCGACCCCGTTTTTACGGGGTGTACGGGTAATTTTTGACCGAGCCTACGGGCTCGGATACCTCACAAACAACTTGGCCTGGAGCCGCATCCGACTGATTTACTTCGGAATTGTGCTGGTCAAACTCTCTGCCTCCGATGCAGGTTCGTATCATAAACAGAGCATTTACTTAAATACTTGTATCTATAAAAAGAACGTTAAACATAAAAAATGTCTTTAATAAATAAATTGTCGGACTTTGTCCATTTCGTAATATATATATATATATATATATATATATATATATATATATATATATATATATGGTGCGGCAGAAATATCTGCTACATAATGGTAAGATATTAGTGGCAATGGTGTCTTCATCGAGCTACGGTCTTATCATTATTTGGTTGGATTCTCACTAGGTGCCCCATACTTTCGGCCGTGTGCCACATCTAAGCTACGCTTAGAAATTTGCCGTTTTGATACTTACCTGGCACAGGTGGTATCACGGTTATGACTAACTGAGATGAGCTCTGACCAGATTGGAGGAGCTATAACCAGCTAAGACCAGCTATGACTAGCTTAGACGAACTTTGACCAGCTTGGATAACTATGACGAGCTTAGACCAGCTATGACTAGCTTAGACGAACTCTAACCAGCTTCGACAAGCTATGACCAGCTATGACTAGCTTAGACGAGCTCTGACCAACTTGAACAAGCTATGACGAACTAAGACCTGAGGCATGACCTGCTAAGACGAGCTATGACTAGCTTAGACAAACTCTGACCAGCTTGGACAAGCTATGACCAGCTAAGACCAGACATGACTAGCTTAGACAAACTGACCAGCTTGGACTGGCTGTAACCAGCTAAGACCAGCTATGACTAGTTTAGACGTGTTCTGACCAGTTTGAACAAGCTATGACCGGCTTGGACTAGATATAATCAGTGGCGCGAGTGAAAACACTCGGCTACCCACGTTAGAAACCGACCTTGTGTCACAACTTGACTCAGTGGGTGGTCAAGTAAATCGCAATGCCATTATTTGGGGCTATGTGTGGGAGGTATTTCTGCTGTAGCCTGTATAATATATGCGGCTTTGTGAGCATATACATCAGCTTTTTGACAGTTTTATTTATATTCATCCATTGTTATTTGCTTTAAAGTAAAAGCATTGAATTTTTTTTTATTTTATTTTTCTCGTGTAAGCACAGACCGTTTATTTCAGAGGAAACTCAAATGATTTTTTTTCTCAGAAGGAAAAAAAAATGAAACCCAAATTCCCTGACGAATCAATTACCATCGAAATTGACTCATTTTTCAACAGGCCCCAAAATAAGATCAACACTAATAACACGAAATTTCGATTCACAAAATGTTGCAAATATTAAATAATTCGTTCCACCTTGTCTCTGGGGAAAGCAGACAAATTTTTCTTTCAAACATAATTTGATTATAACTGACTCAGAGTAAATTTTCTTCATACGGATGTAGACGATAAACGAAACTGACTTACCTATGACAGCTTATTGTAAATCGATGATAAGAAACAATACGAAATCTTCCTATTTCATAGCTATACAAATTTCCTGGTATATTTTATGTCTTATGAACAAAACAACGAGACCTTCGCAGGTTATTTAAACCTGCAAAAGGTCGGTAAACCGTAAATCGTTGCTTTTGTTCTTAAAACATAAAAACACCAAAAAATATTTTGGGGATTGTAAGAATTTTGTGGGGAGATAATAATGATTTTTACTGATACAAGTTCATCTAATTAATCTATAGCTTGCGGGTGGGGAGAAGAGGTGGATTCATACCTTTTGCATGGAAGAGAATATAATGAACGTGACTGTGATTCTATCTAGGCTCTCCGATTTAAAATTTCGAGCCATTATTCATTACATCACCTATACATCCAAGCCCTACCCAGCTGATTTTCCCAAGCGATTACACATCTAGTTACTGACCAGGCTCGATGTTGCTTAACTAACTACTGTTTCAATGTGATAGGGCTGTAAGTCAATTCGTCTAAGAATAGGGTTCTTCTCAGCTCGAACTAAGGGAGATATTTGGCAGTTCTTCGAATATATGGATACAAATGTATGCTTTGGTTTGTTTTAAGGCATATCAACCTCAGTGGGTTATTTAGTACCGACAAGTTTTTTATTGCTGGTAATATTTTTATCTATCTATCTATCTATCTATTGATTTGGTTTGTTTTGTTTTACGGTATGCCAACATTAATGGGTTATTTAATACCGAAACGATTTTTATTACTGGTAATATTTTTCATCTATCTATCTATCTATCTATCTATCTATCTATCTATCTATCTATCTATTTCAGTATATATTGATTTTTATTACTGGTAATATTTTTTATCTATATCTATCTATCTATTTCAGTATATATTGATTTTATTTGGTTTATTTTACGGCATATCAACCTCAGTGGGTTATTTAATGCCGACAACAATTTTTTTTATCTATCTATCTATCTATCTATCTCAGTCTATTCATCATATCTATCTATCTATCTATCTATCTATCTATCTATCTATCTATCTATCTATCTATCTATTTCAGTATATATTGATTTGCTTTGGTTTGTTTTACGCCATATCAACCTCAATGGGTTATTTAAATCCGGAAAACTTTTTATTGATGGTAATGTTTTTCTTCAAAAATCTGTTTCTCGGAATATTTTTTCTTGAAGAAATCTATAGCTGGTCATATTTTCCCAAAGAATGTATAGCTGTTTGTATTGCTGTTATTTTTTTAAGCATTGCTGATAATAATTTTTCCTTCAAAAATTATTGCTAGGAATATATTTTTTTTATTACAAAGTATTTCTGATATTAAAACCTATTTTTACACATGTGTGGGTGTTAACTATTTGCCCATAGTTGGGACCCTAACAGGTGCTACCACCCCAAATCGGGGTGGACCTTTAACCCTCTAACCTATAACCCTAACTCCTAACTCTAACCCATAATACTGACCCACATTCCTAACCCCTCTCCCCTAATTCTACCCCCTCACTCTAACTCTAACGTATCTCATATGTCCAACAGTTAGTAAATATCAGACCCTAGTAAACAATGAATATTAGATATCATACTATGGTAGAAAATGGACGATAGATATCAGACTATAGTAGCAACGGATATTATTTTTTTTTTAAATGCGACAGAGTTGCCAATACGTTTGAGCATCATTTACTTACAGCTTGACTACGGCTATGCGCGCCTGTAGCCAGACGTTTACCTGCGGTACAACACAGTCAACCGCATAGACAACAGTGCCGTGAGAAGATCGGCTAAACGGGCAAATGTCACTGCAGGGTCCTCTGATGAATACAGTTTCCACTTTAATGTAAGCTTTGGTCATTTATTAATGTTATGTGGTGATAGAGAGCAACAACTTTCAGAGTGTGTTTGCCTACGGAGCACAGGTCCACATAATGGGCAATGCCATATGTTACACCTCTCGCTGGAAGCAATGTGTTAAAAGAAACACGCTGAGGAAAATATAATTGCAACACAATTCATGTACTATCCCTCATATTCTCTAAGATGTTCAACGACTTCCCTAAGCGAAACCCTCCTTAGATTGACATATTGGATATGATGGGACGATGTCTGACTCGTTGATTTAACCCGCCTACAACTCTTGCTGCATCGCCTCAATACGCACAACAGTAAAATAATGTATCGCAAGATGGTTTTTCGCACTCGACATGTGTATCTGTACGCGAGAGTACAGGCTTATGTTAACACTGTAGAAGTAACTTCTTTCGCCCTTAACTCCTGAAGAATTCATTGAGCTGACCACCATTCTCAGCGATCTGTGGTTTCTGGCTGTGCATCTCATGTGGCGTCTTGGGCGTTCAAACCTGGCCTAGAAGACTATATAATGTATTAATATCGGGTTTCAGTATATTTCGACCGCTTATTTTTGAACATGTGACTGTATTGATCCGTAGATGAAATTGTAATTTACCCATATAAACAGTAGATTTAATTTTTGAGTAAATTTAGTGTACTGCAGATTTCTGTTTTGTCACTGTATTTCTTCAAACTGCTCAGCGGAGCGACTAATACTTGGACAGGATATTATTCTGGCCTGTCAACCTTTATTCAATTTAAATGATGAAATCAAATATTAGAAAGAAAATTTATTGAAAAAATAAATTCATTTTATATTAATAAATATTACACTTCACATTCAATGTCGATTGCAGTCGAGAAGATGCGTTTATTTAGCTTAATTTAATTTCTTAAAAAAAAGATAGGTGGCAGCCTTCTCCACAAATATATTTTCTTTATAACCTGAGAATTACTATGACGAGTTGGATAAGATAGTGGAGTGGTTTCCCGTTGCGTTCTTCGACAGATACCTTTTCTTTATATTCTGAGAATTACTAGGAATTATTTTTTTTAATCTAGTTTGGAAAGATAATGGAGTGATTTCCCGTTGTCTTCTCCAAAGAAGATAGCTTTTCTTTAATATCTGTGAATTGTCCTGTCTTTGGCCTACCCCATTGTATTTGATGGCTGTTGGCATTTCCTGATCGGGGGTAGTAGCACCTGTTAGGGTCCTAGCTATGGGCAAATAGTTAACACCCAAACGAAGAAAGTTCATCTGCTCCCTGGTGTGTCTTGTTTTTAAGTCTGTTCGGTGACTATCCACTCTCCTCATGAAAAAAAAATGCCTGGAGGAGGAACCAATTTAGTCAGCGATGACCTTACCTTGCGACAGATAGTACTAGGTTACTTTATGCCAGTACCATCGTCCAGTGATCTGATATCAAATAGCCATAACATGACTACAACAAGAGACAAGAGCAAATCGTAATATTTCAACAGAGGCTGTAAACAAGACAGACATGGTCAGAAATTGAACGTAGATCCCCTATTTCATTTGTTGTGCTGATGACGATTACGATACCCCGACATCGATCAAATATGCCATATCTAATATTATTAGTGAATTTCGTGTGTCTTTGCCTTTTCACAATATCTGGGCTTTGCAAAAATAGAATAACACATTTTCTTTGGTAAATAGACAAGAAGATTGCAGGTTTGATGCAGTTTTGTTCTTAGATCTTAGGCATTATATTGAAGGGCGAAGGAAGATTTCTCCCACAACAGTGGTATCATTAATGTGCCTGGATTTGGTAAGGTACACTTCCGACAGCAGAAAACAGAACCTGTATAATTTTCGGTTAAATGAACGCTGCTCAGCGAACAATATTAACACTAAATAGCGAGCGAGACCACAATATATATATATATATATATATATATATATATATATATATAATACATAATAAATATATATATATATATATACATATATAATACATAATACACACACATGTGCATATATATATATAATACATAATATATATATAATACATAATACTCACTCGTGCATATATATATATATATATATATATATATATATATATATACACGCATGTGTGTGTACTATGTGTGTTCAAAGATATCAAGGAAGAACCAATTGTCAATTGTAACGCTATTTTTATCACCTTTATGTATGTCTCATGTAGAGATATACAATGTTATAGATATAAATACATATTTTGGCAAGAGCCCTTCTTTTATGCATGTTTCCTTCAATATGATTGATAATGAATATAATGCGAGGTTTTCCTATAGGTTTTCTTATGTCCTTACTAGTTTTCTTTTCTGGAGACTGAGTGGCTGGAGAAGATATCCAGTCTGTTTTCCCGAGCACTATAGTTTAATCCTTAACAATTTTCAGGCGGGACTCATTTTCCCCGGCAAGATATATAGAAGATATGTTTACACTAAAAAGATTTATCCGAACAAGTTTTGTTAAATTCAGCTTCAACCGACAAGACCTTTAAAAAAGCCATTATCAGTAAATAACTGGTTGTATACAAGACGTATTTTTTCAGTACGCTTGAAATCGATATCTGTCTATAGCACTGAAATGGTGTATTATGATTACTTATATTATTCGCAATATTCGGACTGTTATCTTCATCTCCATTGCCATATTCACAACGTTTCAGCCTTCCTATCTCTGAAATGAGGTATTATGATTACTTGCATTATTTCCGTTTTTCAGGCTGTTATCCTCATCTTCATTGCCATATTCGCAACGTTTCGGCCTCTAAATCTCTGAGATGAGGTATTATGATTACTTGCATTGTTTGCATTATTTGGACTGTTATCATCATCTTCATTGACATATTCAAAACGTTTCAGCCTCTATATCTCTGAGATGAGGTATTATGATTACTTACATTATTTACATTATTCGGACTGTTATCCTCATCTTCATTGCCATATTCACAACGTTTTGGCCTCTATATCTCTGAGATGATGTATTATGACTACTTGCATTATTTACATCATTCGGACTGTCATCCTCATCTTCATTGCCATATTGACAGCGTTTCAGCCTCTATATCTCTGAGATGAGGTATTATGATTACTTGCATTGCTTGCATTATTTGGACTCTTATCCTTATCTTCATTCCCATATTCAAAACGTTTCAGCCGTTGTACACTCCAGCCTCCTTCATCTGGTTGGAATTTCAAATCGAACCCTTTATTTCCTCCCAAAAATTCATACACACATGGTCCAGTGGATAAAGACGTTGGTTCGATCCAGTAACTAGACCCAAAGAGTTGTGAGTTCAATACCAGACCACAGCAAAGGTGAACCAAACTTGGAGAGTTGAGTTAAAGGGAAATAACATCTGGAAGAGGTATGGCACGTGGAACTGGAACAACCTACCCCGGTGGATGAAATAAAGGGCTTGTTTCGAAATTCCAGTCACCTACGGCCGAACCGTTTTGAATATTACAATAAAGATAAGGCTTGAAATCTATATTAATCAAAAGTGACATCATGTGTACTGTTTTTCTTTTCTTTTCTTTTCTTTTTCTTTTTTTAACAATGCTTTTCACCCTTTACAAGGCCCGGCTGCCATTCAAATAAAAGATTTATCAAATAAGTGGCATGGTTTATGCGAACTATAGTGATCGCGGAAGCATCCACTTGGGAGTTGCTTCCACAGAGTAGCAGTTCGTAGGAAGAAGATTTTCGAGTGGAATTTACTTCTCTCCAATAGAATACGCCGAGAACGAGGGTCGTTAACTACAATATGCATGGTAGAACTGGTCATAGCCGTGAGGAGATGATAAGAACTGGTCTTAGCCGTGAAGTTAAGAACTGGTCACAGCCGTGAAGATAAGAATTAGACTTAGTCTTGAAGTTAAGAACTCGTCATAGCCGTGATGATAAGAACAGGTCATAACCCTGAAGATAATTACTGGTCTTAGTCTTGTAGTTAAGAACTGGTCTTCGCCTTGAAGTTAAGAACTGGTCTTAGCCGTGAAGATAAGAACTGGTCATAGCCGTGATGATAAGAACTGGTCATAGCCGTGAAGATAAGAACTGGTCATAGCCGTGAAGATATGAACTGGTCTTCGACGTGAAGTTAAGAACTGGTCTTAGCCTTGAAGCTAAGAACTGGTCATAGCCTTGAAGTTAAGAACTGGTCATAGCCGTGAAGATAAGAACTGCTCATAGCCGTGAAGATAAGAACTGGTCATAGCCGTGAAGATAAGAACTGGTCATAGCCGTGAAGATAAGAACTGCTCATAGCCGTAAAGTTAAGAACTGGCCATAGCCGTAAAGTTAAGAACTGGTCATAGCTGTGAAGTTAAGAACTGGTCATAGCCGTCAAGATAAGGACTATGACAGCCGTGAAGTTATGAACTGGTCATAGCCTTGAAGTTAAGAACTGGTCATAGCCGTGAAGATAAGAACTGCTCATAGCCGTGAAGATAAGAACTGGTCATAGCCGTGAAGATAAGAACTGGTCATAGCTGTGAAGTTAAGAACTGGTCATAGCCGTCAAGATAAGGACTATGACAGCCGTGAAGTTATGAACTGGTCTTAGCCTTGAAGTTAAGAACTGGTCATAGCCGTGAAGATAAGAACTGGTCATAGCCGTTATGATAAGAACTGGTCATAGCTGTGAAGATAAGAACTGGTCGTAGCCGTGAAGATATGAACTGGTCTTCGACGTGAAGTTAAGAACTGGTCTTAGCCCTGAAGTTAAGAACTGGTCATAGCCTTGAAGTTAAGAACTCGTCATAGCCTTGAATATAAGTACTGGTCATAGCCGTGAAGATAAGAACTGGTCATAGCCGTGAAGCTAAGAACTGGTCTTCGTCTTGAAGTTAAGAACTGATCTTAGCCATGAAGATAAGATCTGGTCATAGCCGTGAAGTTAAGAACTGGTCATACCCGTGAAGATAAGAACTGGTCATAGCCATGATGATAAAAACCGGTCTTAGCCGTGAAGTTAAGAACTGGTCATAGCCGTGAAGATATGAACTGGTCTTCGACGTGAAGTTAAGAACTGGTCATAGCCTTGAAGATAAGAACTGGTCATAGCCGTGAAGATAAGAATTGCGCATAGCCGTAAAGTTAAGAACTGGCCATAGCCCTAAAATTAAGAACTGGTCATAGCCGTGAAGATAAGGACTGGTCATAGCCGTGAAGTTATGAACTGGTCTTAGTCTTGTAGTTAAGAACTGGTCTTCGCCTTGAAGTTAAGAATTGGTCTTAGCCGTGAAGATAAGAACTGGTCATAGCCGTGATGATAAGAACTGGTCATAGCCGTGATGATAAGAACTGGTCATAGCCGTGAAGATATGAACTGGTCTTCGACGTGAAGTTAAGAACTGGTCTTAGCCTTGAAGCTAAGAACTGGTCATAGCCGTGAAGATAAGAACTGCTCATAGCCGTGAAGATAAGAACTGGTCATAGCCGTGAAGATATGAACTGGTCTTCGACGTGAAGTTAAGAACTGGTCATAGCCTTGAAGTTAAGAACTGGTCATAGCCGTGAAGATAAGAACTGCTCATAGCCGTGAAGATAAGAACTGGTCATAGCCGTGAAGATAAGAACTGCTCATAGCCGTAAAGTTAAGAACTGGCCATAGCCGTAAAGTTAAGAACTGGTCATAACTGTGAAGTTAAGAACTGGTCATAGCCGTCAAGATAAGGACTGGTCATAGCCGTGAAGTTATGAACTGGTCATAGCCGTGAAGTTAAGAACTGGTCATAGCCGTGAAGATAAGAACTGCTCATAGCCGTGATGATAAGAACTGGTCATAGCTGTGAAGATAAGAACTGGTCGTAGCCGTGAAGATATGAACTGGTCTTCGACGTGAAGTTAAGAACTGGTCTTAGCCCTGAAGTTAAGAACTGGTCATAGCCTTGAAGTTAAGAACTGGTCATAGCCTTGAATATAAGTACTGGTCATAGCCGTGAAGATAAGAACTGGTCATAGCCGTGAAGCTAAGAACTGGTCTTCGTCTTGAAGTTAAGAACTGATCTTAGCCATGAAGATAAGATCTGGTCATAGCCGTGAAGTTAAGAACTGGTCATACCCGTGAAGATAAGAACTGGTCATAGCCATGATGATAAAAACCGGTCTTAGCCGTGAAGTTAAGAACTGGTCATAGCCGTGAAGATATGAACTGGTCTTCGACGTGAAGTTAAGAACTGGTCATAGCCGTGAAGTTAAGAACTGGTCTAATCCTTGAAGTTAAGAACTGGTCATAGCCGTGAAGATAAGAATTGCGCATAGCCGTAAAGTTAAGAACTGGCCATAGCCGTAAAATTAAGAACTCGTCATAGCCGTGAAGATAAGGACTGGTCATAGCCATGAAGTTATGAACTGGTCTTAGCCTTGAAGTTAAGAACTGGTCATAGCCGTGAAGTTAAGAACTGGTCATAGCCGTGAAGTTAAGAACTGGTCATAGCCACGATGATAAAAACTGGTCTTAGCCGTGAAGTTAAGAACTGGTCATAGCCGTGAAGATATGAACTGGTCTTCGACGTGAAGTTAAGAACTGGTCTTAGCCTTGAAGTTAAGATGGTCAAAGCCTTGAAGATAAGAACTGATCATAGCCGTGAAGATAAGAACTGGTCTTAGCCGTGATGATAAGAACTGGTCATAGCCGTCAAGATAAAAACTGGTCTTAGCCTTGAAGTTATGAATTGGTCTTACCCTTCAAGATAAGAACTGGTCTTTGCATTGAAGTTAAGAACTGGTCATACCCATGAAGATAAGAACTGGTCTTAGCCATGAAGATAAGAACTGATCATAGCCGTGATGATAAGAACTGGTCATAGCCGTGAAGATGAGAACTGCTCTTAGCGGTGAAGATAAGAACTGGTCATAGCCGTGAAGTTAAGAACTAGTCAGAGCTGTGAAATTAAGAACTGGTCACAGACGTGATGATAAGAACTGATCTTAGCCTTGAAGTTAAGAACTAATGAAATTATGGGATTGTATTTTTTTTAACAATTTCCATGGGAATAGCGATACAGTAGCGAGAGACAAGCGACGTTTGGTTTGTGTTAAAGTGGTTGTAGGATGGGAAATTTGCTATCATCTATAATATGTTCCGGAAAAGGGATATATTTGAACGAAGTAGCTAAGTGGTTTTGGCTATTTTAACCAAGTAGAATATGGTAGCAGTAATCGACTGGTACGCGTCGTAGTCGCAAGTAAGAAGTGTAGATCAATGGCGTAGTCCAGTGGGCGTCGTTATAGACTTAGCTCTCAGACTAAGGCTCTTTGACTCTCCTACACGTCCGTCGGTATTTATGACGGACACCAGCCAATCATATTCCAGTGAGGGGGGAATACAGGTGTACACATATTCCATTATATCAATCTACAAGGACGCTTTTCAACTCTATCGTCACTGAAGACTAGGAAACCCCTCCCCAACCGTACCCCATTTTTCGGCTTGATATGGCAGTTGGAATGATAGAGGATAGCAGAATGAGTCACGTACATACTGCAGAGATACATGGCAGGAACTGACCATTTTTATAGTTTCTTTAGCGATGGATCATATGTATGAGTGCCAATTGAGATCTGGTTTGAGTTTAAGTCCCAATAAATGTCCAAGACACAGACAGGGCCTCTCCACAAGGAATCATCCGTTGATCGTCATTGGTGATACTTCTGGGCCCGCTCGAAGAGGGTCGAATGTCATTGAACAAAACACGACCTTCATACATTTCATCCACAACATATCTTTTACTTCAATGTATAATTAACGATTATACAGACTTTATCGGGTCCCATATCACTCAACGATTTAAAGAAATTGTAGTTTGAGATGCATTGCAGTTTCGATACCAGCAACTGATTTTCATACAATAATAAAAGGCAAGGATTTCGTGTACTAATTCTGAATGGAAGCAAGTAGTTAATATTGGCGGAGAACTAACTTCCTAAACCTTACCTTTCACTCTATTCGGAACTGTCACTTTGTGGAATGAACTCCCAAGTGGATGCATTCTCAATTAATATTATCTTAACCGATTCAAGTCTAGGGTCAACCGCTATCTTGCCTAAATTCGCAAAAACTCTACCTTGATTGCCACTTGGGGCTTTATATTGAACGAACAACAGTAAATAAAAATAATTAATTTTGCCATGTGCAATAATTTTGAATTTTTTTCTTATCTTTGCACAAAGTATGGTATATATATATATATATAGGTAGGTTTGCCTGGCTCTTTAGGTTCATAGTTAGAATTGCTCTACTTAGTATATTGAGCATTTGCGTAGATATTTTTACTTTACGCGTGTTGGAGTTTTTTTTTTTTTTTTTTTTTGGACTCTGAGCTTGGATTCTGGTCGATTGTTTTGGCCTGAATTACATGTTTTTATTCCTCATTTTTCCTTGGGTATTGATTTGTTCATTTACAAGCCAATACGCCTAAGGTTTTTCCGGACGAAGATTATATATATATATATATATATATATATATATATATATATATATATATAAGCTACCGATTCCGCTACTTTGATTTCAACATTTCGTTGTCTTTAAATTGACTTCCTAAAGTTTTATTTTTTAAAAATAAAAAAATTATGAACACGATATTTTTTTTAAATAAATAAGTTCATGACGTGATGTATGGTAGAAGGTGTGGTCGAGGAGTAGGATGGGAAATGTATTGCTGACGGATTAAATTAAATATACATACTTTCTTTTCTTGTCACTTCATATGAACTCAAAAGGAACTTCTTAGTATGTATACAACAGGCCATATCTTCCGATCTCTTATTGAAAGATTTTGTGTGGAAATGTTATAGCAATTTTTTTCTCATTGACAAAGGTTACATATTTTGCTATGATTATTGTAAGGCTTTGCTTTTTTAAAAAAAAATTCCAGTTTACAAGTTTTTTGTATATATATTTTTTCTTTTAATTTCCCCACATGACTGACTAGTTTAGTAGAATTTCTAAGGCTTTCTATCTTAAAAGATGACTGATGATTGTACCACCTCGTGTTAAAGTTAGCCTAAGTACACCCTATGTAGTTTTTTTTCTGACCATTTGTATCTATTACTTCTACTTTGTAAATAACTTCTTCAGTTTTACATACTCCGTCTAATGGACATCTATTTTTATTTCTACAATTGCATATTTCACTGTTTACGATGTTATCTTGCACGTTAGTTTTGAAATTTCTGGCGTTTTTTTTTTCTTTTTATTGTGGTTTCTAAATTATTAGTACAATTGTAGCTTAATTTAACTATGTTTTTATTAAATATTTTATGTAATTTGAAATTCTTTATTAAGTAACTTGAAAACTATTTTACACTTAACCTCTATTTTCCACGAATTGTTCTTCATTTATTTGAGGTTTAAATCCCAGTTTGGTTTTATACACGTTTACTTTTAAAATCTTTTCTTATTCTTTCTTTTTATCTTTGAAAATTATTTCACTAGACTCATTTCCTTTGGGGATTTGCTTTATTATACTTGCAGTGTGGTTGGATCTAACATTCATGTATTTTAATTTTGTGTTGGGTTTCATGGATGGAGAGACAGTGCCAGTTTGTAGATTTAATTCTACATTAAAATATTTGACAATTTTCTTATTCATATCGACTTTTATTTCAAAGTCGAGGTTTTTCAAGAGTTTCAAAAGCACTTTTCTTATATTGTCATTTGTTATTCTATTGCCTGGCACTATCATCAGTCCATCATCTCTATACAGGCCATGGTTGTTTATATGTACAATTTGGTTGATTACATATAAAATATATAGGCCTATTAATCCTGAAGCCCTAGCAGTATCAAACGAACCTTGTGGTACATCCAAGTTGACCTTTTTTATGTTTTGATCCAAGCTTCTACATTGTAGAATAAAACTGATTTACGTCAAAATAAAATTATGTCTGTTTGTTCAGATTTTATATTTTCAAAAACTTTGGCAAAGTACAAAGTCTCAAGCAGAACTTTTTTTTTTTTTTAGATATAGATGGATAAATACACTAATACATTTCCAATACCCTTGCTTTTCTCCTCCTCTCCTTCTACCAACATCATGTCGACCGCTTATTCATTTTTAAATAATATGGCGTTCATTATTTTTTTTAAATAAAGCGTTAGGAAATTAACTAAACAAAATTGCCTGAAGATACCGAAAGTTTGAAACCAAGGTAGCGGAATAGCCTGATTTTCTATTTTCATTAATTACTTTTATCGGCCAGAATGTTCGAGAAATTTCGTAGAAAATATGCATTCTTCGACAGGAATCGAACCTGTACCCCATACGGAAACCTATTAATCCAGAATCCTCAGCAGC
>OZ010587.1:106481438-106553938 GCA_963932145.1 Acanthosepion lycidas | reverse complement strand
ACAGGATTTAAGGAGGGAGATTCTGGCAAGACAAATTGTCTGACGTTCTGGGTAAGACGATAAACTACGTAGGTCAGGGAGATTCGGGGAGCGTCGATCCACCTCTTCATTGCCGGTGTTCCAAGGTCCACCCTGACCCTGTTAGGGTCTCAGCTATTGGCAAAGAGTTAACTCCAAACTGGTGTCAAATCAAAATGAAGGTGTAAAAATAGCTTTTAATACCAATAATATATTTTGGGGAAAAATTATTACGAGTAATAGTTTTTGAAAAATACCAGCAATACATTTTTGAAAAAAATATTACCAGTAATACATTTAAAAAAAACATATTAACAGCAATAGATTTTGAGATAAAAAAAATTGTTAACTGCAATCCATTTTTTTTTAAAAATATTACCAGCAAT
The DNA here is from genome assembly GCA_963932145.1 of Acanthosepion lycidas. Taxonomy (NCBI): domain Eukaryota; kingdom Metazoa; phylum Mollusca; class Cephalopoda; order Sepiida; family Sepiidae; genus Acanthosepion; species Acanthosepion lycidas. Next base: position 106,553,534 of record OZ010587.1, on the reverse strand, counting down.
ACATTTTTGGAAAATTTATTATCAGCAATAAAAAAAACTTGTCAGCATTAAATAACCCATTGCGGTCGATATGCCGTAAAACAAACCACATCAAATGAATATATACTGAAACAGATAGATAGATAGATAGATAAAAAATATTATCAGCAATAAAAATCTTGTCGGCGTTAAATAACCCCTGGAGGTTGATATACCGTAAAACAAACCAAACCAAATAAGTTGTTTGGAACAATAAAGTGAATCGACTTTGCTAACAATTGATTGAGTCTAATCTTTCCACTTCATGTCATTGTAAAACGTTCAACCGAGAAAAGAACAATGCTATGCTCTCCTCGCCGCCGATGGCATCAACCATGTTGGTTGAAATCGGAAAAGATTCTCTTGTACGATCAGAGGGCAGAGGTTTTTTTATGTCATTTGGGAGACCAGCTGCCAATTTGACTTTAACGATGCTATCAGACTTACTATCTATATACAGCGTGTTGCAGCAAAATCCAACACTTGACAAAAAGAAAACGAAATAGTCAATGAAAACAAAATTGTAGATGCAGACACCCGACACTTTATTTAGCAACAGTTAGAGTTACATACTACATTATTTTTCAATGTAACCCCCGCCGGCAGCGACGACCATCTCAAGACCGGCGCGAAATGAGTCACAGGTGGCTTGACGATTGCATTTAGCATGAAACAGACTGTCGCCTCTATGTTCACTTTTATATTTACACACGCTCTATCTCTGATATTGAGCACTTTATCCCATAAATATAGCACAACTTCAGACTATATTTCTTCATATATATATATATAAAGGTTTTAAGTTTTTTGAATTTTCCTATACTTGTGTTTTGATTGGTCATTCTAGCTTTTGTAACAACGTTTTCCCCTTGTGAAGGATCGTTAATTAATTTGAAACTTTTAAAACCATTTATTTTACATTCAACATCATCACTTGATAAGACACCAGAGGTGTTGAAACAAAATGGCTATTTTTGTAGCGATTTCATAACATATTTATTTTATAATTTTTAAATAAATAATTATATCTGCTCTACTCTGTATTGAGTGCTCTTTTAAGAATAGTAATTTTTGGTTACTGGAATTTATTCCGTATACACCAATCATATACTTGGGTGTGTGTATATATATATATATATATATATATATATATATATATATATATATATATATATATATATATATATATAAGACATTTTTATACGTTCTTTTTATAGATACAAATATTTAAGTAAATGCTCTGTTTATAATAAACAGTATTAAAAACATTTACTGGTCTGAATGTCCGAGAAATTTTCATAGAAAATATGCGTCCTCCCACAGGAATCGAACCTGCATCCCATACGGAAACCGTCATAGAGCCTGACGTGCCTTAACCGATGCGGTCACAGGAGGAGCGTTCGGTTAGCAAGGTCTTTTTTAATGTTTCTTTCTAAAACACAATTCTCCATGATTTTCTCTCATTCTGTCATGTTTGCTCAATGCGTGTCCAAATGTAAAAAAAATGACGTCAGAGGACGCATATTTTCTGATCAGAGGCCTATTTATTTACTGTATGTGTTATTTCACTCTACAGAAGGCAATAAAGGTGCTAAGACGCAGGAGGCTACTGAAGATGAAAGACAATAGAAAACTTTACTGATGAGGAAGGACAATAAAAAGAACAGCATTGTAGTATATGGAAGATGACGATTGACTCTGTATTTAAATTTCTGAAGATCGTAGTTGACAAGAAAGTAAGAAGATGGAACAGAGTTCCATAGGCGAGAAATGCCAGAGAATAAAGTATTAGAATAGAATTTACGGTTATATTTAGCAATTTCAACGGTAAAATAATGACACCTACCTGCCAATCAAGTGCTATGCTTTACCCTAAAACATTAACCATCAATTAAAATTACCGCCACTACTAACCATGGGTATATCATACCCGATTTTGAAAATATCCAAAAAAAAAAATTTAAATATAAATTTGTATTTGAAATATTTTACATACAGGTACTTCATAATTTTCACTTTGAGTTAACATTAATAGGAGCTGAAAAACATATTATTTAGGTAAGAAAATCAGGTACTGAAAATTATAATTAAAAACAGGAAAATTTGCGTTGGGTACTATATACCCATGGTTAGTGTTCTAGGGTTAAATTCCTGAAGTTGAATTACCATCCGAACATTTTCCATGGCATTATCCGTCGAAAAGGCTACATTATGGTATTGAGAATGTGATTAAAGTCGAGATGCTAGTTCTGGACCGATAACATTGCAGATATTTCCTTGGAATTTGTCAAGAATTTCTAGATATATTACAGAACCACCAGACCAGACGTGGCAAAAATATTCAATATGCGGACGTATGGTAGATTTATAAATAAGCAAGACATATTCGAGTGGGAAAATGTCTAGCACGAAAAACTATACACAAATGTGTTTTTTGCTGTAAAGTTGAAATGCATTGCTTTATAAATCATATGTCACAGTATATATCTTAAAAATGTTATATATATATATATATATATATATATATATATATATATATATTGTGTATATTAGGCGGCAATTTTTAATTTATGCATGTTTCATTAAATAATATAGACAAGTTTTGTCTATTTTAAGTAAGTTCCTTTCATATTGTCTGATAAGCTTAATAACATTATCATTGAAAGACGAAAGGAAATCACCAGATTGATACATGTTTAAATCCAATCTAAGCTTTCGGTTTACACAAGCCATTATCGAAGATGACAATTTGAACAAATCAAACAACACACAGACGAAACAACAATGATAGTCCGCCCTTGCTGCATGAAAATTTCCAAGTAACGACAAACTCGTATATACGAGACGCGTAAGCGAAAATTGCGTCGCAGCTCGTGACGTCGCATATGACCACGCGAGAGTGAAAAACAAGACGTATTGAGTATGGGGAGCCGTTGGTATAAACCAATTGCTTCTGTTATAAATTATAGGCATTTAAGGATATTTGTGGAGATTTCATAGTTTATTTTGTTCAGGTTAGGTTTCAACTGTTTTATGTATAAAGCTTCAAGAATTTTTTATTTTTGTTTATTGTTTTCATATTTAAGTATAGTTGTGTTTTCAACAAGGATTTTCCGGAATTGAATACATGGGCAGACATGTTGTTTTAAATGCCTAAAAATGATAAAGTTATCCTTTAGATGTAGAGTCAAGCGTCGTGAAAGCGAGTTTGTGGTGTAACCAACATAAATATTATTTAATCCGTTGGAGATACAATCTCCCATAGGGCACTTGAATTTGTAAACTATGTTGGTTTTCTGCAAATCGCTACCGGGATTATATATATACAATAATTATTTTTATTAAAATACTTCGTATTTTTAAAACTTTTTATTAAAACACTTCTTTATTTTTATTAAAATATAAAAATTTAATATACAATGTATAGTCAGTCAGTTATGTGACATGCGTGATACACGCGTATCTTTCGATACATGACTAACGAGGCAGATTTATTTCCGGAGTTGGTTGCCATTTCTTTCTGCGGTAGACCAGTTGCTATCCATGGCTATAGAACCCTGTCTCTCCTGCTATTTATCCACAGCTGGCTGGGGAGAAGAAGAGGATTCATACCTTTCCCAAGAATCTGTTTATTATATTTTTAATTAGAATAATTGTGTCACATGGCCTAAAATGTGGGGAGTTTGAGGTTGGTTATCCTTACCTATCCTATACCTAGCTAACCAGATTCACGACCCATTCATTCAATACCTTTCCCAAGAGTATTAGCACGTAAATGAATGTAATGGATTCGCCTGGAATTCGAACTCGGCTCTCCGATTCCTTAATCCGAGCCGTGCCTCCTCTACAATGTATAGTAAATGTTTATATTGAATAAATTATCATGAATAAATTGCTTTATAAATTTTTTGTTACAAATTTTTTTCATAAATTTCCTTTGAATTTGTCGAGAATTTCTAGATTCATTACAGAAGCACTGGACCAGATGTGGCGAAAATATTCAATACTTGGGCTTATAAATGAGGAAGACATATTCGGGTGAGAAAAATGTCTAGCACGGGAGAGCGTAGCAATCTGGCAGTTGACTTAACATAATAATTCGAATTCATAAGGGAAAAACCCCCGTTAGACTAAGAAGGCACAAAAATCTATTCTCCTAGAGTTTAGCCTTCAATATAATGATGAAATGCAAGAAAAAGGGTTTCGAGGCGATTAAAAATGGCGCAGTTTCGTTTTGTAGGCATCAGAATGAACAAGCCAATCCATATCTACACGAGTTAAAGGATTTATTTACTGCAAACTTATGCAATAATGATGAGAATAAAAGTTGGTTTCTTTCTTATGAAATTAAAAAGAGGATTTTCAAATGAGGAAAATGCTGATACTGGTCACGAGAGGTTATCAAGAATAGAATACAATGAAACTTCTCGAACGTCTTACATGTCGAACAAATCGGTTTTCGAACAGAATATTCGAGATGAAAATCCCTCGACTATCGAACAAAATTTCGGTTCTCGAACAACATTGCCGAACCGAGTTAACCCGAACGGTATCATTTCTTAATCGACCACCATGTTGTATACATTCGTGTGTTGTGATGTTCTTTTCTTTTCCAATTTTATTGTACTCTGCCTATTTTTGTCTTCATAAGTCCTCAGTCATGGCTCCGAAGAAAGCTAGCAGTGATACTGATAAACAATTGTTGATGATATTGTCTCTTCCTACATAGTTTGATATGGCAAAATCAACGACCTAAACTATTCTTATAAATAAACAGACGATCATGTCTTTCCTTCCCTTTTCCAAACAATAACATCTCTTTTCTTCTTCCACTTACGCCATCAACTCTCTTACATACAGGTACCGTAAAATTCAAATGTTTGTCTATATTTTATATGTTTAGTATTGCTTTATTTATTTTTTCTTAGGTTTAATGATTTTTATTAGTTTTGTGTATAAACTTGTGCACAAAGTACTGCTGTTAAAGTTTAAATAAGCAAACATGTTGGGACCAGGAACGGATTAATCGATTTTAGATTAATTCCTATAGGAAAAATAGTTTCCGTTTACGAACATTTCGGGTAAGGAACGGGCTTCAGGGACCCACTAAATTCGTGAACCAAGGTTCCTTTGTATCTGAAACGTGTAATGACAAACGACGGACAAAATGACATAAAAATTAAAGTTTAAATAAACAACCATCTTTGGACCAGGAACGGATTAATCCATTTTACATTGATTGCTATAGGAAAAATAGCTTCGTTTTACGAACAATTCGGGTTATGAACGGGCTTCAGGAACGAATTAAATTCGTGAATCAAGGTTTCATTGTATCTGAAATATATAAAGACAAATGACGGACTATATAACTTTAAATAAACAATCATCTTGGGATGGGACCAGGAACGGATTAATCGATTTTACATTGATTTATATAGGAAAAATAGTTTCGGTTTACGAGCAATTCGGGTTATGAACGGGCTTCAGGAACGAATTAAATTCGTGAACCTAAGTTCCAATGTACCTTGTTCATACTGTTAAAGTTTTCTTTATCCTTTTGACTGTATTACGATTATCTATTAATTCTTCCCTCCGCCTCAGCTTTTTTCTCTCTCCTAAGTTGGCAAACGCCCGGAGCTTTTTTAAAAAAAATTATTTTCAGGGCGCAACAAATTTTAATTAGTCTTGAGAGTTAATCGGTGATGCGATAAGCCGCAGGACATTGGGAAAGAACTTCATCTAATTTTATTCTTAATTTACATGTTTTCCTTTTTATAAAAAAAAAATCTACAACGGTGTCCTCTTTCAACTTTTCACCGACCGAACTATTAAACCCTACATTTCATGTTTATTCTTATTTGCATCGGTGTGCACAAAAGCTGGGAAAGGGACATTACGCGCTCACAATGAAACGAAAGGTGAAAATAAATATTATCACTAAAAATAGATACAGGTACCCTGTTTTCAGTATAAAGAACGACCAGCTACTACTCGCTTCCGGCGCACACACGTCTACCAAGACGGCTAACCAAAAATTATTAAAGACGTCTGCCTAATCCACAGAGCAAACTTGGGGTTTATACCGCAACTGTCATGAACAGACATTAGTTTCAGGATAAGAACGCATAATCTGGTGTGACAATTTCTTAAATAAATCCTGTATATTCAAACACTCGATCACGATGGCTTGCAACTTCGTTCTAACACATCCGCAGACTGCTTTAGAACCGTTCGGTCTATCTAAATATGCTCATAAGGTATGAATGGTTTTCAGGCCTTTTCCAAAGATGCCCGGGCCTCTCCAGTCTATATGATCAAGAAATCATTTCGATGAATATATTTTCAATATATTTTGTTGATTATGGGGATGGGGTTCGCTTGCATGGTGTGTGTAGCGGGGTAGGTGACACTGCTAATATCTCAGCTCTTGCCCTCAACCAGCGGTAAATCTGACTTCTACCAACTCTCTGCCCATCTGTATATCACGTGGGCAAGTCACTCTCGACGGACAACGTGCACTCAGTAAAAAGAAAACTCGATATTACTTGATACTTATGTCTGCGACTGGAAGTTTCCAACGTTCGGTTTGTTGTTACTTGTTCCCAAAACATTGCATGCATTTCCGTGCTAGGTAAGACGGTAAACTACATCCGCATCCTATTAGTTCAAAAAACCATGGGAAACTAAAAATATTTTAGAAGGCTTTCCTCTTCTTTCTGTTATCATCCCTCTCGATGTTTTTCTCTCTCTCTCTTTCTCTCTCTCTCGCTTTCTGGTTTCCTCTTTTTCTCTATCTCTCTGTTTCTCGTTCTCTCTCGCTATTTCTCGCTCTCTTTCTCTTTCACTTTCTTTTTCTCTCTCTCTCTCTCCTTCTCGTTCTCTTTCTCTTTCTCTCTCTTTCTCCCTCTCTCGCTTTCTTGTTCTCCTTTTCTCTTTCTCTTTCTCTCTCCGGTCAAAGACAATGACGTCGTATAGTCTGACGCCGAAACGCCTGTGCCGAATAATCCAATTATTTTCTGACGCTGAATCGGCCACGCCGAATCGACCACGCCGAATCAGTCACGCGAAATGGGCTACGTTGAAACATATCAAACTCACTGCGGCAAGAGTAGATGGCACTGTCATCTGTATAAATACCTAGTTGGGAATTGATGATATCCGGGAAATCTTTGATGAACATCTGAAATATCCTAGGATGAAGGATAAGAGCCTTGGGGTATCCCTGCGTTCGTATCAAAGTATCTGCAACCGAGCTTGTTCAACACGACCTTCGTTTCACGATTTGATAGGAACCAAATTTTACAAGTAAAGGAATAAACTCACACTTTGCTTTTAGAAATGTGACGTTTAAAATTGTTTTTTTTTTTTGTTTTTTGGGTTTTCTTTTTTTTTTTCGCAAAATAGAATCACTCGAAAATTTTGCTTCAAAACCTTCCCCAAAATCAATTGCATTTTCATCATGTGCTTCTAAGGATGTTTTTTTTTTTCTTTTTCATTTGATCTTTTGTTTCACTTTTACACAGTTTTACTTTCACTTTCACTTTCACTTTTACTTTATTTTATCATTTTGTTCAGTTTTATTTTCTGTCTGCAATTATTATATCTTACATCTTTCCTTGTGCTTTTATTTTATCAACTGCAAAAAACCATTCATTAGGTATTATAAAAGTTTAAAACTTATAATTTATTACTAATTGGTATAGACTCCGTACAATAAAATTCTTTATATAATTATTTACACATCTACTTGCCCTATCAGAGATTGAGTCTCTGAAAAAATATATATAAAATATTTTACATACAACCTTATGCAAATTAATTGAAACAACCGCTTTAGTTTCATTCTTTCACCATACGCTCAGTTTTAGACCCAATGGAGTGACAGGGTGTAATCGATTTCTGTTATGTCCCCAGATGAGGGCATTTGCAGTTGTGTGCAGTAATATCAATCTATTTTCAAGGTGTATTATGAAATTTGTTTGGCCCTGAAACGCGTCATCATTGGTTGCATCAGATGTTCATGTCGCCCAGACACTATTGTCTCGACTATCGATTAGTTGTCCTACGGTCATTGTCTACGATGGATGTTAATCCAAGGAAGCGTACGAAAAACTTTTTGCCTATAGCTGGGACCCTAACAGGTGTTACCACCCTCGGATAGATCTGGGAAGTACAAACGTTAAGAGGTAGTTTCACTCTACTGAAAACCTCCAATCTCTCGTTCAGAGGCATTGTTGCCGGATGTAGTTTATCATCATACCCAGAACAAATTTTACATCATACTTTTATTCAAATCCGAGTACTTTCTGACAGGTATACATTTTAGGTACCCTCTTCATGCATACATATGAGGGAGAAAATAGGTAGCTATGATCCAGTTGATGTCAGATGTAGATATTGATACGTGAGGTCGAGCAGAATGTTATGCCGCCGCTTCACACGCAATATGAACTTCTTGTCGCGACGACCATATTCTTACCTTGTTAAATATAGATAACGACAGAATAATGTACTATGTTGTAGAATATCCATTTCTATTGGATAAAAGCGAGAGAGGAAAAATCGTCACCCCCCCCCCCTTTATTATTTGTATTATTTTTTTAGCTGAAAATTCATCTTCTTTTATAAAATTCATTGTTGGGAAAATCTCGCAAGAAAATCATATAGACTTCATATTTGATTATTTTATAACTGACAGATGCCGGAACAAACAGGAAAAAAACGGAAGCGAATATTTGATCGACTACGCATGCGCCTTTATACTTTTTAATGTCAGCGTGTGAATCAATATATTTACGACATAAAAACTTATATGTGATTATTTTTTACGTCACTGCATATTTAAGCTCAGCTAGTTGATTTTTAGATGACGTTGCGTACGTTATATATATATATATATATATATATATATATATATATATATATATATATATATATATATATATTGAGACATTTTTATGTTTATACATTCTTTTTATAGATACAAATATTTAAGTAAAGGCTCTGTTTTATAATAAACAGTATTTATAATATTTACCGCCCTGAATGTCCGAGAAATTTTCGTGGAAAAAATTCGTCCGAACATCTATCCTACAGGAACTGTCATATAGCCCAACGTGCCTTAACCGATCGAGCCACAGAGGATCGTTGGATTAGCAAGGTCGATTTTACTGCTTTTAAACGTAAATCTTCCATGAATCTCTCACGTTTCCTGTTTTCTATGAAAATTTCTTGGGCAGTTAGGCCGGTAAATGTTGTTTAATAGTTTATTATAAAACAGAGCATTTACTTAAATATTTGTATCTATAAAAAAAAAAGTATAAACTTAAAAATGCCTTAAAATAATTGTCGGGCTTTGCCCATTTCATTATATATATATATATATATATATATATATATATATATATTATTTTTAAAAAAAATATGACTCCTTCCTTTTAAAAAGTAATTATAATTTAAGCTCTACTTCTGTATGGAGCACTGATTTTTTTTTTAAATAAAAACAAAAATACTAAAGAACTCCGGATTATTTACTTAACGTGTTTTTTCCTATTTTTTTGCTGTGTGCATGCATGTTTATGCATATGCTTGCGTGTATATGCATACATACTTCCTTTTGTTAAATTGAACTTCGAAGTATTGTCACCTTCGTGGGTCATCGATAGTGTACATGAGTATATATTTATATGGGAGGTGCCAAGTTTAAAATGAGACCAGTTTTATTGAGCTACAAATGAGAATGGAACACCTCTGCCCCCCGCACTATCTCATTCCCCTCTTTGTCATATCTCCCCGATCTTTCGCAGAGACGTAGAGGTCTTAGGATTGGATTTCCTGTTTCTTCTAAAGTCTTTTCATTATCTTTCAATCCCAGAAGCTATTTGCATCATAGTGGTATTATCGCCTTACTTAGGGTGAATTGATTTTTAAAAAATATAAAAACATATCGATTTATATGTCAGTCTTTGGGTGACAAGCCCATAAATGAAAACTTCACTTGTCAGGGATTTTCTTCTAACCTGTATTCCTCAATTCCGATATAAGGTATTATTAAATATGTTGAGAAAATAGTCGGCATATTCTATAGCTCCAGGAAGTAAAGGATTCTTTTTGCTATGTCATATCTTTACAATAATTAAATGAAGTATTTCCGCCATATTGAAACTGGAGCTTCTGAATTTTCATTTCTCAGGTTTTGTCCAATTTAAAATCGTTACGCAGTGTTGTGGGCGAAGTTTATTGTACATTCGGCAGCCTCTTACACGCAGACGCAAGGTCGAACTGGATTTTAAAAATTATAAATAATCCTTAACCTTAACTTATTCTCCTTTTTATAAATATAAATGACAATAGGAAAACTGTAATAGTCGCATATACATACATACATACATACATACATACATACATACATACATATATATATATATATATATATATATATATATATATATATATATATATATATATATATATATATATAAAGTGATGAAAAACAAACCACTTTAATGTACCATTACGATAATTTATTTCACCTAAATCCTTTTTTAAGGATTCAGGATCATCAGGTAAATCTTCCAACAACGAATTGAGAAAAAAAATGGGATTAGAAATTGGTGGGTAGTGTAATTTTTGTAATTTAATAGAAGGGGTTGAGAGTGGTAGTTAAACAGACAATATAAAGTATAGGGAGGGGTTAATTTTATATCTCTCTTAAGTATGTTTTATATTGGAGTAGGAGGAGTGACAGAAACTTGACCTCTTTAGATGGTTAATAAAACGGAAATGAATTGTAGAAAATGTATACAAGTGAGTCTTATGGTAAAGAGAGAGATAGGGGGGAGGGGGAAGAGAGATGGAGTTGTTATAATTTTGTTTTAACAAAATTATGTAAAAGATAGTTTACAATGTTTGATAGAAAATTCGATGTCTGAAAAAAATTTTGTTATTAACTTAAATGTTTAATTTTTTAAGTAAATAGTTTCAGGACTAAATATAACTATTATTGTAATAAACATATTTATCTAGGACATAAAGAAATATTTAAAATCTTAATAGTTTATTCACCCGACTAATTGTATTTCCACAATATAAAAAAAAAAAAAAAATAACAATAACATCTATTTTAATATTTAAAATTAATTTATGAATGTAATTTATTTATTATATTGGTAAACTAAATTAAAGATTAGGTTTCATTATTTAATAGAATTTGAGGGTAATATTAATTTTCATTTATTCATATATGTCTCACAAATGTATTCATGTGAATCCCTACATACATACGATCATTAACAAGTCAAAAAAAAAAAAAAACCATAGAAACACTTGAGATAATTTACACAAAAATTCATTTATCCTCGTACATAAACTATATATACATTTTACAATCTCTATCTATATTTCAAAATATATAGAGATTTCACAGTTAAAATTTAATTTTATCAGTGTGATTTCGGAAGTGTTTCATTTTAAAGTAATTTAGCTAATATTATTACTATTATTAATAGTCAAAGAATGGTATATTTAAATTTAAATTATCAATTTAGAAATGAAACTCCCTTCAGAAGAAAACAAAATTTAAACTATAGAATATTACAAAAGAAGGACATTATAAATTAAGAAAATAAATTAAAATGTCATTAGAAAGACCCAATATTTCATTTAAAATCAATTCATGCACGTACGCACATATATACATACACACACACACACACACACACATACATATGTGTATATATACATATATACATAGGAAAACTGTAAGAGTTGCCGACGCGTTTCGTCCAATGTAGACTTTTACAATTTACAATGTGGACTATTATAGTCTTCCTGTTGCCATATATATTTATAAATATTGTCTTTTCTACAGGTTTCCTCTAAGAAATGTTCATATTATTTTCCTATATTTTTCACACACCTTCTCCCACATTTTCTTCGATTAGTATATCACATCTCATTTATCAATACTATATCAACTGCAATTATCTACACTACCTATCTTGAGGGGTTCTCGCGCATTATATATGGGGAATTGATAAGAAAAATGCCTTCAGTTGTATAGCTCTATATCTGCGACGAAGACCGTAATGATCAGAAAAGAAACTGTTGGATGTTGTTTTTTTATATATCTAAATATATCTGTACGTTTTGTGTAATGATCTCGAATCAAGGCTGTTTTGGTTGGGAGTATATGGGGCAATATATGCGTGTTTTCGCTCTTTAATTCGATCAACGATATCCGATTATGGTTTACTGAAAAAAAGAAAAAATACTTCAAATCGTGGTTGAAGAAATAAAATTATCCGAATACTTTGTTTGTTGCAAAAATTCTTTCATAAATTCCATCATTCAACGAGAAAAATCTAATTCTCCGTGAGTATTACGTAAAAAGAATCATATATATATATATATATATATATATATATATATATATATATATATATATATTGCATTTCATAAGTTTGAGGTGATCCTGGTAATTTTTTTAAATTGTCCACAAAATAGTTGTTTCGTACTTTAAATAACAGAAAATTATTATACATGGTTAAAAAAATGTCAGGCATCATTTATAATGACAAAAAAAATATTTTATGATTAAATTTTGGCTCTCGTCAAAATATCCTCCTTTAGACTTGATTACTGCAGTACAAATATTAGGCATTTGTTACAAAAGTTTCTCAATTATAAGTTTATAACTGATTCTATTCTTTTTTTCAATGACTCTAGGAGATATTTTTCAATTTTTTTTACTCTTCTGTAAAGTTCATCCCATGCTAATCCTGACAGAGGTTTCAAACTTTTGAACTGATATATATATATATATATATATATATATATATATATATATATATATATATATATATATATATATATATATATATATCTGTGTGTTTGTGTTTGTGTATGTGTGTGCGGGTGAAGAAATATAGTCTTAAGGTGTGCTATATTTATGGGATAAAATACTCAATATCTGAGATAGAGCGTGTGTAAATATAAAAATGAACATTGAAGTCAACACTTAGAGGCGAGAGCTTGTTTCATGCTGGACGCGATCGTCGAGCATGAAACGGTGGCCTGACTAATGCGTCTAGCATGAAACAGCATATCGCTTGTAAGTTTTGACTTCAATGTTCACTTTTATATATATATATATATATATATATATATATATATATATATATATATATATATATATATATATATATATATATATATATACTCAGACACAATTGATTGTCATTGCCAATCTACGGGTCATGACCCATTTATTTAAAATAATTTCAGAATTTTTTCTTCTTCGCTTTGTTTAAATTTAACGTGGGTCATATTTGATTGGTTGATCAGAGTAAAGCCCACAAACCTTATAATTGCCTTTTAATTTCGTAAAAGAGGTTTTATTTTGCTTTTAAATCTAAATAAATTGTTCATTCGCCAGTAATTTACAATCGTCTGATGCTCATCGAAACACGACTGTGTGTCTGTGTGAATTGGGATCAAGTATAGATCAGTATAGATTAGAATGATAGGATAATGTTTGATTTAGGTTTGGTTTATTTTGTTTAATGGCATATCAACCCCAATGGGTTATTTAATGCTAACAAAATGTTTTATTGCTGGTAATATTTTGTTTTTCCAAAAAATTGTTTCTGGTAATATCTTTCCTTCAAAATTGTACTGCTGGTAATAATTTGTTTCAAAAAAGTATTGCTGGTAATAGTTAGCTGGGACCCTAACAGGTGCTACCACCCCTGGTCAAGGTGGACCTGGGAACACCAGCAATTAAGAGGTGGTTCCACTCTCCTCAAAACCTCCTGATCAGAGGCCTTGGACGGCATAGGATAAGGAAGAAATAGGTACGATTATAAATTTTTATTTAAGCTGTATCATAAAATAAATTGATATGACCGGAAAGGGATATATTTGAACGAAGTAGCTAAGTGATTTTGGCTATTTTAATCAAGTAGAATACGGTAGGAGTAATCGACTGGTACGCGTCGTAGTTGCAAGTATGAAGTATAGATCAATGGCGTAGTCCAATGGGCGTCGTTATAGACTTAGCTCTCAGACTAAGGCTCTTTGGCTCTCCTACACGTCCTTCGGTATTCATGACGGACACCAGCCAATCACACTCCAGTGAGGGGGGAATACAGGTGTATCCATATTCCATTATATCATGAAATAAGGGGGATAATTTTATTTTTATTTTTCAATTATGTTTCCTTGCCATGGTTTGATCCATGCCTCGTGAGTGAAATTATTAGACGGAACTATTCGTCGATGATTATGTTAGCACGAATTTAAAATTCATCGTGACCGAGGTTTTGAGCGCGCTGGCCTTGTTCAAACCGTTTATGTGTTCTCTCCCAGAAACTTTAACAAAGAGATCGCTCAACATAATTGCAGAGTATAACTCTATGGTCGTTGGGCAAACGTCAAGCTCAAGTGAGAATTAAGAAATAGGAACATTTCTGTCTATATCTCTGAGATGAGGTATCATGATTACTTGCATTATTTAGATTATTCAGACTGTTATCCTCATCTTCATTGCCAAATTCACAATGTTTCGGCCTCTATATCTCTCGGATGAGATATTATGGTTACTTGCATTATTTACATTATTCGGACTGTTATCCTCATCTTTATTGCCAAATTCACAACGTTTCGGCCTCTATATCTCTGAGATGAGGTATTATAATTACTTGCATTATTTACATTATTCGAAATGTTATCTTCGTCTTCATTGCTATATTCACAATTTTTCGACCGTTGTACTCTCCACACTTCTTCAGATGATTGAGTTCTTCAGGTGATAGGATTTCTGAAATTATTTATTATGATTACTTTCATTATTCAGACTGTAATCTTCATCTTCATTGCCATATTCAGAACGTTTCGGCCGTTGTATTCTCCGGCCTACTTCACGTGATTGGATCTCTGAGATGTTGTATTCTGATTACTTGTATTATTTACATTATTCAGACTGTTATCCTCATCTTCATTGCCATATTCACAAACATTTCGGTCTGTATATCTCTGAGATGAGGTATTATGATTACTTGCATTATTTACATTATTCGGACTGTTATCCTCGTCTTCATTGCTATATTCACAATATTTTGGCCGTTGTATGCTCCGGCCTTCTTCAGGTGATTAGAATTTCGAACCGAACCTTTTATTTCGTCCACCAGAGTAGATTGTTCCACGTGCCATACCTCTTCCGGATGTCTTAGTTATTTTCATTTAACTCAACCCTCCAAGTTTTGGTTCACCACTGCCGTGGCCTGGTATTGACCTCACAACTCTTTGGATCTTGTCACTGGTCCATGTGTCCTTGAGGAAAAAAAGGCGTTGGTTAGATCTAATGAGAGATAATAAAAATATAAAATTTAGTAAGAGCTACAAAGACAGGATAGTGCGGAGAGCCATGATCGCATACATACTGAACTAAATGAACACGACATACAGAACAATATCGTCACGCTTGTTTTGTTTTCTTTCAATCGAAATGTTTGACATTTAAAGCTAGATGAATAAACATATTTTATTCTTCCTTTTAAGGAGCAAAGAAGCACAAGTTACTTGCTAACTAGAAATTATCAAGTACACATACTGAAAAATTGTGTTGACCCCAAATGCAGATTGCATGATAAATATCCAGAAACAATTGACCATCTTATATCAGGTTGCAATCTTAGCACCAACTGAATATAAATCTCGACATGATACTGTGAGCTAATATCTGCACTGGAAAATATGCAACTTTTGCGCGAAAGAAACTGCAAGAAACTGGTATGAATATCACGCAGATCCAGTTACGGAGATGGGGTCTGTAATAATTTTATGAAACTTTACAATACTTAGAGACAGAAGAAAGATAATTGTCCAGACATTGTGATCAAAGACCACAAGAACAGAATGTGCTTTCTTATTGACATGCCAGTCCCTGCAGACTGTAATGTATCTTTGAAGATCTTCAAAAAGCTATCAGAATGCAAGGATCTTGAAATTGAAATCTCAAAAATGTGTCAACTGAGGACATCAATAATTCCAGTTGTAGTTGGAGCCCTCAGATTGATTGAAAAAGATTTCAAGTTCATACTTTCAACATAAGCACCAATGCAGACGGAAGGCCAGTCTATCTTGGCGGAGCTTGTATTCGTTCATAATAATAATAATAATAATAATAATAATAATAATAATAACTTCACAATACATGCAAACAGAATAATTAAAGTTGATTATCCAGACATCGATATTAGAAACCACAGACAAAAAAATTGCCTCCTTATTGATAAGGCAGTTCCTGCAGACTGCAATGTATCTTTGAAGATCTTCAAAAAGCTATCAAATACAAGGCTCTTGAAATTGAAATCTCAAAAATGTGTCAACTGAGGATATCAATAATTCCAGTTTAAAATTGACTGGAAATGGCTCCGATTGTACTCACAAGTACGGCTCACACATTACGAAGGGCTTTATTTATGTAAAATGTGTGTGATCAATGTTTTTTTTCTTTTTCTTTTTGTAAATGATCTGTGGAAAATACCAGGGAGCCATTACGGAACTTAGGTCTCTGATTGAGACCCGAAGGGAAACATGTATAAAAAAAAAGAAATCAAATAATAATAATAATAATAATAATAATAATCAAAGCTAATTGCTCAGACATTGTGACTGCAAAGACAAAATGTGCCTCTTTATTGACATGGCAAACCCCGCAGACTGCAATTCATCTTTGAAGATCTTCAAAACAGCTATCAAATTTCAATGACCTTGAAATTGAAATCTTAAAAATGTGGCAGCTGAGGACATCAACAATTTTAGGTGTATTTGGAGCCCTCGGATTGATTAGAAAAATTCCAGTAAACTTATTGAACTGATTTTTATCCTTGTAGCACATGCCTTAAAGAAATACAAACAAAAATTGTTCACACAAGTGCAGCCCACCACTTACGAAGGTCTTAATCCATCTAAAATATTTGAGTTTTTTTTTTTCAAAACTGCTCAGTGGAAAATGTCATAATGTGATTTCTGACCTTTAGGTCTCTGGTCGAGACCCGGCAAGAAATGTGTACACACCAGAAATGAAAAGAAATAATCAAAACAATAATAATAATAATTTAATTCTAAAGAAGAAACCAAAGTTTCTGTGTTGCTCGCAAAATCTAGCGTGATTTCATCACCTGAAAGAGGAGATAGACTTCCAAGTGACATTCCTCATTTGTACAACGAGATTTGTTTTAAATTCTCAAAACGCATTCTCCATAATTTTTTGTGAGCTTAGGCAGAAGTATGGTAAATTTCCAAGATTTATTTTGGGATAAAATACAGCGTGTTCTTCAAGGGGAAATCAAGGGCAAACAAATTTACTCTGCTTTGTATAGTTTGACTCAGGGCAACCACACGTGAAACTACCTAGTTAGGATTTGTTTGTATTACCTTTTCAGTAAGCATAGCACAATAAAGTCCATGACTAATGGATGGCTACACATGTATTGGTCATAAAGGTGAATGCAAACTATATAACGTATTACTTATACATGCTACGACCATCTCTGTGTATGGTTATATGGTTATGTGTGTACATGCACACACACACACACACACACACACATATATATATATACATATATATATATATATATATATATATATATATATATATATATATATATATATATATATGAAAAATATATAGAAAATAGGAAAGAACTCGTTAGTTAAATCGGCTCTTGTTTTGAAACATGAGAACTCTTACGTAGCGTGCTGGAATCATATTTTTAAATAAATGATTATATATATATATATATATATATATATATAGATAGATAGATAGATAGATAGATAACGAGAGAGAGAGATTGGTAGATAGAGAGTGAGTTGAGAGTGAGAGATAGAAAAAGAAATGTTTATGCTACTTTTAACCCCGATGCGTGTATATATATATATATATATATATATATATATATATATATATATATATATATATATATTCCAAAAGAATGGAAACAGATAGATAGATATGAATAGCCTACGATAGATAGATAGATAGATAGATAGATAGACTGACAGACAATAAAGAAATATTTATTGTACTTTGAAATATCATGCCTATATGTACCTATCCACAAATTATGAAGATAGATAGATTATGAACAGATTGCGATAGATAGATAGATAGATAGATAGATAGGAACAGACTGAGATAGATAGATAGATAGGAACAGACTGAGATAGATAGATAGATAGATAGATAGATAGATAGATAATTAGATAGATAGATAGATAGATAGATAGATAATGTTTATTCTTCTTTTAAAACGTGCATATATATCTATCCAGAAAGAACGAAGACATATAGATACATAGACATATAGATAGAGAGAGAGTGTGTGAGATAGATTATTCTACTTTTCAGCACCCATTCATCTAGATAGATAGACAGACAGGCAATAAAGAAATGTTTATTGTACTTTGAAATCTTATGCCTATATGGATCTATCCACAAAGTATGAAGATAGATAGATAGATAGATAGATAATGTTTATTCTACTTTTAAAACATGTGCATATATATCTATTCAGAAAGAACGAAGATATATATATAGAGAGAGAAAGAGTGTGAGATAGATTATTATTCTACTTTTCAGCACCCATTCAGATAGATAGATAGATAGATAGATAGACAGACAGACATGCAATAAAGAAATGTTTATTGTACTTTTAAATCTCATGCCTATATGTACCTATCCACAAAGTATGAAGATAGATAGATAGATAGATAGATAGATAGATAGATAGATAGATAGATAGATAATTAAAAAGTCAGTCTAGGGAGAAAAGCTTTGTAGGATAATCGGTGTAAACGATCAAGCAGGCAAATCAATGTTAAGTGCAAGTGAACGTCTGTCAGATTTCATTTGATTTCAAGAGAGAAATTTGGAGAGCCCAACTCAAAAACGCTCAGCTTTTGTTGTCACAACTCGGAGTTATCGTCCATCTCAGTTAATCTCATCTTTTCCCATTCTTTTTCCGCCATCTTGCATTGCATTGCGCAATCATTCATTTCTACTGCTGACACCGTTCTTGCGATTTTCCCTCCTTTTTTTCTCAACGTCTCTATTTTAAGTTCCTTTTCTGTCTCTTTTAGGACAAAGATGCCTTCCTTTGTCTTGCGTCTCTGATCTCTTTCTTTACACTCGGCTGTCAAAATTATCCTTTCTTCCCATTCTCATTATTATTACTACTCCGCGTCCTTCATTCTCTTCATGTCTATAACTTTTTCCCTCCGGATCTAATCCTGTGCCAAGTAGAAGCAACCCTTTTCTAGCCTTCCTTAATTTCCATTTCTTATTACCCCCTCGGCACAGTACCCGTAAATACAACAGGATTAGTCACGGTTGGATCAGCTCTTCTGCCTATAATCACTTTATCTTTGCGCTCTCTTTAGAGTATAGCCACTCGTATTCGAAGATACCCGTCTATTAGGGGGGGGGGCTAGCCAATCCCTATTGCAGACCCTTGCTCAGGCGCATGTGTGTGCTTTCAAAGTTACAGTTTCTGAGAAAGAGCGTCTTACCTAGCGTAATCAACAATTTGAACCTCGGTCACGATGACTTGTGACTTCGTGCTAACACAAGCTTTGGTGGGGTTTTCAGGCACTATCTAAAGGTTCCGCACTATGAAAAAATCTTCTTCCTGACAACATCAGAAAATCTCCTTCCTGGCAAATCGACCATGGTGAGATTCTAACCCGAGTCTCATGGTCAGAATGCGAACGTACTAACCACTCGGCCACGTTCTCCCCTAAGAACTAATATAGCATGATATAGACTTCTTTTACGTAACGTGTCCAATCAAGACGTGGACAATCACGGCTCTCCTAGACGCCTGTATCACTTAACTTTATGATCTTATTAGTAATTATATTAAAAACTTCGTTTATTTTCATAAGCCTCGGCAATCACGACTCTTCACAACTTTCTGTCCTTCATGGATCTAAGCAAAATTGATTCCATTAAAATCCTTCCTAAACCTTATTTTGCTATGCTCGTTAGATGCATCCATTTGGCACACTTTATGTCCTATTCCCACCATCCTTTATGTCCTATTCCCACCATCCTTCATGTACTATTCCCACCATCCTTTATGTCCTATTCCCACCATCCTTCATGTCCTATTCCCACCATCCTTCATGTCCTATTCCCACCATCCTTCATGTCCTATTCCCACCATCCTTTATGTCCTATTCCCACCATCCTTCATGTACTATTCCCACCATCCTTTATGTCCTATTCCCACCATCCTTCATGTACTATTCCCACCATCCTTTATGTCCTATTCCCACCATCCTTCATGTACTATTCCCACCATCCTTTATGTCCTATTCCCACCATCCTTCATGTCCTATTCCCACCATCCTTCATGTACTATTCCCACCATCCTTTATGTCCTATTCCCACCATCCTTCATGTCCTATTCCCACCATCCTTTATGTCCTATTCCCACCATCCTTTATGTCCTATTCCCACCATCCTTCATGTCCTATTCCCACCATCCTTTATGTCCTATTCCCACCATCCTTCATGTCCTATTCCCACCATCCTTCATGTCCTATTCCCACCATCATTCATGTCCTATTCCCACCATCCTTCATGTACTATTCCCACCATCCTTTATGTCCTATTCCCACCATCCTTCATGTCCTATTCCCACCATCCTTTATGTCCTATTCCCACCATCCTTCATGTACTATTCCCACCATCCTTTATGTCCTATTCCCACCATCCTTCATGTCCTATTCCCACCATCCTTCATGTACTATTCCCACCATCCTTTATGTCCTATTCCCACCATCCTTCATGTACTATTCCCACCATCCTTTATGTCCTATTCCCACCATCCTTCATGTCCTATTCCCACCATCCTTCATGTACTATTCCCACCATCCTTTATGTCCTATTCCCACCATCCTTCATGTCCTATTCCCACCATCCTTCATGTACTATTCCCACCATCCTTTATGTCCTATTCCCACCATCCTTCATGTCCTATTCCCACCATCCTTCATGTCCTATTCCCACCATCCTTCATGTCCTATTCCCACCATCCTTCATGTCCTATTCCCACCATCCTTCATGTACTATTCCCACCATCCTTTATGTCCTATTCCCACCATCCTTCATGTACTATTCCCACCATCCTTTATGTCCTATTCTCGCCATGCTTTATGTCCTAATCCCACCATCCTTCATGTACTATTCCCACCATCCTTCATGTACTATTCCCACCATCCTTTATGTCCTATTCCCACCATCCTTCATGTCCTATTCCCACCATCCTTTATGTCCTATTCCCCACATTCTTTATGCCCTATTTCCACCATCATTAATGTCCTGTTCTCACAATCCTTAATGTCTTACACTCACCATCCTTAATGTTCTATTACTACCATCCTTTATGTCCTATTCTTACCATCCATAAAATCCTATTCCTATCATCCTGTAGGCCGTATTCTCACCATCATTTATATCATATTCTCAACATCCTTAACGTCTTATACGCACCATCCAGTATACCGTATTCTCACCATCCTTAATGTCCTATTCTCGCCATTCTTAATGTCCTATTCACACCATCATGTATGTCCTATTTCCATTACCCTTTATGTCCTATTCTCAACATATTTTATGTCCTGTTCCCACCATACTTCTGTAGAAGCATATTACCTCAAGTTTTTATCATAGTACAAAGCACAATCTCTTTTTTGTTTGTTTCTAATAAAAGTTTCCTATATCTTTTATTCATTGATTTTTTTCTATTTGCTTATATTTCCAATAGTACAAATTTGACTACTAAATGAGAGTGAGAGAGAGCAAATTTGATTACAACGACGATGGACTAATTTGACGACTAACTGAGAGTGAGAGAGAGCAAATTTGATTATAACGACGATGGACTAATTTGACGACTAACTGAGAGTGAGAGAGAGCAAATTTTACTATAACGACTAAGTACTAATTTGACTATTAATGAGAGTGAGAGTGAGAGTGAGAGAAAATTTGATTATAACGACGAAGTACTAATTTGACTGCTAAATGAGAGTGACAGAGATCAAATTTGATTATAACGATGAAGTACTAATTTGACTACTAAATGAGAGAGAGAGCAAATTTGATTATAACGATGAAGTACTAATTTGACTGCTAAATCAGTGTGAGAGAAAGCAAATTTGATTATAACAACGAGGCCTATTTGTCCCTTTGCCGAAGAATTTCTATGTCGAATCGGCTACCCCGAATCACTGACGCCCACTGGACATCGGCGGAACGTCCGTTTCCCGCAAAAGCCACACTAAATCCCCCTCTCCAACGGTCTATCAATGGCAGCCATCAACATTTCTGTTATAGTCATACCTGTCCATTGTTTGGCATTGTCCAACCAGTTTTTCCATTGGCGTTCTCGCCTACGTCCACTTTCACTGGTGCCTTGCAGGATTGTTTTGCCATGCAAGAAATTACACTGCTCGCAAATGGGCCCTAATGATCGTCGCTCTGGTGGATATTCTTTAGAGCCTAGTCCTAACTACCAGAGATTGGTAAGCAAGTAGACCAGATCGGCACTAATTATGGTTAATTTTCAGCTACCTACATAGATTATATCCTTTCTTCAGTGACGTCAAAAATAACTTTGCATAGTTTCGATAGAATTTCCGTCACCATACTAGTGTACGTGATATTTACCAGTATATTTTATTTGCACATTATTACTGTTGATCTTTATTCAATCGACAAAAATTTACCTCTCTCTCTCTCTCTTGTTACCTTCTTCCTTTCTCTTGTTACCTTCTCTCTATTTCTTCTTGTTTCTTTTTCTCTTTAATACTCCACAAAATGTTGAAGGTATTTCAAGACTGGCAACTAATTACTCGCCGTCTTCACTGTCTTTTTCCAAACAGAATCAACTAAAACATAAACATAGTTCCGTGAAATTGCCACTAATTAAATCCTATTTTGTCTACGCGGTGATAAAATTGTCCGTACAAAGCTAAAGAGGATCTGGAATCATAGGGTTATAAATATTAAAAGTGACACAAGTCTCTCTCGCTTGCTTCTCTCACTCATTCTTCTCACTCTTAATTCTCTCTCTAATACTCTTTCCGCTCTCTCTCCACTCTCACCCTCCCTCTTCTCTCTCTCTCTCTCTCTCTCTTTCTTCTACTTTAAAATATTGCTTTAAATAACCTGCAATTGTTAAGCTATAAAAAATAAACCAATCTCTCCTCTCTTTCTCACTCGCTCCTCTCTCTCGCTCTCTTCACGAAAAAGATACCAAACACACGCTCACATACAGACACGTGCGCACACGCACATACATACACACACATGCGCATATATATATATATATATATATATATATATATATATATACACATATATACACACACACGATGATATTAGAACGAAAGTACTATGTGAATTCAAACGTTCACGGTATTAATCCAAATGAGGGCTCGACACCGATAGTAATAATTATTTATTATAATTTTATCATATAGATAAAAACAGTTTACTCACTACATATATTCAACTTCGTTTCGGTGCATTTCAATTGCACCTCGAATGGTGAGAAATGCTCTGGCCTTTTTCAGGTGTTTGGAATGTCGAATTGAACCCTTTATTTCGCTCACTGGGATAGACTGTTCTAGTTCCACAGATGTCAGTTATCAGTTATCTCCTGTTAATTCCCCACTCCAAGTTCTCCACTGCTTTAACCGGGTATTGAACTCACACTCTTTGGGTCCTTTCACTGGATCTAACTAACGCATTTATCCACTGTGCCATGTGTCCTTGAATTTCTGGGTATTATAAACCTAATGTCTTCAGCATTACTTTTTACCAGTGCTCATATTCCGATTTTTTCTGTTCTCAAATCATGTTTTTGCCAGAGCTCATATTGCATTTTTTGTTGTTATTACTTTTCTCTGGTACTCATTATTACTGGTTCCCATATTGTATCCATTTCTATGCTTGGTCGGCTCAGGAGACTTTTGGTGGCCTAGCATATTTGCTGATTCCTTAAGTTAACGAATTTTCCAATGGTGTTCTTTGTCTATGATCTGATCCTGATCCCACAGTGGGCGATGATCTCCCTTCTCTCTCCATATGTGGTCAGCCATGCCTGATTTTTCCACTTACCCTCGTGTTACAGCTTTTTGGTGTTCTTGAAACCTAACCTTAGGGGGGCATGTTTCTTTCCGCAGCTGCATGGGATGGCATACACACAGTCTTTCGTCATGTTCTCCTCTATGGGGAGGGTCAGATAACATTAAATATTCAACTTATTTCTCTTTACTCTGATTTAGTCACTCATCAGTAGTTTTGATAGCAACTTGTTACTACCAAGCTCTCTGAAGAGTTGATAGCATATCCTCGAAGCTTAGGAAAAACATAAGAAGAAAATATAGTAAAAAAAACAAAAGTCGAACCTTACGGGTAGCAGGATGGACATAATTAAAATGAAGAAAAACGACATAAAAACAAGTACATTAATTTAAAACGAAAGCAAAAAATGGAAAGAAAACAGTCTGTGTAAACAAATTATCTCTCCAGAGTTATCAGAATTTAATCAAGGAAGCATACATTTCTTTTGTACAGAAAATACGTGGAACAGAAAAAGTAGACCTTCTCAATAATATACTCAAAACGAATATATATTAAAAGCAAATCATGCTGAGCCCCAAGAAGCATTCGCTCCGTTTGTATGAGGAACGCTGACTTGACTTCATAAAAACGCACTCTTGGACATTTAGATGATGATATGGATGTGAGCTGTATGCAACTGGCAACATGCCCACTTCGTAAGCCTACGGGCACTCCAGATTTTGGTATTCGGTTCTCAACAATTGTAAAGCCTCATGTAACAGAGGACTTATGCAAATTATGATGGATATCTGGACATGCTGAGAAATTCTCATCTCAAGAGTTTGGTTCGTCTTACCTACAAAGTCAGCTTCACAGTAATAAATTAATGAACTTGTATTCTTGTAAAAATACATATATATATATATATATATATATATATATATATATATATAAAGTGAACATTGAAATCAACACTCAGAGACGACAGGCTGTTTCTTGCTAGAGGCAATCGTCATATATATATATATTAGGTTGGTGCAAAAATAATGTCGTTTTCTCACATATGTTACTATGTGAGAAAACGACATTATTTTTGCACCAACCTAATACATATATATATATATATATATATATATATATATATGCTGCTATTCATGCATTCCTCTTCAAGTATCGAATTGAGCACTCCTGGCTACTGGCGTATTTTGTATAGAAAACGTTAAAATTTCCCTTTCTCTCTGCCGGTAGGGTAAATGTAGAATTTCTGTTGTAGTTTGTTTTTTGTTTATAACACCACTCCTGATACTTTTTGATCAGACCTCACATTTACAGTTTTTTCCCCTGTATTTTCAGCTACTTTAGACAAATTCAAAGAATAAATTTGTTTTCTTATAGAATTAGGTAAGTGCTTTTTCTTTGGCCTTCCATAATTTCAAAGCTTTTAGCGATATAATTACTTTTTGAATTTTTTATCATGTGACGTGCCGTCCTATCCTATTTATCATTAGACTAATAAAAAAAGGGCACCTCGAGGCGGGGTAATAGTAAGCTTGTCTCGCTAGAACAATTAGGACTAAGCAGTGAGTTCGATCCTCACTGGGTGCCCCATACTTTCGACCTTGTACCACATCAAATCTTGGAAAATCACTAGACTAATAAAAAATACTAACAAAATCAGACGTCGTAATATCCTGGGTATGGCGATAAACTACATCCACGTCCTGGGTACGGCGGTAAACTACATCCGCGTCCTGGGTATGGCGATAAACTACATCCGCGTCTTGGGTATGGCGATAAACTGCATCCAACAGCAAGGTCTCAGATAATATTTTCAGAAAAATAATGTTGCCAGCTCTAAGTTTTTGAAACAATAATGTTGCCAGCTCTAAGTTTTTTTTTTCTAGAAAAGGAATAATGTTGCCAGCTATACGTTTTTTTTTTAAACAATAATGTTGCCAGCTATACGTTTTTTTGAAACAATAATGTTGTCAGCTATACGTTTTTTATTCTATACAAAATAGGCATTTAAAATTCATATAAACTGGATTTGGCATTAAATAACCCACAGTGGTTGATATGCCATAAAACCCAAACAAACAAACAAACAATCAGACGTCGAAGTAAGCAATCACCTAATTGTGATAATAAAAACCTTATTCCCTGAAGATGACCAAAATGACTGAAAGTTTTTTTTAATCATTTCACCTGAAGGTTTTTGTTTTTGTTTTTTAGCTTTTTTAGCTTTTTTGTAGGTTGTAGTGCCACTATCACGCAAGGGGGTTATAGACATTGGGAGCAAGAGTAAAGAGGTGTGATAGAGGAATGGATGAAGAAAAAAACGAGGAATAGATCACGACATCTGGAGATGTCGATTGACATTGCATTTGAATAGTTGGATATTATAGCTAACAGGGAAATAAGTAATAGGAAAGGAGTTCCACAGACGGGAAGTGCGAGCCCTGAAGCTATTGGAGTAGAAGAGACGGCAACATTTAACCGTTTCGACAGTGAAAGGGTGGGACCGAGATGCCAACCTAGTAGCATGTTTAAATTCATGCAGTTTAGGAACTAGCGAAAGTAGCTCGTCGGAGTAGTTCCTGTAAAAGTATTTGTAGAAAAACAGAGGGAGGCGACGAAACGTCTGTGGGAGAGCGACTGTAAAGGAGATGCTAGATCAGGGCCAACAACATTGCAATCCGTCTCTGGATTTTGTCGAGGACCTTAAAACGAACAGCGGGGACTCCAGAAGATATATGATAGCAATATTCCATGTAAGAGTGAATGGTTGGTTTTGAGATTTGAAGGATGGACTCGGTCGAGAAAAACTTTCTGGCGACACACATAAAACCAACTCTCTTTGCGGTAGATGAAACAATTGATTCAATGTAATTATTCCATCTCCGGTCAGCAGACAGTGTGAGACCAAGCAGTCGCAGAGAGGTGCTCCCGTGGAGTTGAGCATCAGACATTCTAATGGGTGGCAGGGAGGGTTTTCTCTGGTGGGTAATAGAGAGCAGTTTTGTTTTTGAGGCATTAAAGTTAACCAGCCATTTCCTGCCACAGTCAACAACAGATTGGAGGGTCCTTTTCAAGACCAATGGCCAGGATGGTTTTGTCGGTGATACCAGATTTGCTATTTAAGCAGGAGTAAATGGTAGTGTCGTCTGCTTAGAGTAAGCAATAAAGCCACTAAAACGCAACGGAGTTGCTGAGTATGAAATATGAGAAAAAAAATACATTATTAAGAAGATAGAAAAATAAAAGAACAGAAATTAAGAAGACAAAAGGCAACAATTTACGGGAATGGGACGTTCCAGTGTAGCCAGTTCAGCGTCGCTGATTCGACAGAGAGATGATTACTCATTATTTCACTATTTCGTCGTTATAGTCAAATCTGTTCTCTCTCTCGTTTACTAGTCAAATTAGTATTTCGTCATTATGTGCTCGAATAGTCCAATTTAAGAAAAAAGTAGTTGGAGACATTTTTATATTTAAAAGGAGGAGTTGGAGGTAATTTTCCAAACACCCCCAATACATTGTGGCCGTGTTCGTTGTTAATGTTATTTAGTATAGGATTCTTCATTTTTATTATTATGGGTTGCATTATTTTTAATCTTTTTTTACATGTGGAAGAGGTTATTATGTTTGTATTTTCTAAAGAGGGCTTGGAAAATTTGATACTCACGGGACAGATTGAATGCAAGAGTGACAGAGGAAAACAACGCATAACATACTGAGGTTAGCTTGAGTAAATGCAGGACGGAACAAGGTTTAAGAGAAATAACACAGTCGAAAATTACAAGGGAGTGGAAGTTGTGGAGAGCCATGATCGCCTACGTCCTGAGGGTACACGGCACATAAAGAAGAAGAAAGAGAGAATGCGTAATCTAAGGTCCGCTCAGCATTGTAGAAGTATAAACCATAGGCTGGTTATGACAGTGGTGAAGAGACACAAATGTGCCTGAGCGAGGATCTGCAACAGGATTTAACTGACTACCTAACAGACAGGTATAGTCGAATAGGAACAGCCTTCCATGGTTATATTGAATGGTATGGTAGAGATATCGTAGAGTAAGGCGTATAAGACTGGGCTCATTTTCAAAGGAATGGGACGATCCGGCGTAGCCCATTTGGCATCGCTGATTCGGTGTGGCCGATTCGGCGTGGCCGATTCGGCGTGGCCGATTCGGCGTGGCCGGTTCGGCGTGGCCGGTTCGGCGTGGCCGATTCGGCATGTGGCCGGTTCGGCGTGGCCGATTCAGCGTCAGAAAAATAATTGACTGGTATGATAGAGATATCGTAGATTAAGACGTATAAGACTGGGCTCATTTTCAAGTGAATGGGACGATCCGGCGCAGCACATTTGGCATCGCTGATTCGGCGTGGTGGATTCGGCGTGGCCGACTCAACATAGGAATTCTTTGGCAGAGCGACGATTAGGCGTCAGATTACTATTTCGTCGTTATAGTCAAATTTGTTCTCTCTCTCTCTCTCTCTCTCTCTCTCTCTCTCTCTCTCTCTCTCTCTCTCTCTCTCTCTCTCTCTCTCTCTCTCGTTTAGTAGTCAAATTAGTACTTCGTCGTTATATGCTCGAATAGTCCAAGTTAAGGAAAGATGTGATGCATTTCCCGAAAAGTTGATGGCTGGATATCCACCCCAACAAAAAGGTAAAAAAGCATAGAGATGCTGACAAACGAATGAAAAAAAGTTATAATGGAATTTGAATCATTAGATTCTATTGATTTCCTGAAGGGTGTTGCTCATAATTACGAAATCAAGAAGTAATTTCTAAGATTAAATAGCTTTTTTCAATTTTTTTAAATACAATATTTTTAATTCAGGTTTTTAATTTATGTTATTCCATGAGTGTTCTAATAGGATCCTTAATACCCAAATGAATAAAGAGTCATTTTGAAATTTGCGTGTTTTCAATGCTTTTTTCACGTTTGTTTTTTTTTTTTTTTTTTTTTCCTGTGGAGGTTCCCACTGGTCAAAGAAAGTGACGTAAAAACAGTCTGACGCCTAGACGGCCGTGCCGAATAGTCTATTTTTTCTGACGCCGAATCAGCCACGCTGAATCAGCCACGCCGAATCAGACACGCCAAATGCGTTACGTCGGAAGGTACAAAACCCACGATTTACAGCATGGAAATTTTCGAACATCAAATTTGGCTGGAAAGCAACAAGCCGGTAGATATTTCCATAGTGCACGAGAAGAAACTGTTAGCATAGAAATTACGGTTGCATCAGGCCATTTCTATTGTAAAATGATGTTTCCTATCTCTCAGTCTAGTACTGCGCTTAAATACAGTGTACCAAAAAGAAAAGCTCATCTGAACAAATCACCATGAAGATATTTATAGAAAAGACACAATTAAGCTATGTAGTGTCGGTGGAAAAGTAATTGTAGGCGAGATGCCAGGTCAGGATTAATGACATTGCAGATTCTTGTTTGGATTTTATCAAGAATCTATAAATACAGGGTATTAATACGGGTGTACATACGTACATTAAACAAGTCAAAAATCGTGATGGTGTGTCGCCTTGATGCGGTAGGACAGCTTCCGTGCATCAACAACACCAAGAGCTATGTAAGCGGGAGATTCTTTCCTTAGCAGGTTCAACCAAGCTCAAAAGGTCTATGGGGTAGAAGCCAGATTGGGCCTTGTGCAGTAGGCTAACAACCTACTCACTTAAAAAAATAGCTTGTCATAGAAACCTCAACGATATCTCCAAACAGCGACATGGTCAAGGAAGAGTTCTCCAAAGTGGTGCATATGACGCGTGCTGGTGAAAATCCCCTTGGAAGGCAGCCAGCACGACATGAAGAGAATCACCCAGAAACGTGTCTGTTGGAGAGGTGTTGTTGTGGTCCCATGTTCCTCCAAGGAAATAAGAGGCATAATTAATGAAAATGAATAAATACGTAGTAGAAATATCAGATCAGATATGGCAGCAATATTCAAAGCAAAGATGAATGGTAGACTTATAGATGTGTAAGACATATTCCGACGGGGAAAATTGTCTATTTTCTTAGCAGCAGACCTAGCAATAGCCATTTATTATGGAACGCTTTTTACTGGCGGGTTAAGAGACGTAGATTAAATACTTGTTGTGAGACAAAATCTATTTTAGTCGGACACCTCGATCTACACTGGTTGTCTCTGAATTCACTAAGATAAAAAAAAAAACAGGGATATCAACTCAAACACTCATTGCCATATTTACAACGTTTCGGCCTTTGTAGCTTTGGCCTTCAGATGTTTGGAACTTCGAACCAAAACCTTTAGTTCGTCCACCGAGGTAGATTTACTTCCAGGTGCCTCAAGGAAATCTATCCCAGTGGATAAAGACGTTGATTAGATCCAGTAACTAGACGCAAACCGTCGTGAGTTCAATACCAGGCTACAGCAGTGATGAACCAAAACTTGGAGAGTTGAGGTAAATGGAAATAAGTGAGACATCCAGAAGAGACATGGCACGTGGAACTAGAACAATCTACCCCGGTGGTCGAAATAAAGGGTTCGATTTGAAATTCCGATCACCTGAAGAAGGCCAGAGCGCACAACAGCCGAAACGCTGTGAATATGGCAATGAAGATGAGGATAAGTACAAATAATTTAAATAATGCAAGTAATTATAATACCTCATCTCAGAGATATAGAGGCCGAAACGTTGTGAATATGGCAATGAAGATGAGGATAACAGTTCGAATAATGTAAATAATGCAAGTAATTGTAATACCTCATCTCAGAGATATAGAGGCCGAAATGTTGGGAATATGGCAATGAAGATAAGGATAACAGTCCGAATAATGTAAATAATGCAAGTAATCATAATACCTCATCTCAGAGATATAGAGGCCGAAACGTTGTGAATATGGCAATGAAGATAAGGATAACAGTCCGAATAATGTAAATAATGCAAATAATCGTAATACCTCATCTCAGAGATATAGAGGCCGAAATGTTGTGAATATGGCAATGAAGATGAGGATAACAGTCCGAATAATGTAAATAATGCAAGTAATCATAATACCTCATCTCAGAGATATAGAGGCCGACATGTTGTGAATATGGCAATGAAGATGAGGATAACAGTCCGAATAATGTAAATAATGCAAGTAATTATAATACCTCATCTCAGAGATATAGAGGCCGAGACGTTGTAAATATGGCAATGAAGATGAGGATAACAGTACAAATAATTTAGATAATAAAAGTAATCATAATACCTGATCTCAGTTATATAAACAGATACTAAAAGTTAATCTAAATCTAATCTGTAGAGCGTTTAGGGTAATAAACGATATTTTCTGTAAATAGTCTTAAGGCATTTCCGACTAATAAGGATTTCTTTTGGTTTTCCCTAATAGCGACAGCAATGTAGTTTGTTATTTTTTTATTATTTACTAAATATATCCATTAGTAGATACTAAGAAGTACAATGTATTTTATTCCCTAAGAATATACCAAGATTCTTTATAACACTAATTTTTGAAAACTCTCTGTTTCTATGCAAAGTGTAAGGTCATTTAGACTTTAGAACGATTTTCGTATATTTTCGCTCTGGAAAAAAAAAAACATTTCGGGAAATGTTTGGTTGGCTAAAAGCAAACACAGATTTAAGGAAAGATTCTCGACATTTTTTATGTACAAATCGGGAAGGTATTTAGTTGGAGACAAACTTAAACATGCAAAACACGATGGGAGTCACAAGATTCCTGTTGAATTCTCATAGAAAGAATTCGTTGTATTCTCACGAAAGGCATCTAAACGAACTGTTCAGTTCTTGTCTCCGTATTTTATCAGTCCACTGAAATCTCATTTCTGGTAAATAATCTTGTTATAAGTGTAATATTATTGACATTCAGTGTCTGTCTATATTTCTGAGATGAGGTATTATGTACACTATTTACATTATTCGGACTATTGTCCTCATCTTTGTCGCCATATTTATTACAACGTTTCGGCCCTTCAGTATCTGTCTATATTTCTGAGATGAGGTATTATGTACACTATTTACATTATTCGGACTATTGTCCTCATCTTTGTCGCCATATTTATTACAACGTTTCGGCCGTTCAGTATCTGTCTATATTTCTGAGATGAGGTATTATGCACACTATTTACATTATTCAGACTATTGTCTACATCTTTGTTACCATATTTATTACAATGTTTCGGCCTTTCAGTGTCTGTCTATATTTCTGAGATGAGGTTCTAGTTCTAGTTCGACGTGCCATGTTTAATGGATGTCAGTTATTAGTTATCTTCTGTTAATTCCCCTCTCCAAGTTCTCCTCTGCCAGAACCGGGTATTGAACTCACACACTTTGGGTCCTGCTAGGCCACAAAACTCTCCTGAGCAGACCAATCATAGACATGAATACAATATGTGAACCAGTAACAAGGAGCTCCAGAGAAAGATCGAAAATAACAAAAATTGCAATATGAGCTCTGGTAAAAACATGTAATGATAACAGCAAAAATTGCAATATGAGCACTGGTAAAAAATGATTGCTGAAGACATTAGATTTATAATACCCAGAAATTGATACACAGATGTCCTAACGGACACATGGCACAGTGGATAAAGGTGTTGGTTAGATCCAGGACAGGACCCAAAGTGTGTGTTTCAACGTGATGCAGCCGTGACCTATTTGATAATTTTGATGCTGTTTGTTAATGAACTCTTAAATCAACCAATTTCTCATAATTTCGGATTGCTCTTCGATGTGTTACTCGTAGGTAGAAAAGTAATAACAAGAGTAATATGAAGATAAATCAATAACAATTAGTCCCCTTAACGTGGAGCAAGCTAGTTTTTATTATCGCTATAATTTATTCGATCAACTCTCCTGCATAATTCATACGAAATTGTTTTGAAATACATAGGGCTTAGTGTGGCAGATAGCAAGGGTCACCCTTGAAATATTAATAATTATAGTAATATAGAATTTTGTTCATAGATGAGAAAAATAATCGGCGGTGAAGTTTGTGCCCAGAGAATCTGTGCTTTGTCAGAATTATTAATGTAAAATGTCAAAACAATAGTGTTTATATGAACTATGGAATACCAGTAATGAGGTTGTATTCTAAGTTACCAACACCCCGGGTTTTTGTCGTTACCACTGCGTTTATTTAAGCGTGTGTTTGTGCGAAAACAAACAGTCGAAATTGGAATTAGATCTGGGTGAAGTGAGTTTACAAGAGAGAGTGTAAGCGTTCTGAAAGCAAAGGAAATGTTTGTCGCAGATTACTTCCAGAACGCAGAAAGTAAATCACTAAGTTCAAACTCGAACATCGGGGGTGGGGTGCAGAAAGAAATGCCGAAAACTCGATTTTCAGGTACTATCTCACAAATCACAATGCACGTAACCAGTCAGAAAAATAACTCACTCTCCAACAAACGCGGTAGCCAAAATACATCATTTCTTCTCGGTTCAAAAAAACCAACTGCTTTTATCCGCCGAGTATTTTTTTCATTCGTTGACAACTGGTAGAGGACGCAAAATTTTTGCATATCAAAATACTTTTATAGCGACTCCTGCGACGGACTTGTTTTTTAATCTAAATATTCCGTCTTCAGCATGTTATGCGGTATTCGTGCCATTTTTTTTTTCCGTTGTAGGATACACGTGATGCGTTGTCGCTTGGTTTGACGAGGAAATCGCCGTTTTCTTCGCTATAAAGAGATAGGCAGGCAGCGAGAGTGAAAGAGACCGCTTGCTGCTGAAAGAAGGAAGGAAGTGAACTCAAGCATTCGGCAATATTGGCGTATTACTGCCAGTGAACCCGCTTATATCCTGATAATGAAATAATTACAGCAACTACTAAGAACAAAAAGGCTGGATCCGAAAACTACTTCTCTCCTTTCAGAATAATTTGTTTTTTTTGTTTTTGTTTTTGTTTGTTTGTTTGTTTGTTTTTTCTGGACTTTATTTCATATACACTACTTTCTTGTAAAAGAAGAATTATTCTTTTTGTACCAATTTCTTCCTTATATACATCTACATAAATTTTTCTTTGGACTCGAATCGACTTGTTCATATTTGATTTTTTTTTCTTCTTGGTACTATTTTCACCCCATCGAACTTACAGGTAGACCAGCTGAATCTTCCGGGATCTAAGATTTGTTAATTGCTCTCCAGGATAAAAAAATCACAACGTGGATGGAAAGTAGAGTCCTATCGACATTGTGAACCGGAGACTTTGATTGAACTTGTAATACAGGACAGGGCCAACGGCCAGTCATGTAGACTACATCGCTCCAGTGGGGTCAGGATAGGTGTTACATTAGTTTAGTATCGTTTAACAAAATACAATTATTTGTACATGCTGGGTTTCCATCTAAGTAGTAACCGATCTAGTGACAGCAATTTTCCCCAACATTCCAGCACTCTCCGCAGTATTCTTTCTGATTTCAGTTTAATTATTTACAGTATTTACACGCGGACTAATGTTGTCATCACATCGTTTCGGCCTTAGTACCTTAATCAGGTATATGCAGATCCGGGTAACTTTCATGTAATTTTGAAACAAACACTTTATTTAATCAACAGTATCAGATTGTTCTCGATCCCGCTGCCCATGTCTAAGGATATCCCGTCTCGTTCTTAGTTAATACTTTTCAATGATGGCTAGCTCTTGCCAGGACTGGGATCACAGTCACTATAACACAAAATTTACGAACCAACAGGGTCAATTAAGCGTGAAGGACTTGGAGCCTTAAACCTAACCTGATGATGATGAGTACTTGCGCTTAGTTCAGCCTACCATGACCTTTGCAATTAGGACGCGCCATGCCACGCCCACAAGGCTGAATCATCCTCACTCCCATCGTGTTCCATTAGTAAGAAGTATGTTCTACTCAGACAGCTTATTCCCAAGAACTGCTGCATTGTGGGATATATTTCCAACAGGATGATTTCCCAATCACTCTAATCTTAACCACTTCAAGTCAAGTGTTAACCGTTATCTTTCTGACATAACCACACACTAATCCTCTACCTTGAGTGTCAGCTTGAGCCTTGTATTGTTTGAACATTAGTATAAAAAAGTAAATATTCTATTCAGTATCTCAGATTTACTCATAAGTTTCCTGACCTTAAACAGCTGTGCATGTCCCTTAGGGTACCTTGAGCAGTGCATGTCCCTTAGGGTACGGTGCACAGTGTATCTCTGTTCATGAGCGGGTGTAGTGAGGGAGAATGATAACCGGATGTTGAGTGTGTATTTTTTTTTTTAGTTTGAAGGATGAGGCAACCAAGGCGACTTGATGAATTGCATCTAATTACTTGCGTTAACCCTCAATCTGTGACGGTATGAGTGGACTGTGTTACCCGACCTGAGTTTTTTTTTTTTTTTTAACTGAGCCCCGACTATAATGTTATCCGCTGCTTTTATTTTGAGCATATTTAGCTGTAATCCATAAAAATATAAGATTGGTTCTCACGATCGGTGCACTGGGCTTCGTATATTTGCACCTTAGCGTCACTTTGTTAGAATATTTGTCTGTTGACCAACAATAATAATAATAATAATAATAATAATAAGTGCCCCCATATTGATATGGCAGTACCTTCAGACAATGTATCTTTGAAGATCTTCAAAAAGCTTTCAAAATACAAGGACCTTGAAATCGAAATCTCAAAAATGTGGTACATGGGAACATCAACAATCCCTGTTGTAGTTGGAGGCCTCGGATTGATTGGGAAAAATTGAAGGGATTCCTGGAAGCCAATGCCTTAAAGAAATACAAAAAAGTGTTCTCACGAGTACATCCCACACCATACGAAGGGCTTTGTCTATGTAAAATATGTTTGTTTTTGTTTTTTCATGCCATTTCAAACCTTTGGTCCCTGGGTGGGATACGGAAAGAAATGAGTACACATCAGAAATCAAATAATAATAATAATAATTTTGCACACTGATTCAAATGACCCTACAAAGAGACAAAAATATATTTGTGAAGGTTTTTGAAGAACTAAGCAAAGAGAAAGACCTGGAATAAATAAAAAATATATTAAAAATCTAAAACTGTTCCTGTTGTGGTTGGAGCTTTGGGTCTGATAAGGAAAGGAACTCAAGAAGAAATCAACAAAATCCCTGCTGCAACATCTTTCCAGGAAATCTAAAAAAATATTTCTATCAATAACACTTCTATCCTGCGAAGAGGTTTGTCTTTTTTTTTTTTCTTTTTTTTTTTTTGTTAAAATTTGTCCTTTGTTTAATTATATAGAAACAAGAAAACAACAAAGCCCTTCGTTTGCGCTAAATCATTGGTCATGACATGGTTGATTATTATTAAACAAATACACATCAAAATATTTAAAAGCTGATTCTTTGTTTAATTAAGTAGAAACAATAAATGATACGACAATCATTGGCATGATATAGTATATTATTATTAAACAAATACAGATCAAATATTTTGTAAAATAATATTGGATTCATAAACTTTAGATGTATACATGGAATGGCTTTTTTGGTATTGGACTGTAAAAAAAGAAAATATTTTTGATTGATCTTAAGAAATTCTTCAGTGAGGAATAAATATCTAAACACGCCTTTCAATTTAATATTTGCATTAGTTTTTTTATCAAATGAAAATGTTTAGGGATTATTAATATGACAACGATTGTTCATTGTTTCATAACATTTTGAACGACCTCCAACGTTTTATAAGATTAACACTCAGATTTGTATCAAGGTGAGCATATAGAAATTTATAGCAGTGTGAACAAATTATGATTCAGATAAAGGTGAACACATTCAGATTCACTTAACAGGGGAATAAATTCAACTTCACATCTGGCTGGACAAATTCTTTTTTATACAGGGTGGAAATATTCATATTTAAATCAAAGCGGATAAATTTAGATTTATAACCGGGTGGGTAGAGTTAAATGCACATCAGGGTAGACAAAGTTATGATTCACAGCAAGGTGAACAGATTCAGATTCACATAAGGGCTACCAAATTCAAATTCAAATCAAGCTGGACAAATTTAGATTCATATAGGGGTGAGCAAATTCAGATTTATATCAGGGCGGACCAATTTAGATTTATATCAGGATAAAAAGATTCAAATTTATATCAGGATGTAAAAAATTATCAGGACCTTGAATATGTTCTCGCTGATTTTACATGTAAAGTAATGGTTTTATTTACAAAAATTAGTAAGAAACTAAAATTATTGTCAATCCCTAGGCACTACTTTTTCCCATCTTTCTGGCAGCATTTGAATTTCGCGTCGGAAAAACGTCACGTCTTTTGAGGCTAACCACAAGTCGACCCATTTTTGGCAACTTCATTAGAATGAAAGTGCTGCTCAGCCATGCCATGTGCCATCGTTCGGAAGAAGTGATAATCGGACAGGGCAATGTCTGGTGAATACGGCGGGTGTGGTTGGACTTCCCATTTAAGCATTTCCATGTAGGTTTTCACCTGTTTCACATGTGGCCTAGCATTGTCATGTCACAAAATCCCTTTGTCGTGTCTCTTCTCGTAAAGCATCCATTTTTTTCTTCAATGCTCGGCTCAAACGCATCAATAGGAGTCGATATCAATCTCCCGTCACGGTTTCAGTCGGCTTGACCAGCTCATCATAAACTACACCCTCCTGATCCCACCAAATGCAGAACAAAAGCTTCAAAACATGGATATTCAGCTTTGTTGCCAATGTTGATGCATGGCCGGACTTAGCCCACGATCTTCTACGCTTAGGCTTATTGTAGTGTATCCACTTTTCATCGCCGGTCACAATACGATGCAAAAAACCTTTCCTTTTCTGCCGTTGAAGCAGCTATTCACACGTTGCAAGACGCCGTTCGGCGTCTCTCGGCTTCAACTCGCACGCCCCCACACCCAATGTCTTTGCTTTTGAATCATACTTGATGCTTTCAAAAATTTCTAAACTGTTGTCTGATCAACTCCTAATGATTTTGAAAATTCAGATTGCGCCTGATATGAATCTTCATGAAATAATGCCTCGAATTCTTTGTCTTTAAACTTTTTCGGTGCGCCAGAGGATTCTTTATCTTCAACATCAAAATCATTATTTTTGAAGCTTCTAAACCACTCTCTGCATGTTGTTTCCGACAGAGCATAGTCGTCGTAAGTCTCAACAAGAATTCTGTGTGCTTCAGCTGTTGATTTCTTTTGAATAAAGTAGTGCCGTAAAATTCTCGGCAAATACGCTTTCTTTGGCACGAAATTCGACATGTTTAACGCTATGAAAAACAAAGTTGTTTACACTTCGGCGAAATGAAATACACTGAATTTCAAACTTGCTTATAGTACTTCCTTATAGATGCGCTACCATCTGAAACTATAGACATGCAGTTCTAGAAACGGCATCTGTTGAAAAACAGCTAGAAATTATTCAATATGCTAATATATAGGGGTTAACAAATTTAAATTTGTAATTAGGTGGACAAGTTTAGATTTATATCAGGGTGGAAGAATTCAGATTTGTATCAGGGTGGACAAATTTAGATTTAAAACCGGGTACACGAAGTTATAATTCACATGAAAATGGACGCATTCAGATTCACATAAGGGCGAACAAATTCAAGCTCACACTAGGGTGGACAAATTTAGATTCATATCGGGATGGACAAATTCAAATTTATAACAGATTGGACAAAGTTAGATTTATAACCCAGTGAAATAATTCAGATTTGTATCAGTGTGGACAAATTTAGATTCATATCTGAATGGACAAAGTCAGGTTTATATCAACGTGCACAGATTTAAATTTATATCTGAGTGGACAAAGTTAAATTCACATCAAGGTGGTCAAATAATTATATCAGCATGAACTAATTTAGATTTATATCTGGTTGGAGAAATTCAGATTTATATCGGGGTGGACAAATTCAGATTTCTATCAGGGTGAACAAATTTAAATTTCTATCAAGGTAGATAAATTTAAGTTTTTATCAGGGTGGTAAAATTCAGATTCATATAAGGGTGGACAAATCTTTTTTTAGTCACTAACGGTTTCATTATACACTTTATTTACATTATTCAGACTATTGTCCTCAGCTTTATTGCCATGTTTATTACAACGTTTCAGCCGTTGTATGCTCCGGCCTTCTTCAGGACACATGGCACAGTGGATAAAGGCGTTAGTTAGATCCAGTGACAGGACCCAAAGTGTGTGAGTTCAATACCCGGTTAAGGCAGTGGAGAACTTTCAGAGGGAAATTAACAGGAGATAAATGATAACTGACATCCATTAAACATGGCACGTGGAACTAGAACAATCTACCCTAGTGAGCAAAATAAAAGGTTTAGTTCGACATTTCAACCGCCTGAAGAAGGCAGGAGGGTACAACGGCCGAAACGTTGTAATAAATATGGCAACAAAGATGAGGACAATAGTTCGAATAATGTAAATAGTGTACATAATACCTCATCTCAGAAATATAGACAGAGTTTCATTATTTCTCTTTTTCACAAATCTCTTCTATTTCTGATTCGCCAAATTCCTATCCTGATAAATACTGATTTTTTTTTCCCCCAAGAATTTGCCTTCTCTCAATGTACGCTTTCACGGAATAACGCCATCCATTTATCCCAGGGAAAAAAAGGTTTCTTCGAGTTTTTAAGAAAATATTCTTACCGTTTCCATTTCCAGTAAGAATTATTTGGACAGTGTGTAAGAAAAAAAAATACGTATAGAATCTCACCATTTTCCCCAACTTGAGCAATTTCCTGAATTCCCATAATACATTATTTAAAGATTCAAGCGGAAGTGAGATTATCACCTTTGCACATATTCACCAGAAACATAAAAAAAATTTCTTTGTTTCTCTTTCCATAATCGATTAAGATCTTTCCATGACGGCAAAACTGTTTTAGTTTCAACCTTAAAGAGACTCTGAGGATTGAAATAATAAAGTATCGAACCAAGTCTGCGAATCTGTGTCCTGGTGTAGAAACATATAACACAGGCTTATGTCATTATAACTGAAAGTTATGCTGTGATTCTAATGTCAAACGTATAGGAGATAATTTGAGGATGAAAAATAAGGGCGGAAAGACAGTAAATCCACTTAATCTCAACGCCTTAAGTCACGTGACTGGATCACGTGTTTTGTTCTTCATTCGACCACGTTTTTCACTGACGTGTCCTCTTCCAAACTATGTTACTGTGCTGAATGAATTTGCATTTATTTTCAGTTTTTTTTTTTTTTTTTTTTTTTATTTATTTTTTGCTATAAAAAATTGTGTTCTCGTGTGTTTGTATGTGTATGTACGTGTGTGTGTTTAAGAGCGCGAATAAAATTGATCAAGAGTCCTATGGCGTATGACGATAAACTACATCCGGCAGCAAGGCCTCAGATTGGGAGGATTTTTTGAGGAGCGGTAAAATACCTCTTAATTGCTCTTGTTCGCAGGTCCACCTTGACCCGGAGTGGTATCACCTGTTAGGATCCCAACTACGGGCAAATGTAGAACCCTCAAATAAAAACAAAACTCTATGTAAGTATAAAAATACATATTTATAATAAAAATACCAGCAATATATTTTTTATATAAAAAAATGACCAACCATACATATTTATAGCAAAATGACCAACAGTACATTTTATCAGTAGTTGAATGTTATATTAGTTTGAAGTATCAAAGTGGGTGTTGTCTACTGTAACCGAGTAGAACAATCTAGCAGGTAACAGTAATGGACTGGTCCTCATCGTAGTGGTAGGCAATAGGCGTAGGCAATATGCGAAGTCAATAGGCGTCGTCCCTGTACCTCCACATCAGCCTGTATTTATGGCTGACACCAGACAATCATATTACTGTGAGGGGGAACCAGGTGTATGCATATTCTTTATATCATAACCCATAGAGGTGTTGATATGCCGCTAAACAGAACTAACCAACCAAACGAACAACATGACCTTAATCCATATAATATCTGACAATGTCTTAAATCGAACTATAACCACCGCCTCTAATAATTATGTCCACACAAATATATATATATATATATATATATATATATATATATATATATATATATGCACAAAAGCTAAGTATCATCTACCATGTATTCAATTGCGAAAGCAGAATAATATATCCTATTTTTATTACTTCATAGGCCCTAAGAAAATTAAATTCTGGCATTAAATGACCCATAAGGTTTTGATATGCCATTAAACAAACAAATCAACCAATCATATAAGTGATAAAAAAATTAGCGTGTCTAGACAACCTTTTGCGATCGAATTGTTTGTATCTATATCTATAATTCTCAAAATATGAGTGTGTATATATATGTGTGTATGCATGTGTGTGTATGTATGTGTGTATGTGTGTGTGTGCGCGTGTGCGTGTGTGTGAGTGTGTGTGTGCGCGTGTGCGTGTGTGTGTGTATGTGTGTGTGTGCGTGTGTGTGTATGATCGGATGCTGTTTATGCGTTTCCCCAGTTTTCATCCGATTATGATGATTTTTTTGTTTCATAGATGATTCTTCAGTGCCGCTTTTGAGTCCAAATTGTTGGCGACAATGGCTCTCCACTACTTCCTGTCCATTACAACACTCAGCAACGTTTTACTACTTACTATCTGTTCTTGGATATATATCTTTCATAAAAACTTTAATAAAAATAAATAGTTTCATATATTATTTATAATAATAAATAATAATTTGTTTTTGATTTTGTCAACTGCGCAGTATAGTAGACTAAGTTAAGCAACGTCTGTTAGTAAAAGGACACCATGACGCAATTCACAGTTCCCTTTTCAAGGCCAAATTGTTACCCCCACCCAATTTGGGGATGTGCCACAGTTGCGCCCAAATGTTGTTACTAATATTGATTTTCAGGTAGGCTAACAAATTCCCAGTAATGAAAGACCCAGACAAAGACATAATTTGACTACACGGGTTTCTGCTCTCGCGACCGTCATCAGGCAAAACGTGGAGATTTCCACATATTATTAAAAATAATTTTATTTTCTTTCTATCTGTTAGTAAACCGTATTTCTTTCTTGAACTTTCTTTCCTATATATATATATATATATATATATATATATATATATATATATATATATATATATATATATATATATATATATGTATAATCGTATCTATTTATAGTATGTAAATAAATGAAAGGTGAATTCAACAATTGAAAAACATTACATACCTAATTCCTAGTATCTCATGAGGATTTTTAATATCACTTTCAAAATAGATACTTTGTCACAAGAGGAATCAGCAAGAGCCGACATTGAGTTGACCCGCTTAGTTTTAATTAGTAGAATCTATTTAATAGAATAAGGCAAGTACTTTTCTAAATAACATATCGATTGATGTAGTTTCATCCAAATCTATGCACTTCTACATAGTAAATAATTTAGATTTTACAAGAATTCAATCCCTATATAAGGGCTTTCGCTAGCTCACAAAATACAGAATTGTTAAGTCATCAATCTGAACAGATAGATTGTCAGATATTAAAATGATAGCTACTTACTCATACGTAAATACATGATTCTTATTTTTCTATGTGCCACCTGCATTCAGGACATAAGCGATCACGGCTCTCCACAACTTCCTATAAACTTATAACCTTGTTACACCACCAATTAATAATTTAATTTAAGAAAATGATCTTTGCTAAGGTTCCACGCACCGTTTGCTTGACCTAATCATCTATTCACATAACACGCAGATGAGTGACACGCCTTCAATAGGTCCTTGTGAGTGTTGTTTTCCAATAGATGATTAGGTCAAGCAAATACTGTGCGTTAAATAAAATTATCTTAAATTATTTCAAAATTAACGTTAATTGGTTGGTGTAACGGTTATAAGTCCTTAAAGGAAGATAGGAGAGAGCTATGTTCAAATTTCGATCCCGCCTCTTCAGTTTACTTTTCGATAGTACCTTTGATAAATTTCTGGGATGAGGAGTCATCCTTATGTACATTATTTACATTCGCACTATTGATCGCATTTCGACCGTTGTGCATTCCGGCCTTCTTCAGGAAATTTCAGACTACACGACTTCTTTAACCTACGTGAGTAGATTGGTTCTCGTTTCGATGCCCATGTCGAGGGATATCTTTTCTTTTCTTTTTTCAGTGATTGCTAGTACTGGTCCCTGTAACTCTAAGTCTGGACTACCTGGCCCACGTATTGAACTCATATTGCTAAATTCCCCAAAATATCGTTTTACTCCAAATTAAGGTCGATATGCCGTAAAACAAAATAAACCCAAACCCAAGATATTATCATTTAATTCAATTAGTTGTCATCACTTTCCTCCGTCTCATAATTGTGGTTCATGGCGGCATTTGGCGCAGAATAGTGCAATGGAATGCCGGCTCCTTTTGCACCGGTAATGTTGCAATTACTCCATCCATCCTCTCAGAAGTTAGAGAGGCAAACCTACAAAATGATTTGAATTCAGATGTTTCCATTTTCCCATACAGATTGCCAACCAAGATTATAGGTTTCACTCCGCCCTGCTAGTTAGCCATAGTTGGGCATGGATCTATACCTTCCCCAATGATATTAATACGTAAGCAAATGCAATTTGATTTTATATATACAGTGAGGGGAAATAAATATTCGTACACTTGAAAAATTGTATTTTTATAAATGTAAAAGCCTTAAATAAAACAAATCTCGGCACATTTTATGTATAACGACACATACTATTAAAAAATAATAATAAACTTAATTAATTTCTATTCTAACAGAAATTAATGCATTTTTTTCATTTTAACTGATGAAAAAAGTATTCGTACAAAACAAAAAATGCATATTAACTTAATTTAATACTTTATGGAATATCCTTTATTGAGTTCAACAGCTACCAGCTATATATATATATATATATATATATATATATATATATATATATATATATATATATATATATATATATATATATATATATATATATATATACCCATAAATATAGCTTAAAATTATATTTATATTGATATTTACATATCTCGGAGGAGGCACAGAGGAGTAACGGATAGTGGCTCGGACTCAGTAATCGGAGAGTTCGAATTCCTGTCGAAACTATTACATTTATATACATGCCAATACTCTTGGGAAAGGTATGAATCCTCTTCTTTCCCACCTAGCTATGGGTAAATAATAGGACATCTTCGGTTCTTTGATTGCTACTGGTCTACCTCAGAATGAAATGGCAAACTACTCCGGGAAAAAATCTGCCTCGTCAGTGTCTAAGCGTATATCGCGCTTGGTACATGATTGATATATTGTATGTCTTCTCGACGATTTATAAATACGGGTCAGTGATGCATTGTGGGTAGACAACACTAAGGATTATTTAGGCGTAATAACATTATCGATAGATAATAGTAGATAGAGAGAGAAAGAGGAATAGATAGATAGATATATAGATAAATAGATAGATAGATAGATAGATAGATAGATAGATAATGAGATAGATAGATAGATAGATAGATAGATAGATAGATATAAAGAGAATGAGATAGATAGATAGATAGATAGATAGATAGATAGATAGATAGATA
Source organism: Acanthosepion lycidas (assembly GCA_963932145.1). Taxonomy (NCBI): domain Eukaryota; kingdom Metazoa; phylum Mollusca; class Cephalopoda; order Sepiida; family Sepiidae; genus Acanthosepion; species Acanthosepion lycidas. The sequence goes on along the minus strand of OZ010587.1, from coordinate 106,508,840 downwards.
ATGAGATATATATTAAGATAGATAGATAGATAGATAGATAGATAGATAGATAGATAGATAGTGATTTTTGTGTGTAAATGCTAATAATCTACCCGACGAACTTGTCTTTCCCCGTCAATAGAGAGCTACAAACCAAAATGGCTCTTTTTCCTCGATCAATCCAGAGAAGCAGACGGTTTTTCTTCTTTTAGCATCTGCTTCTCGGGCCTGATTTTTTTTATTTTTTGTGAAGCCCAATTTTAAAATATATGCATGAGAACTGATGGAGAATAATTACCGCCCTAGGTAGGGGTTACAAAAAGAAAAAAATGTGTACATGACGAACAAGGTGACGTCTTCCTTCTTTTTTCGCAACGTTCAGTGTGCGCATGCGCATACAAATAATGTCAAGACATTTCCGGTTATTTATATTCACTTTTACGAGAAATGGCATTCAACGATATTTTGTGCATGGTGCATACACAAGGGGATATACTTACCCTAGCAAGTTATATATGTATATATTATGTATATACAAATATGTATGAATGCGTGAAGGCACATTTATTATATAGTATATGTCTTATTTTACAGTATATATACACGAAAAGGTTTTATATATTCCCTTGTATATATAGAACCATACGAGTATAGTAAATTTTGCTGTTTTGAAGCAAATGCAAGCGTAAATGTCTGCATTTGTATAAATGCTTTTTAATATATCAATTCTTTGCTTTTTTTTCTTTCCCTCTCTGTCTGTCTGTCTCTCTTTTTCTTTCTCCCTTTCTGTCTCTGTCTCTCTCTTTCTCGCGCGGGCGCTTATTTTCTTTTTATCTTCTTTGTGAGATTTTAGTTTCTGAAATATACCCAGCTTTCTTTTTTTTTTCTTTCTTTCTTTTATGTTCTCTCTCCCTATCTCCACTATTACATATTTACATTTCTTACGCTCTCTCTGTCTCTCTCGCTTCCTCTCTCTCTCTCTCTCTCTCTCTGCCTCTCTTTCCCTTTCCTCTCCCTAATGACACTTTATGGAAATATGCACAATTCTTTCCTTCTTTCTTTCTTTCTTTCTTTCTTTCTCCCCGATTGTGAAGGCATAAACATGTCTTTCTTTTTTGTTTGTTTGTTTGTTTGAATGTCTCTTTCTTTCTTTCTTTCTTTCTTTCTTTCTCCCCGATTGTGAAGGCATAATCATGTCTTTCTTTTTTGTTTGTTTGTTTGTTTGTTTGAATGTCTCTTTCTTTCTTTCTTTCTTTCTTTCTCACACTCTCTAGCTCACTGCAAGATCTCTTTGTGCAAATATAAACATGACTTTCTTTCTTTTTTCTTTCTTTCTTTCTTTCTTTCTTTCTTTCTTTCTTTGCTCTACATTCCTCTCTCCATCCACTCATACTTTATGGAAATATGCGCAGTCCTTTCTTTATTTATCCACTGATATTATGTGGAAGCGGTTCTTTCTTTCTTTCTTTCTTTCTAATCACAATTTCAAATATTATTATCTAAGTTAATGTTTTCACAATAGAATTAGTCTTAACCAACAAATGTTGCCAAAGATTTCTCAATATACTTATATGAACAAACTACTGGGTGAATTTCAGATAATAATATTGATTTTTAGTAAAACGAATATCGATAATAACTTGTTTAATAAGTGTCTAGTTTCATTCATGCAAACTTAGTGTTTCAAAAAATGCCTGCCACAGAAGCATATATTTCGCTAACGCATTATCCTATAAATACACGAATAACGTATTGTTTTATTAATTCACATATCAATATTTGCTACTTAACATCCCATAAACTTCATCCATCTTTTATCCATTGAATTTCTTATTGTTTTAACTGAAACATTGTTTGTAGCAGTCATAATGTTTCCTTGAATAAATAAATATGCTGAGGTTCTTATTCTACACCCTTATGCAAATTAATTGAAACAAAACGAATATTTCCGTCATTATTTACTTTGTTTTCGTATTTTTCCAATGAAATATGACCCAATGCATATGTTAGTACTTTGTATGTCCATTCCACGTAGTCTTTCCCTGCAGATTGACCACAGATTCTCGATTGGATTTAAATCAGGAGAGTTTCCGGGCCAATCTATAGTGCTTTGATTTGCTCACTGGTATAGCTTGCCATTGTGTTCCTGCAGTGTTACGCTTGCTTGGAGTAACGTCCATCGCAGGACAACTAATCGACAGGCAAGACAATAGTGTCTGGGCTTGATGAAAATCTAATGCAATCACGGATGACGCAATATTTTTCAAGTCCAAACAAATTCCCTCTGACATCCCGAAAATAGATTCATATTACTGCAGAACACTACAAATGACCTAATTTGAAGAAAAAAATAGAAATCGATTACACACTGTCACTCTAGTGGGGTCTAAAACTGACCGTATGGTGAAAGAAAGGAAACTAAAGTGTATGTTTCAATTAATTTGTACCAGGGTGTAATATACATCTATTTAACTGACGACTCAGAAGTTTACTGTTGGATTAATATCTGGAGAGGCTAGGAGCCATTAATCTGGTATATTTTTAAACTTTTTTTTTTTTTGGCAAGGTGGGCAATAGTAATGTTCATGGTAATGTTAACATTAGCTGTTTCCTTATAAGGAAATATTTGACATTCACAGTACTGCTTTCGGTTGAAATTTATAAAGTCTTTCTCTTAAAACAATTTTTTAGTAAAATAGGTTCCTCAAGTCCAGTAGCTGTTATTGCTCTTTCAAGCACAAGTACTGATGGGGAGGAGTCATTCCTAACATTTCATTTCAAGTAGGGTAGAATATCAACATCTTGATTATGTCATTATTTTCTTTTCAAGTTACATGTGATATCCATTTCAGTTGTTGCTACTTTTGGTAGTCCTCCATTTTTTTATTTTTTTTTTTTTTGTTATTTGGTACAGTCTTTTGCTATTGATTCTGTAGCCCCAGTGCACAAGGTTCAAGGACGATCTTTGCCAAGACTCGCTCCCCACTCAGGCTTCACTCGCTCAAAGTCATTTTAACAATTAATCGTAGAAAGTGTTTGAATGCAGATGACAGTTTAGATATTTCTGAACGGGTCTGGCGCCATGCATCACATCTATATGAAAGTCTCAATCTGGCGAGGCTACTTTTCAGAATCTGAAGAAGCATTTGTCTTGTATGGATAGGCGCTTTAGCTTAAAGCATCTTGGCTGTGACCAGTGCCCCTCCAAGTATGTCTTCTGCTCACAGTAATAAATTTCTGCATTTATCTCGGCAGGAGATCTACATTTTCTCTTACTTCGGTACCAAATGAAAAACTTTAATTTACTTCTTCTCTGTTCCTTACCTTTTTCAATGCTAGCCCAAATCTCTATTGCAGACATTTGGTTCATCCAATGTAGCTCTACATTCATCACTATGTTTCCATTTACCTGTATAAGTTTAAAGACAGTAAAATCGACATTGCTAACCGAACGCACATCTGTGGCCTAATCGGTTAACGACACGTCAGACTATATGACGGCTCCGTATAGGATACAGGTTCGATTCCTGTCGGAGGATAAATATTTTGTATGAACATTTCTTGGACATTCAGGCCGGTAAATATTGTTTATAATAAACAGAGCATTTACTTAAATATTTGCATTTATAAAAACAATGTATAAACATAAAAATGTCTTCAAAATTATTGTCGGACTTTTATAATGTGTGACGTCATTTGTTTACATTTGGATACGCCATGAACAGATATGAATGTACGTGAGAAAATCATGTCTTATATATACATATATATATGTGTGTGTGTGTGTATCAGGAGGAGGTATGGTGGAGTAATGGATAGAAACTTGGATTGAGGAATCGGAGAGCCGAGTTTGAATTCCATACCATTGGGAAAGATATGAATCATCTTCTTCTCCCGCCAGCTATGGCTAAATAGCAGGACAGACTGGGTTCTATAGCCTTGGATGGCAACTGGTCTAAGAGAAAGACAACTCTGAATTCAAAACCTGCGAGGGTTCGTCTCTGTATTCGGCCCTTCAAAAACTGTGGATGGTCCTGCGCGAAACCTTCACCACTATAATCAAATCTCATGTGCTGTTGTCGGGCTGTCAGTTTCCTGATCTCTTTGACCCTCTTACGTAGAATTCGACTGGACAGTCGAGTATATATATATATATATATATATATATATATATATATATATATATATATATATATATATATATAGAGAGAGAGAGAGAGAGAGAGAGAGAGAGACAGACAGACAGAGAGAGTCAGAGAGACAGAGATAGATAGATAGATAGATAGATAGATATGAACATGACTGAGATAGATAGATAGATAGATAGATATGAACAGATTGAGATAGATAGATAGATAGATAGATAGATAGATAGATATGAACATGACTGAGATAGATAGATAGATAGATAGATAGATAGATAGATATGAACAGATTGAGATACATAAATCCACAGATACGAACATACTGAGATTGATCGAGCGATAGATATGAACAGACTGAGATAGATAGATCGACAGACTGAGATAGATAGATAGATAGATAGATAGATAGATAGATAGATATGAGCAATATATTATGATATTAATGAAACGATATATTGGATCCACAAGGAGATCCTATTCACGTCAAATATAAGATCGACTACTGAAAAAAAATTATACTGAACAATTATAAAAAAAACGAACTTCAAAACACTGCAGTTGAGGTGCTGTTCAATGCTTAGATGGTACTGTAATCTTGGATGTGCGAGTGGTATGTTGGTAATTGTAAATCAGAAAGCCGACTTTTAATTCCACTTATGTTCGTATATTCATTTACGCGCAAATACCCTTGGGAATGCTATGTATCCACCTCTTCTCCCCACCCCCCATCTATGGGTTAATAATTAATACTTGTCTCACTAAATCATTATTATCTCAAAAAAATTTATAGAATCTAAAAAAAAATTTATAGAATCTAAAAATGTTTTCTGGCTTTAAATAACCTACACAAGGGTTGATAAGCCGTAGAAAACGAATCAATCACTGAAAGCTGCACAGACATTTAGATTTATATCCATTCTCTGGACTATAAATATATAAAAACTTCAGTCGACATAAATTAGGGGATCAGTTTATATATTGATTGTAATATAGAATTGATCCCCACTTTATATTCACATTATAATCGCTTGTTTGTTTATCAAATTCGGATTAGGTATGAATACCCCCTATTCTCACCCAGCTATGGATTAATTAGTAAGACTTTTATTACTAAACCTTCATTATCTAAAAAAAATCTTAGAATCTAAAAATATATTCTGGCTTTAAATAACCTGCAAAGGGTTGATAAGCCGTAAAAAACGAATCACTCAATCAATCGATCAATCAATCAAATGTCTTGTTAATGGCATCAAACATCCCCTTCATCTATTTCTCTGGTTGATTACTGCTATTAACACAACATTCCGGCCGATCTAGTGTTCATCCTTCTTTACGCGGACGACACTACTATTTACTCCTGCCTCAAAAACAAAATCTAGTGTCGCTGACAAACCTAACCTGGCCGTTTGTCTCGAAAAGGACCTCCAATCGCTTGTGGAGTCAGACAGGAATTGGCTGGTTAAATTTAACGCCTCAACAACAAAACTGCTCTCTTTTACTCACCACAGAGAACCATCCCTGCCCGCCCCCACCCATTAGAATGTCTGACGGTCAACTCCATGAGAGCACCTCTTTGCGACTGCTCGGTCTCACATTGACTAGTGACCTGAGATGGAACAAATACATTGAGTCAATAGCTTCGTCCACCGCAATGAAAGTTGGCTCCCTGTGCCGCGCCAGGAAATTTTTCTCGTCGGAGTTGATCCTTCAAATCTACAAATAAACCTTTCTTCCTTGCATGGGGTATTGCTGCCATATATGGTCTGGATCCCCTTCTGTTTGTCTCAAGGTTCTTGAAAAAATCCAGAGACGGATATGCAATGTAATTGGCCCTGATCTGGCATCTCGTCTGCAGTCGCTCTCTCACAGACGTGCCATCGCCCCCCTCTGTCTTTTTTACAAATACTTTCATGGTAATTGCTCCGATGAGCTGCTTTCGCTAGTTCCCAGACTTCATGAATTTAAGCGTTCAACTAGGCTGGGCTCTCGCTCTCACCCTTTCACTGTCGAAACTGTTAAATGTAGCCGTCGCTTCTACTCCAATAGCTTCATGTCTCGCACTTCTCGCCTGTGGAACTCCCTTCTATTTTCTTGTTTCCCTGATAGCTATAATCTCCAACTATTCAAATGTAATGTCAATCGACGTCACCAGATCCCTTGATCTATCCCCTATCCTTCTCGTCATCCTTTCCTCTATCACTCCTCTTTGTTCTTGCTCCAACTCTCTGTAAACCTTTGCATGCTAGTGGCTTCCAGTCTTGCTTGGGGTGAAACGCTTAAAAAAAGAATCTGTGAAAAGAAATTATAGACAAGATATTTTAAAGCCAATATGGAGAGGTTGCCTTTTTCTCCTGAATTAAACTTGAGGAGTTCATTTGAGAGACAATTACTACAGTGAGTTTTCACTGGATGGGGGCTAAATTTTCACACGGGGGCCGAACTACTGGCAGTATATCCGGGTCGATGATGAGATGAGATCTCAGAAATCAACGGCGAGGGCGGAGAGTCCCCACCAATGGAACAAACATCTGCGTCCGTAGCCAGTTCGAACCTTCAAGTCAGGAGACATCAGCCGCGGTCTGATCAGGTGAGGAATGGGTTCCGCCAGGTTTATTTTACTAGTGACACACTACGCATGAATGCATATCTACTGAGACGTGTGGAGAGAGCTGGTCAGATGCTCACTTACACAGTGATCCTATGACATTCCAGGTCATAGGACTGATGATGGCCATGAAACCTGGCGAGAAATGAAGATTAGATGTTCGAAAACTTTATGTTAAAAACATTAGATATAGAAAATATGCGATTTCAGTGTCAGTTAGATAGAGTATAATATAGCGCTCCAATACTAAAATGTCGTCGGCGGTGGTCATATTGATTTTCGTTTTTTTTTTTTTTTTAGCAAAACGGCTGTTTTTCAGTTTTAATGGAAGTGAATACTTTCAGTGACCCATATCCCTAACCTTGGCGATTCCAGTACTGTTGTCTTGCTTTCGCCTTTCACCATCAAAGTAAAACATCAGAAGGTTGTGGCACCAAGCCAGATAAATACTTAGCCGTCAGTCGGGTGTCACGCATTCGCTACAGCTACCCAGAACCTTGCTTTCAGGGAGTATCAACACCGTCTGCACTGTCGGTGGGCGCAGTTAAAAATATCGACAGAGTTCGTCAAGTCACATGCTTCCTAGGCGCCACTCAAGACCTCCCATTTACTGAAACATAATCGTTTACCTGTGGACTTGTTAGCGGATGTCGCTAAAACGTATAACAATTCACGAACGGTCTGAATATGAAACACAGTTTAGAGCATCGAAATTAAGCAAAGTTGAGCCTGGTCAGTACTCAGAAGCGTGACCCCTGGGGAATATCCGGTCCTGTAAACTACACGACAGAACTAGCAAGCGATCAATAGCTACAATCTCGTTACTTCTACTAACAAACCTCGATATGTGGAAACGCTTCTGATCTTCGTAAAAAAAAAATTCCTGGTACATAGTTTAACGATAGCTAGGAATACGCAAAATTTCTATGGCATTTTTAAAAAAGCTAAAAAAAGCACAAACAAATATATCGTCTAAGTTAAATTAATAAAACGAATGGAAGGAAAAAAATTCAAGAAAACTAGAGTCCAATACTACACTCATATTTATAAATCACTGAATTAACATGATTGGGGGGGGTCCCTACGAATGGAAGATAACTGATAACTGACATCCATTAGACATAGCACGTGGAACTAGAACAATCTACCCCAGTGAGCGAAACAAAAGGTTCAGTTCGACATTCCAACCACCTGAAGAAGGTCGGAGCATACAACGGCCGAAACGTTGTAATAAATATGGCGACAAAGATGAGGACAATAGTCCGAATAATATATATATATATATATATATATATATATATATATATATATGGTACAAAATTTAACGATACCTAGGAATAAGCAAAATTTATATGGCAGTTTTAAAAAAGCTAAAAATTTAGAGAAGGATTACGTTTCATTTGAATGATCATAATTCAATCTCAGAACATTTTAACGAATACTCATGTCCCCAATAACAGTTTAGACAGATATTAGTCGAATCAGCAAAAACTTAAAGACCTTTAGATCAGAAAATTGCAGCCCCAAATAAAGTCAGATGCGAGTATAACAACAAAGTACTTAAATGTTTGCAGCAGCAAAGTGTTATATAAAAAAATACTAAATTAAAATAGTACAATTAAAAATATCTTGAATATTTTGAATATACGGTGTTAACGCATAAGATATCCATCAAGATATGGAACCCCTAAAGATGGTCAAAATAAAGTTATTTGTAAAAAAAATGGGATTTTTCTTTATCAGTTTTTCTATAGCCACCAAGAAATTAATTCGTAGACTTGAAAGGATTAAAACTAAAATAAATAGACATAATACGTCTGAATTACTTAACGAAACATGCTTGAATATATATATATACATACGCGGTACTTAGTGGAAAGTGCTCAATATCTGTGATAGAACAAACGTATTCAGTTGTATGGTTATGAATTTTGCAGCATGAAAGCCAGGGATACAAACGCATATATATATATATATATATATATATATATATATAATTTAAGACATTTTTTAATGTTTATATGTTCTTTTTATAGATACAAATATTTAAGTAAATGCTCTGTTTATAATAAACAGTATTAACGACATTTACCGGCCTGAATGTCCGAGAAATTGTCATTGAAAATATGCGTCCTCCGACAGGAATCGAACCTGTATCTATACTGTCATATAGCCTGACGTGCTTTTACCGATTTCGCCACAGAGGAGCGTTTCGGTTAGCAAGGTGGATTTTACTGTTTTTAAACTACAATTCTCCATGATTTATATCTATAAAAAGAACATATAGACATAAAAAAATGTCTTGAAATAATTATCGAACTTTGTCCATTTCATAATATATATATATATATATATATATATATATATATATATATATATATATATATATATATATATATATATATCACCGTTTATATTACCAGTTTCATTAAAGACGATTGACAAGGTACCTTGTTTGCATATGATTTCTCTTCTGGGCATGGTTTGCGTAAAAACTGTCCAAATGTTTTAGATATCCGAGCGCTTTCGGATATTCTGTTAGCCATTATCGTGGATTTCTTTTTTGTTTTGTTTTTCAACTGGTATATATGTTTATCTATAATGTTGAGAATGTTTATTTTTAGTTATTTTCTAAACACGATCAACAACTTGTGGCCGTGTTCATGGCTGGTATTATTGATTCTTGGCTTTTTTTTGTTATCAATATTTCCATTTCTTTTACAAATTGATGAGGCTCTTATGTTTGTATTTTGCAAACGGAATTTGGTGTGTTTTTAAATGGATCCTAAATGAGTTATGATCAGAGTGATGTAATGTAAGTCTTCTTGATAGACATGTATTGGTATGCTCAGTATAATTATTCATGAATTTGGTTTGATCACAAAAGCAATTCCTTAAGGACCATGAAAATTCATAAATTATATTGTTTCTCTGTAATTTGGATCTTGCAGGTGAATTATTGCTGTTGACAATGAGGTTAGCTGGTTTAAATTTTTTACAATATATAGTTAATTTGATTTTCTTGTTCTGGTCAATAGACGTTGCGTATTTCTTTCTAATGTTTCTAAAGAAAAAAATGCTTCCTGCTTATAGTTAACAACTATTTGATTTTTATAGAAAATGTTAATGTTATTGTTTTAATTTGGTTATCTATCAAGTAGTTCGGGAAGAAATAAAACGTAATGATTGTTGATATTTCTTATTTGAAATAGACCCTTCATTTTAAATTTATTAAACTGCGCGTATTACGTCTACCAGCGTGCTTATTCGAGAAAGGTTAGTAAAGCAAACTGTTTCTCCTGGCAAGACTCGAAAAGAGGTTCCCCTCTGTAATAAAAAAAAAACACTGTTTAACCCAGTATGATTTAATGCTTGCCAACGAAGAACGTCCATGCCAGCAGGATTCGATTTGCCTTCTTTTTAAAGAGAGCACATCTTCATTCATATTATTTTATCAAAAACTTCATATCTGTTTTTAATTCGAAAAGTAAACAAAAAACTTGTAAATAATCAATGAATTCAATTTTAGTCCAACGTTTTTATGACTTAAAAAGTTACAAACTTGGAGTAATAAAAATATCATATTAACCATCAATCCATGAATTCTTCATATATATACATACATACATACATATATATATATATATATATATATATATATATATATATATATATATATATATATATATATATTAGGTTGGTGCAACAATAATGTCGTTTTCTCACATATGTTACTATGTGAGAAAACGACATTATTTTAATTAAAATAAATAGAAAAAAAACTTGTCTATATTATTTAATGAAACATGCATCAATATATATATATATATATATATATATATATATATATATATATATATATATAAGTCGACATTAAAGTTAACACACAGCATCTGTTTCATGCTCATAAGCAATCGTTAGGCCATATGTGTTGTGCTCTTCTGGTCAGTGATGCATCAGTCACATGTATATATAAATAGTTGAGCAAAAACATAACACATTTGCGTTTAAGTATGAAACAGACCGTCGCCGTTCTGTGTTGACTATAATATCTATTTTATATTTACATATGCTCTATTCTTGATATTTGGCGTTTTAAGCCTTAAATATAGCATTTAAAAAAATAGGTATCACTCCATGCAAGGCAATAAAGCCACTACGACACAAGGCGTTAACGAGTGTGGAAGAATTCGGAATAGAAACATTAATAACAGATGGAGCGATAAAAGAGTAATCAGGAGAAGAGTAGATAGCAATTGACATTACATTTAAATTTTTGCAGATTAAAGTTGGCATTGAACTGGAAGGGTGCTCTAAAAGCAAGAAGTTCTAGAGTAGAACTTGCGGCCACATCTAGCCAGCTCAACTGGAAATTGATGAGATCTCGACGTCAGTCTAGTACTGTGTTTAAATACAAAAAGTCTAGGTACCATAGCGAAGAGCAATATTTATTTCCGCTTATTTACAGAAAATGTGGCACAAGGTCAATAATAAAGAATGGTGAAAAAGAATGGTTTTCTTCTGTCTTAAATATAAACTTATCTAGCCTCAAACACTGACCCAAACATACCACAATATTCCTAACACCAAAACAACGGATTCTTACTTACCTTTCTTACTACATCCACCATAATACCTCATTGTCTCTATGAAAATGTTAACTAGTCCCCATATGCACAATTCATTGTCTATAGCGAAGAGCTCGCCCGAATAATTACCGTGAAAGTATTTATAGAAAAGACATAGAAAGGTATCTTTACGGCGGTGGGAAAGTGACTGAAGCCGAGCCACCATATCAGGACCGATAATATAGCTGATTCATTTTTCGATCTTATCAAGGAGCTCAAGATCAATAGCAGGAGCACCGAACCATATATGGCAGCAATATTCTAATCATGGTCGAGTGATAGACTTATAGATATGTAAGATAGATTCTGAAGAGAAAAATTGTCTCGCGTGACACAGTGAATGGAATTTCTTAGCAGCTGACCTGCTAATGGATTAAATACAGTCTTTTCACTTCATGTCGGCTGAGAACGTTAGCCCGAGAAGGCGCAACGCGTCACTTTCCTGAAGGTTAGCATCAGCCATACTGATGGGAGGCAGAAAGGAGTTTATCAGATAATTAAGGAAGTTTAGTTTTGGAGGCATTAAAATTAACAAGCGATGTTTTGCGTCAGTAAACGGCGGACTTGACGTGGTTTTGGACATCATTTGCCATTTTGACCTTGTTGGACTGATTAGCATTACTATCAAGACAGGAGTAAATGGTAGATGCCAAGTTGAGAGCTGATGTCAGCGGGGAGGTCATTAATGAAAATGAAAATAGAGTTGGACCAAGCATCGAGCCCTGAGGGATTCCCGCATTACTAGGAAAGGATCAAGACGAGTGGCCGTTCAGGATGACATTCATTTCACGATTTGTTAGGAAAGACTGGATCAGTTCAAAAATTTGTCCGACTACACAGTAACTTTGTAACTTTTCTGCTTGTGAAGAAGACCTGTCAATGGCTTTCGAGATGTGCAATGCTACATCCCGGACTGTACCGTTTTTGTTTTGTTTTGTTTTTTTGTTTTGTTTTGTTTTTTGTTTTTGTTTTTTTCTAGAGAATGATAGAGTCTTTCCGCAATTATCGTCAGTACATCAGCAGTTGATCTGGAGAAACGAAAGCCATATTGCTTTTCTGAAAAAAGGGCCCGCGATGAGAGATGATGAACCAATTCCGCAGTGATTAGGGGCCTCTAGTAGCTTCCCCCCAAAAAAGGTAAAATGCAAATAAGCCGATAGTTGGGGGATCTAGGTAAATTGCTCGAAATCAATTGCTCCCCAGTAATTTGCTCGAAATCAATTCCTCGACAATAAATTTACTGTCGGTCAACTGATTTCGAGCAATTTATTGTAGAGCAATTGATTTCGAGCAATTTACTGTCGGTCAATTAATTTCGAGCAATTTACTGTCGAGCAATTTACCGGATACCATAATTGGATGGGTCGGGCGGTTCACAAGAGTTCTTAAAACTGGAACAACAGACGATGACTTCCAGTGGACAGGAAAGAAGTGGGAAGCGAGGCAGTTATCATACAGTTTTGAGAGAACATGAGCCAGTTCGGGGGCACACTTCTTAATGATTATTACAGGGACACCATCGGGTCGACATTCTTTGTGGGGATCTAGGTTAGAAATGATAGTAGAAACTATGGAAGAGGTCATATGCATATCACTCAACAGAGACACAGTTCTAAGTGAGAAATTAAGCAGGCATACTCCAGATGAGTTAAAGTAGAGCTTAAGGAGAATTTACGGGGAAAACATTCAAACTTGTCAGCAGAGAATGTTAACACCTCAAATTGATTGAAGAGGTGAAGAATAGAGACCTTACACTTATTTAATACATTATTACAGACACGCCAGTAATCCTGATCGCTAAATTTGTTAGATTCAATGCAGTGCCTCAACGATTAGGCGCCTGTTGTGATGAGAGCTGTCACGCTGGTATAGCCAAAAATAGTGGCTCATGTATGCTATAGTGGCTCATGTATGCTGGTGTGAAACATGTACAAGATGGAGGTTTCACCTGATATTTCCCAGAAGGCTTGAAAGCGTCCATGTTGACTTTAACCCTAAAAGAAACATTAGCGGCGATATTTTCATTTGGAAAGTTAAAGATGTCATTCGAAGTGGGGTCACGAATAAAATCACTGAGTGAGTCCCAATCAGCCTGTTCGTAACGGAAAGAGGTCTTATGAATAGGGTTTTCCCGTTTATTAGATGATCATAACGAAATATCAATAGCTACCACAGAGTGGTCCTAGTTACCAAGGTTGGTGTCTATTGTGATGGGTGATGTCACGCCGGTATATCCAGAAATAGTGATTCCTGGCGTTATAGCAGCAGAGTATGCTCGTGTGAACCATTGCTAAAATGAAAGCAATCCATGCCAGTTTTGACCAAAGAGGAAAGCTCAGTGGCGTTGTTCTAACTTGAAGGTTAAAAATGTCAGTTTAAGGGGCACGTGGTTCAAAAAATATAAAGAAAGTTCTCCTAGGACTAAATATCTAAAAATAGAGTTCTCCTATGATCAGATCTCTCTCGTACTCCTCTTAAATTTTGTTCCTTCTTGCAAGCTTTCTCATACAAAACGAACATGAAAAAGATGCTGACTCCTATTTTCGAAGGAGCTTTATAGCTTTTCTTCCTTCCCATAATTCTCTCTAATATTTCATTTCGCCCTGTCGTCTGTGGGCCGTAGAATACGCTGACTGCAACTATGCAGAGGAGTAAGACTGCCCCCCCACCATGGAACGTCCCGGGTATGATGATAAACTTCATCCGCATCCAGGTTTAAACAATAAACTACGTCCAACAGCAAGGCCTCTGATAAGGAGGATTTGAGGAGCGTGGAACCACCTCTAAATTGCTGCTTTTCCTAAGTCCACCCTGACCGGGGTGGTAGTACCTGTTAGGGTCCCAGCTATGGGAAAGTAGTTAACCCCGAGGTAAAAAGCATAATAAAAGTGTAAAAATATGTTTTATTACCAGAAATTCTTTGAAAAAAAAATTAACAGAAATTAATTTTTGAAAAAAAAAAACTATTACCAGCAATATGTTTTTGAGAAAAAAATATTACAAGTAATAAATGTGATTGTACTCAAAAATATAAGTAATTGAAAAATGGTCCAAATATGAATACGTACACACCTTTTTTACCAAACTATCGTTATGTATGTATTTCAAAAATTTTGAGGGCATTAAATGACCCACTGTGGTTGATATGCCATAGAACAAAACAGCCAAACCAAACTATTTCATTTTATTTATTAAATCAAAGAAATGAAATAGCAATTTTTGTCGACATTATCTCATATTTTATTTTTATAATTATTTTTTCAAATAATTAATTATAAAAATAATTTGCATAATTTTATATCTATTATTTGATCATTAATAAATTAATTTATAAATGCGTAAATTAAATTCTAATATTTTAATTTTACAATACCATATATAGTTTATTAGTAAATGAAATAAATATAGTAATTTAGATCTTTATAAATAAAAGTATAAATATAAATAATATAATTTAATCATATTTGAAAACCCCTTCAAGAAAATCTCGGTCTAGTTTTAGAATAGAAGAAAATAAATAAAGATTAAATATAAATGCCAAATGTATTGTATTATAAGCCACAATAAAATAAAAAACGAAACATTGATAACACGTCCGCATAAAAGGAAGTCATTATCAACAGATAGAAATCACCAACCCGCACCTAAACTTAACTGACTTTCAATTTGCAACATAAGCATTATACTTGTATCTTCATTCGTCAAAAAAGCCAACAGCCACTTAATGAAAAATTCTGAATTCTTATACATTCACCATCTTAAATATATAATACTATTTGCCTTATAAATAGAGTAAATCAATTTTTTCGAAGTTTATTCACAGCATCGCTTGAAAATGGAACAGAACTTCAAATTTTAAATTTAAGATTTAAGTTTTGGCTTTGCAACATCGTAATTTCTATGTCGAGATGGAAACATTAAAAAAATAATTATTATATATATATATATATATATATATATATATATATATATAACAGTGAACATAGAAATCAACACTTAGAGGCGACAGTCTGTTTCATGCTATATGCAATCGTCAGGCCATATATATATATATATATATATATATATATATATATATATATATATATATATATGATACAACAAAATCCAAAATTACCTCATAAGGACGCGTGTAACTATGCCTCGTCATCTCATGAGTGAGTGTCGAAAAAAGAAATGAAAAAGCAAAGCTTGTTACACGAAGCGCATTCGCCGCTTACGGCAGACGGGGATGGGACCGAGCGAGCGAGGCACGCAGGCAGGCAACCCGGGGTGGATAGATCTATTTGAACTGACAACCATAAGTCAGTTGGAAGATATCTATCCTCTCTCTAGATGGGGTAATTTTGGATTTCGCTGTGTAATTTATATGCTCTGTTATAATGAATATTTTGGCCCCTTTTTCATGGATCAGTTTTAATATTTGATATTACTAGCATCCACTTGGATTATATACCAACGGATTTATTACCTGTACTATATATATATATATATATATATATATATATATATATATATATATATATATATGATTGAATAAAGTGCAGACATTATGTATACTAATTTTTAATAAAATCCGTTTATGATCACGAATAAACTTCCATGTATAGATTTTAAAGGATGAGAGAAATGTGCTATAACTGTTTAAACGTCTTTTATTTTCATTTCCGAAGTACTTTCGGTCTTCTTCCAAGATCATCTTCAAGGGTGCAAGTAATACAAAACTATATATTGTTCATTAATATAAGTATTTATACAAAGTTGTGCGTTGTTATGCATTACCGTAATTTTTTCATTATGCTTTTAGATGTAAAATGGTTGACAATGTTCTGAGCGTACATTTGAACAGGAAAAATTATCCATTATGGCATTTTTTCTCTCTATGTTATGGTCACGCGCGCATTAAAGCATATTTTTTTTTTCCTTTACAGGCATTTCAGAACATTACTGCAGTATTCATAGTTGATTCTGTTCAGTGCCGGCCTTAATTATTTAATATAAATTGCTTCTAGTATCTGTAATCTAAATTTGTTGTTTTCATGGTGTAGCATAGTTGTGTTGTCGATTAGTAATTTTTTATATATTGTGAATGTGAACAGGAACAACAAAATTAGATTACGTAATGAGAAAAGAGGGCTTGAAGAATCTGTTCGCGGTGTAATATTTCCATTTAGAGATAAATAATAAGACGAAATAAATGTAGTGTAGACCGAAAGATATTTTTAAAAATATGCTATTTATTGACAGTTATCTTATTTTGGAACGTACGATGTTTTCTATGGTCACTATTTAAATGATTCAAGTGATAATAACGCCCTGAAGATGACAATTTGAAATTGTCGAAAGTACTCGGAACAGGATCATTAATTTCATCTCTCAACGATTCAAATATAAAGTTCGTGTTATTCAAGGAATGGATAGTAAGTTAATGTCTCATTAAGTCTTGTTAACTTCGTCATAAATCACATTAACATCGGGATTAATTAATTTTATAATTACTTCTTTATGATATAATATACTACACAATTATATATATATATATATATATATATATATATATATATATATATATATATATATATATATATATATATATATATATATTATGAAATGGACAAAGTCCGACAATTATTTAAAGACATTTTTATGTTTAACATTCTTTTTATAGATGGTATTTATCAATCCACCCACGGGGATCGAATGTGACACAAGGCCTTTTTAATGTGGGTATCTCCGAGCCCGTAGGCCCAGCCAAAAATAAATAACCATCCAAACCCGCCGAGGCGGGCCATTTCCGTCAACCTCCCCCAACGAAACCCTACCCTTCGGCGGAGCTTCGTACGGGTTCCTCTCTGCAAGCAGAGAGTTCGACAGACACCCGACCCGGCAGCTCAGAAAACGCAGATACTACACTTTGATCCTAGCCACCGGGCCGAGCGGGTATTCGTTTTATAGATACAAGTATTTAAGTAAATACTCTGTTTTTATAATAAACAGTATTAAATAACATTTACCGGACTGAATGTCCGATAAATTTTAATAGAAAATATTCGTCCTTCGACATGATTCGAACCTGTATCCTATACGGAACCCTCATATAGCCTGACGTGCCTTACCGCTCGGCCACAATATATATTCAGTTTCAGTTAAAGTGATTTTTAGTACTGAAATATGTTTTTGGATTTCCTTATTAATATGTTGGATTTCGTTCTTAGATTTCGTTGTTTGTCATAAAAGAAGATTTTGCCTTAAAGTTATAGTGTCGCTTTCCTTGTTGGCTGCCATGTCATGCAATTTAAAATTTGTGTAAGGATTGCTGCCTCAATACACAAATTTTAAATTGCATTATATGGCAGCCAACAAGGAAAGCGACACTATAACTTTCAGGAAAAATCTTTTATGACAAATAACGAAGGCAAAGAACGAAAGCCAACATATTAATAATGAAATAAACACACACACACACATACATATATATATATATATATATATATATATATATATATATATATATATATATATATATATATATATAAGTGAACATAGAAGTGAACACTTAGAGGCGACAGTCTGTTTCATGCTAGATGCAATCGTCAGGCCACCTGGAAAGACTCTAACAGACTGTCGCCTCTAAGTGTTCACTTCTATGTTCACTTTTATATTTACACACACTCTATCTCTGATATTGAGCACTTTAACCCATAAATATAGCACATCTTAAGACTATATTTCTTTATATATATATATATATATATATATATATATATATATATATATATTTGGTTGGATTGATGTGAGTTTGTAACCCTCGGTTTCACGCTGTTGCAATCGTCAGACACTTTTCACACACTTTTTTCTCTCCATCTCACTCTTAAATGCCTTTTCCCTTATTTGTTGCTTGTTCCTATTTTTTCCTCCCTTGTTCCTTCTTTCTTTCAATCTTTTCTTAATTTTCAATTTAAAAAAAAAAAAAAAAATGATTCATTTTTTTAATGAACGTTTTAGTATTGACAAGCTCCAGGAAATTTATCCCGGGGAGCGAAATGACCATCAAAATGGGGTAAAATTGACTTTCATTTTTATAATAAATGCTATAATATATATAATATAATATATATCCACGGAGAGACTGTTTCGCTGTAACACAGCTATTCAGTGTGGCTAGATGTCCTGTTGCCTCTAGCTAGGATCGAAACCCGGCTGAGTTGGCGCACGGCATGGATGGAAGTGAATTTAAGCGTATTTATTTTTAGATAAACACAGTAACTGAGAACAGTCGATTCGCTTTACCGAAGAGTCTTGCTATAATAGCCGTAATAGTCACTGTTTACAAACCCACAATTCCTCCCCCAGAGAGCTCAACCTAATATATACAGGTAAAAATCCGTAGGTAATTAATCAAAGTAATCCTAATAATATAAAATATTAAAACTGATCCGTAAAAGATCAATTTTAATGTTTTATATTATTAGGATTCACTTTGAATACTTACCTACGTATTTTTACCTGTATATATATATATATATATATATATATATATATATGCGTGTGTGTGTGTATGTGTGTGTGTGTGTGTATGTGTGTGTTCGTCACTGCAGCGTCTTTCTCATCCAATCTGGTCTCCACATTCTTTCAAGATGACAGATAAGACGATGTTTCATAACCTTTAATTACATTTTTGAACTTTGACCTTTTGTGATGTTATACAATTAATGTGTGATTATTAGATGTGAGAAATTTGGCTATTAATGGCTCAAGAATTTCGTCCGACTGACCAGAGTTTATCACCTTGCGTCTGAACTAATTCCCAAGTGTTCATTTAAGTGGGGGTCGTAATTTTAAAATGACTGCGAGTGGAAACAATTTATGGAAGACTTATCGAACTATCCCCAAGGAAAACGTCGAAATTAGTTTTCTAAGGAAGGCCAGAAAGACTATAATTGTTAATTATTTTCCCATGAGAAAATAAAAGTTTTAGCAAATGGTTGCTAATCGCAATGCATAATAAAGTTTTTTTTTATGAAATAGATTTGAAATTACACAGAGTTTTTGTATTACTTGACCTTGTACGGTGGTTGAAATGCTAACAATTTGTGTTATCCAGTATAATCAGAATTTTGACTAATGATTTTCGAAGAAATTACTTGAATCTCCAACTCCATCTTCGTCATTTTTTACGCTCGTTCAGTGCTTCCAGTAGCTTCTGATGCTCAGCTTCAGATAAAAGCCAACATTTTTTAATTTAATATATATATATATATATATATATATATATATATATATATATATATATATATATATATGTATGTATATATATATATATATATATATATATATATATACATATGTATGTATATATATATATATATATATATATATATATATATGTATGTATATATATATATATATATATATATATATATATATATATATATATATATATATATATATATAGAGTGTACAGATTATATTTTGTATCATAAAGACAACAATTATACAAAGTATTAAACAGCAATATTAATATGATTAATGGCGAAATCACTTCTCTAACAGAACTTAATGAGACATTAACTATTAATTCCTTGAATAATAAGATCCTTATATTCGAGTTGTTGTTAGATGGAAGACACATGCCAAGTACTTCCGACAATTTCAAACTATCAAATTCTAACACTTTTTCCGTTTTTCAGTGTTTAAAGAATATAGAAATTTTCCATGATTATATTTTTTCCAGTCGCTTTCGGCTATACTTCTCTAGCCATTATCAAGGATGTTGTTTTTGGATGGTGAATTACTGCGTGTTGACTTCTACATAGCTGTGTGGAGTACGTACAGTGGGTTGTATGGTTTGTTGCCGACACGTACAATGAGCGTCCGGTTGACCTGTGCATCACTTCTATTTTTATAAAATCTATAACACACGGTGTCCACTGCTAAATAGTGTAAGATTGACAGCGGGGGAATGGTATTTAATCAGCAATTCTTCCCTAATGATGAGTAGTATACGAGTATGTAATTTAAAAATAATCTTCATGTTATCAACTAGAACTTTCCTTAAAGGTTTTTATAGATTATTAGTTCATAAATATTTAATAATCGCACACGAAAGCTGACAGGTAAGACGTCTACTTAAGGAGGTAGTAGTGTGTCTGGTATAGGCAATTGATTTTTAACAAGTAACAGTCTTGTAATGGGTATTGAAATTGGTACACTATGTTGGTTATAGTGGGGTTATTTCGGTTGGTGACGACAAGGTTTGCGGATTTTCTTTTCTATAATATATTATAAACTCTATATGTTTTCCAGGGGTTACTGCAGAAATATGGTTTTTATGATTTTCCTGCTTATCATCCTGCTTTAAATTATTATGCATCTGGTTGCAATAAAAGATGTCAATGTTTTGATCTTTGATTTAATCTTTGTGTTATCGACTAGAACTTTACTTAAAGGTTCTTATAGATTATGAATTCATAAATGTTTAATAATCACACTCTGCTTCGAAAGGTGGCAGGTAAGATGTTTATTTAAGGAGGTAGTAATGTGTCTGGTATAGGCATTTGATTGATGTTTTGTGGTGTTGTATTTTTGTTACTGGCGTCGTGTATTTTTTGTAAGAATAAGTTTATTTGCTTATCAATGATGTAGTTGGGAAAATTATTGTTCATTAGTCTTTAAAGTTTTCTGTGTTTTACTTCGCTTAGAAATATTTTGCAGGGAGAAGAGGAATTTTGGTTTGCTCTATTTACAAAGTTTGTTATCACTGCCATTTTATATCTTTTCGGGCATTGGCTATCGGAATTTAGAAGACAAGAGTTCGTAATAGTGTATTTTTTATACGGGAAAGTGGTAAATTCGTTGGATTATAGCTCTATGTCAACGAAGAGGAATAGGATCTTGTTATGTACTATGGCCTTATATGTAAATTTTAGTGTTGAGTTTTTTTTTTAAATAATTGATTTTAGGTTTGCGATTTGATCTTTATTCTTTTATCAAAACGAAAATGTCATCCAATCTTATATAGATGCCAACTTTATCGGGTGTTTTAAATAGTTTCTTTTTAATGTAGGACATGTAAAAATCAGTGAAAGGAGGGCCTAAAGGGTTTCCTATGCTAACACCTTTAGTTTGGATATATATGTTATTATTATGGTCGTAGAATGGAGCTTATGTGATACAAGCAAGGGATAGTTTCTGGAGGATAGCAGTCCGATTTTAGTGGTCAGTATAGTCAGGTGTTTGTAAGCCCGGTTGCTAATTATGTTGATTTTTTTCCTCAATTGGACGTTGGTAAAGAGGTTTTCGACATCCGGTGAGGCCATAGAATGTCCTATGGGATTTGCTGCTTTCAAGATCTGGAGGAAGTAATTAGTTGATTCTATGCTGTAGTTCTGGGGTATGTATGGAGAAATGTGGTTGAGGGTTATATATATATATATATATATATATATATATATATATATATATATATATATATATTATAAATTAATTGATTTAAAATATGTTTTTCCGCTACACAGTTCTAACCATGTTTCAAAAATAGAAGCTGAAAGCTCCGAATTTAATTTTGTAATTAAATTAAAGACATTAGTTCCATTTCATCCTCAAGCGAATTTTGGAGTAACTTTTAAAATTACTGGGTTTTAAAGGGACAGCAAATAACTCAATTCACGATCCCAAGGATACAGAGAAACCCATTCGTCTTGACAAGGTGTGTTTGCGAGGTCATTATCGCTGTATTTTGTGGTATCAGTTATTAGTTACGTTTTGGTAGGGGTAGGGATGTATTTTCCAATGAAATCCGGCATCCGTTAAATGCATGTCGTCTGGATTTTTTTTAAATTTATTATTAACGGCAAAAATTCTTACGGCATTTTTTTTTCTATTTGTATACTTAAAGATTTGGGTGGGGGGCGTTTAGGTTAGAATACGTTTTATTTAACTACGATTTTTTAAAAAGATTTACTTTAAATTTAATATACTATATTTCTTTTTAAAACAATTTTAATATACTATATTTCTTTTTAAAACAAGTAAATGTATTAGAATCACTGTGCGTAAAATTATTTTCACATCAAGTATAAGTATGTATATTGCTAGGTCACAATTTTTTTTTATTGTCGGACTTTTCATTATATATATATATATATATATATATATATATATATATATATATATATATATATATATTATATATTATGAAATGGACAAATCCCTACCCCTACCAAAATGTAACTAATAACTGATACAACAAAATACAGCGATAATGAACTCGCAATCACCCCATGTCTGATAATTGTCGGACTTTGTCCATTTCATAATATATATATATGTTTATACATTCTTTTAATAAATATAATCCGACAAGGATACAGGTTCGATTCCTGTCGGAGGACGAATATTTTCTATGAAAATTTCTCGGACATTCAGGCCGGTAAATGTTATAAATACTGTTCATTATAAAAACAGAACATTTACTTAAATATTTGTATCTATAAAAAAATGTATAAACATAAAAATGTCTTAAAATAATTGCCAGACTTTGTCCATTTCATAATGTGTGACGTCATTTGTTTATATTTGGATACGCTTTGAGCAGAAATGAATGTACGTTAGAGAATCATGGGAGATAGTAGTTTAAAGACAGTAAAATCGACCTTGCTAAAAATGTCTTAACATATATATATATATATATATATATATATAAATTAAATATTATATTCTAAGAGTAGCTCTCTTGCGCGAAAAATTCGGCAATCTTCTAAGGCAGCATTTTTAGAGGAATTTTACTCAATAATTTTATCTTCTATTCAATTTTATTTGTAACCAAGGTAACAGGGCTGAAGAAATGAATTTGAAATTGGCATTTTGATGGATGGAAAATGAAAGCAACAAAACGCAATTAAATTAAGGGTTTTCTGCGATTCAGAAAAAAGGTGGGGGCAATTTTCTCATTTTCACTCTTTAATAAAATGGTTCTCTTCCTTGAATTCAATCATTTAAGTTCCATAGCGTTCAGAGCAGCTACACAATAAGTTTGCACTTTTTCTTGGATGAAGACAATGGACAGTATAAGAAGGATTTGAAAATAAAAAATCACGATGATGTGTACTAATGTGATTAATGGCGACTCTCGCTTCGATTACAGTATTCCAATATCTGTTTAAAATTGAACTGCTATACTGTCACACAGGTGCCTTGATTACACTTTTTCAAGTTTGTGGGGACGCAGCTCGAATTTCGAGATAACTGATATCAGATATAAGTAGACAATCAAATATGAAGATTTCAAACAGCGCTATTCCAGGTTTGAATTTTGAATGGTACTTCTACTAGACTGCATGCCAACCAAGGCTAAAATCCCCAGTCTGTCCTGTGAACTAAAACGCGGCTGTATGTATGTATAGCTGGCCCCTCGTATTTGAGGATACCCATCTACTAGGGCGGTTAGCCAATCCCTATTGCAGACGCTTGTTCAGGCGCATTTGTGTTTATTCAGTGGCCACAGAGCACACTGCTGAGCAGACCGTAGTTACAGTCTCTGGGAAAGAGCGTGTTATCTAGCGTGATCAACAATTTGAACAAGGCCAGCATCCTCATGCTCTCCGCCATGATGGCTGGTTCCGTCTACCCAGTTTCACTCACAAGGCTTGGGTCAACTTTTCAGGCGCTTTCCAAAGGTGCCGCATGCTGGGATCGACTCCCTCCAGTCCAATAACACGAATTGTCACGAAGTCTCTTTCCTGACAAATCGATCAAGGTGAGATTCGAACCCGGGTCTCATGGTCAGAATGCCAAAGTTCTAACCACTCGGCCACGTGCCCATAACGTCGGTTGCAGAAAGGCGGATATATGATTTTCCCAGGTGTATTAGCTCGAAGTGAAAGAGATAGAAGCGACCGTAATTTGAACATCGCATCGGCGACAACAATTTCTGTGCCAATGAACGTCAAACTATATGCACAGCCATAAAGAAAGAACAAACACAGTGTGTGTGCAGAGAAATAAAAGAATGGACGTTCACGTTCAGTTTCACGAGTCAATGCTCCAATGCGTGTGTGTGTGTATCAGACCCGGGTTCGAATCTCACCATGGTTGATTCGTCAGGAAGGCCACTGCCTGATGTTATCGATCTGGAAGGATCGATCCCAGCATGCAGCACCTTTGGAAAGTACCTGAAAAGTACGGGTTGACCCAAGTTTTGTTAGTGAAATTGGGTAGACGGAACCCTTGGGGGCTATCGATAGCAGTGCTAGCAAGAAATCAAAACTAATCATGGCCTAGGGCTTGATCGTGCTGACCTTGTTCAAATTGTTGATCATTCTAAATAACACGCTCTCTCCTAGAAACTGTAACTAAGATATGCTCAGGATAGTTGCAGTATAAACCACAGGTGGGATCTGTGGATGTTGAACAAACACAATTGCATCTGAGCAGGCGTCAGAATGAGGAATTGGCTAGCCGCCCTAGTAAACGGGTATCCTCAAATACGAGTGGCCATCTATTATATATAGAGAGTGAGATAGATAGATAGAGAGAGAGAGAGAGGGGGGAGGGAAGCGATATATTATTATTATTATTATTATTACTTATACGTTATTATGGTGGATAATCGTATTTGAAATAGATATTTCATTTTTATTTTATTTTAAACAGTGTGTATAATGTCTATTGGTTTGCTAGAAATCCTTATATGAATTAATTAAGATTTCCCGGATATGCAAGCCGATAAACCTAATACACACTGTTTAAAATAAAATTGGAGCGTCTATTTAAAATAAAGGAACCTATTATAATATTGTTTGAAATAATAATGTTGTATTAAAATTAAATTTATTGTTTAGAAATAGATATGTGTGTGTGTGTGTTTCATTGAATAATATCGATATATTATGTCTATTTATTTTTATAATGATCCTTTTCAGTTCTCCAATCACAGATGTTAAAACAAAATTCATTAAGGAGCGCGTCGTGGTATTTTCTAAGTACTTCCGATCTTAACATCATGAAACTGATTAGTGAACTGGAATGGATCAGTATAAAAATAGACACAATATGTCTATATTATTTAATGAAACATATTTGAATGAAGAGATATATATATATAACGTCATCCACAGACAGACTGTTTCGCTGTATCACAGCTCATCAGTGCGGCTAGACATCCGGTTGTTTCTAGCTAGGATCGAAACCCGACTGAATTGGTAGCAGGCGGATATTCTACCACTAAGCTGTCGGCGCACGGCAGGATTTTTAGCGTATATATTTTTGGAAACACACCCAGTGACCGACAGTGACTCAATTCGGCTTGCGAAGAGTCTCGCTATATAGCTATAATAGTCACTGTTTACAAACCCATACCTCAGCCCTAGGGTGCTCAACTAGAATTAAATTTAATTCAGGAGCTAATATAATATATATATATATATATATATATATATATATATATATATATATATATATATATATATATATATATAGATAGATAGATAGATAGATAGATAGATAGAATGCCCATAAAGTTCGTGTGCTCTTTAAAAAATTTATTACTATATTTGTATTTGCGATAGAAATAATCAGTAAAAAATGTTATAAAGTTTAATGTACCTAGTTTTAAGTATAGCTAAAATAACTAATGTGATTTCAGGCATTACTGTAAATCAGTTGGAAAATGTTTTCTGTGAACTGCAAAATCGTATTACCCTTTGTATTGCTAATGATGGAGGACATGTGGAAACTTAAATAAGATTTCAATAAAACCTTAAAAAATATAGATTTACTTCTTTCTAATCTTTTTACAAAATATTTCTATCGCAAATACAAATAAAGTTATACATTTTTTAAAGTACATACGAACTTTATTGACACCCTGTATATATACAGTGTTTTGTACCCAAAGACATTAAACATAAATTTAAACAACACAGACGTCATACCTTAGGTAGCTTTTGGCCAACTCTTTTTTCAAAGGTATTCGTTGGCGATTGGGAATACAAATGAAGACACACTCAATAAGGTAAATGAGGAGAAAAGGTGGAATTCTATTAGAAAGAGAAATTTTAATTAAACACAATTAAAATTGAACAGGGGGTGGGGGCGTGAAAATTTACCAGTTCCACAAGAGTATAAAATAGAAAAAAAGACACTCACAAACCCTCCAACAAACGAAAGGAACTTCAAAAATGTACCTTTTTGTCTACAAGGCTAGGCTAATGACACTTTATGAAAACAGCTTACAAGACTCGGAGATGGTATACCGAGCGAGCGCTGAGTAATACTGAAAATCACGTGTCTTCATATTCAGAGTTATAAGCATGTTGTCGAGCAAATGCTGACCGATGGCAGATTCCTGGACTGCTTGGGTTGTTGTTCTTATAGACTGGCTAGACTATACTATACTATACTATACTATACTATATATATATATATATATATATATATATATATATATATATATATATATATATATATATATATATATATCCGATGCGATGAGAATTAAAGTAATATATAAGCATCCCTTAATTTTTTTTAGAGTAAATCACCACTTCTAAATTTTAATCCAGAAAACATGTCCATTGATTACAGAATTAGTAGTGATAACCCCAACATAAATACATGCAATTCAGCTCTAGAATTTTTATAGTAAACCAAAAATAACATTCCCAATTACTACTCGAAGTATCGCTGCAATTTTTACCTACTTAAACATAATACTATCCCCAATCTCCATCTTTCCTCCCCTACCTCTCAATCTTAGGACGCTTGTGAGATGATGTGCCTGGACATTTGACCGGTGTTCATCAACAGGAAAATTTCCACAGACCATTCAACATTAAACATCCAATCCATTCATCACCAAACTGCTATCAACAAGCACTTTTGTTTCACTCTGTCACCTTTTTTTATCTTCTCAAACAAATGGAAAAAAGGAAGTGACGTTTCAAATACGGCTTGCCTACAAGCAGGATTGTTCATAACCATTTTCGATTCTGACCCGTCGAAGTGCAGTTGAAATGCACTGAAACAAAGTTGCATCTTTGTAGTG
>OZ010587.1:106471438-106478938 GCA_963932145.1 Acanthosepion lycidas | reverse complement strand
TGTTCTTAAATAGCTTCGCCAGTTCGAGGCTTTCGCGTAGATGCCAAGTATGGCGTGAAACTCGTACAAAAATATCTAAATTATTAGCCATAGACAACCGCTTTCTCAGATCGATGATTAATGGCTACCTCGAGCCGATGAATGCTGTAGGTCTTAGCGGGGACCATCCTAATTCGAACATCATGGACTTACGTTATAGAATCACAAAGAAATTAACAAATAGCAGAAACGACATCACTTGAAGACTTTCAACAGCAGCAACAACTAAAATGGATTGCACATGAAACTCGAAGAAAAAAAAATAATAGTATAATCAAGGTGTTGATATTCTACACTACTTCAAACAAAAGGTTAGAAAGGAAACCCTCTTCAATAAGGGTCCATGTTACACCCAAACCTTCTGATCAGGAGTAGAGGTTTATCCCTTAATTCTTGCTTAGGATTGACTTTCCGATTCCTTTTACATTTTTTTTTCTCAGACGCTACGGAGTTTCGGTGGAGTAATGGATAGCAACTCGGATTGAGGTATCGGGGAGTCGAGTTCGAATTCCAGTCGGATCCGTTACATTCACTTACGTACTAATATTCTTGGAAAAGCTATGAGTCCTTTACTTCTTCTCCCAGCAAAGGGTACATAGCAGGACAGATTGGGTGGCAACCAGAAGAGGAAAACTCCTAAAGGGAAAATTTTATAACGTCACAACTTTTACAAGGTACATTTCATAGTTTTAGATGGTGGCGTAATGGATATTGGATCGGATTGAGGAATCGGAGAGCTGAGTTCGAATTTCAGTCGATTCATTGCATTCAGCTATGGGTAAATATCAGGACAAACTGTGTTCTATAGACTTCCGTGGCAACCTGTGTCGGAGAAAGTAATTTTGAATTCCAAACAGGCCTGGAGAGGGTTGGGCTCCGTCAGGCTATCTTCCCAAGAAACACCACTTCTACTGTTGCTGTAGTATATGTGATGCTCCTACGAATCTGATGTCTCGCAGTCCATTGCGTCTTAGTGGCATTATCACCTTCCTTGTGGTTAATTAATTCAAAATATATAAAGAGCAATAACAGATACTGACCTTGAGAAACCTATTTTCCTGAAAAATTATTTTAAGAGAAAAAGTTTATAATTTTTACCGGACAATAACACCGTCTGCTCGATCGATGAATATTGAATGTTTCCTTATAAAGAAACATCTAACATTACTATTACACTACTGACACATATTTCTTTTTCCCCTGTTTTCATTATCGATATTTTGTGTCGTTTCATGCCTTGTGCGGGTAGTCTTGTTCTTACGGAGCAAGGTAAAACTCCGGTAACATTGGTATTCAATCAGAGATCTCTACATATGGCACTTCATGTAACATTCAGCACAAGTTATGGCTAACAGACACATTCTTCAAAAACCCTTAAATAAGGTTTTATTCAGAATTAACTCCTATCGTTAATTTTAATTGCTTTTAATTAATATTAATTACGACTATAACGATTTCTGAAAATTTCAAATATCTTCGATGTTTGTCTTGGAGAATGTCCCATTTTTAACTCAACAAGAATCAACCCAAAGTGCTGGTATCAGCAGAGTCAACCGAAAATGGTTTCTTAAAAGAAAGAAAAAAAGATTAAAACACTCGAAAGACCTGTTCAACATAAGACGAAAAAGCAATGAATGAACCCCCTTTCGAGTTTTGCTATTCGCTTCGAAAGAGAAACAGAGAAATATCTCTTTTTGAAAAAATACAATCTGAAGAACTTCTCATTAGATTAAGAAGATTATTTTCATTTTTATTTCTTCCTTTCTCTACCTGGACATTTTATTATTGATAACAAGGTTAACTTGGCAAAAATTCAATTTGCGTCAATTAATCAATTTGCCTGTCCGCAGGTAACATTTTCGCATAAAATATTGGTGGCTCTCAAATCATCACGATCTTAGGAAACTATTATTTTGCTATCACCCAACAAGAACATTAGTCTATAATGGTTTAAGTTTAATCATGATAGATAGATAGATAGATAGATAGATAGATAGATAGATACCGACGCATACAACTAAATACACGCGATTAAATATGAAGTATGACTTGTGCACTCATAGATAAATAGATAGATATTACAAGCTTGATAAATAGATAGATAGATAGATAGATAGATAGATAGATAGATAGATGCATACATACATACATGAAAATAATAGATAGATAGATAGATAGATAGATAGATAGATAGATAGATAGATAGATAGATAGATAGATAGATAGAAATGGAAGATAGACGCATACATACATGCATGAAAAGAACAGAAAGATAGAAAGAAAAGGAAGATAGATACATACATACATACATACATACATGAAAAGAACAGATAGATAGATAGATAGATAGATAGATAGATAGATAGATAGATAAACTCCGACGCATACAACTAAATACACGCGCTTAAATATGAAGTATGACTTATGCACATAGATAAATTGATAGATATAAAAACTTGATAGATAGATAGATAGATAGATAGATAGATAGATAGATAGATAAAAAGATAAAAAGAAAAGCAAGATAGACGTATACATACATGCATGAAAAGAACAGGTTGATAGATAGACAGAAAGAAAAGAAAGATTGACCGAGAACCCAGTACTGTTTTCGGGTGATTTTTTTTTAGTAAAACAGCTTTCCCGTCAGTTTTACCACAGTTTCCAGTATTGATGGACATTCCATTCCGAAACTTCTGTTTGAAATGGCGTGGAATGTTCACCTCTTAATTATGTCATTATTTTCTCTTCGAGTGACACGTGCTATACATTTTAGTTGTTACAGCTGTTGGGAGTCCTCAAGTGATGTGGTTTTTGTTATTTGGTACAGTTCTTTGTGATTTTGTAGAACCAGTTCACAATGTTCGAAGAAGGATTATCTTTGCCAAGACCCTCAAGCTTTACTAACTCAAATCCTTTTTCGCCATTAATCTTAGAAAGCTGTTTTATACAACTGACAGTTTAGATATTTCTGAACGGATTTGGCGCCATGCATGACATCCATATAAAAGACTCGATCTAACGAAACTATTTAAGAACATGACTGGAGTTTTAAGGCTGATGTTTTCGTTATGTAGCAACATGAAGTAGTTTGGAATGTCATCATCTTGATTATGTCATTGTTTTCTCTTCAGGTGACATGTGCTATCCATTTTAGTTGTTACGGCTGTTCATAGTCTTCATGTGAAGTGATTTCTGTTATTTGGTACAGTTCTTTGTTTGTCATTCTGTAGCACCAGCCACAATGTTCGAAGGATGATCTTTACTCACTCGAAGCCTTTTTTGCCATTAATCTTAGAAAGCGGTTGTATACAACTGACAGTTTAGATATTTCTGAACGAGTTTGACGTTATTTTAATGTCTTGATTTGATGAGGCTAGTTAAGAACATGACCCCAGTTTTAAAGTTGTTGTTTTGGTTATGTAGCAATTTGCGGTGTTGTGTGAAACTATCTCTTGCACAGCCTAGTCTGGGTTCCATTTTCTTTTCTCCTATGCTTAATTTGTTATAGTACCTGAAGTGTTTAGTATTTAATTATTCCACATTGTGATTTTTTATCACAGATTCAGGGTCAGTGCTATCATTCCAATTCCAGTCATACTTTCTTTTTGGGAAAGGTTTATCTTGAGTCCCATTTATTGATTGAGGGGTCTTCAGAATCATCTGTTTGAAGTGGTATTGAATATTAACCTTTTTATTATGGGCTTATTTGTTCTTCCGGTTACATATACTACCCATTTTAGTTGTTGCTGATGTTGGTAGTCTTCAAGTGATGTGGTATCTATTATTTGGTACAATTCTTTGTTTGTGATTCTGTACCGCCAGTCCAAAATGTTCAAAGAAGGATTATCTTTGCCAAGACCCTCAAGCTTTACTAACTCAAAGCCTTTTTTCGCCATGAATCTTAGAAAGCGGTTTTATACAACTGACAGTTTAGATGTTTCTGAACGGGTTTGGCGCCATGCATGGCATCTATGTGATTGTCTCGATCTTTCGAGGCTATTTAAAAACATGACTGGAGTTTTATGTTTTAGTTTTGTCTATTAATCTTATCTTTATTATTTGAAAAAAACAATAACATGAAAAAGGTAGGATTATGTTTTCTGTTTTTGTGAATGTATGACGGTTTGCAATCAGAATGGCGTAAGCATTTTGTTCAATTTCGTTCTGATATTTAGAGCGGACTTTTTCCGTGTTTATAGTGACTGTGGGTTGTAGATGAGTTCAAAAAATAGAAATGTATTTAGACTATAAAGATATAAAAAAAGGAAACCGAAAACGAAATGAATTAATCGTCTACTGTTATAAAATTTAAAATAACTGTTCAGGCGTCTAGTATAGGGTGATGGTTAACAAGTTAGGATGCATAATCGTTAAGCGATGCATATCGACAATAGCCGCATAGCTCTCAGCTCTGCAAGGAAGTGAATAAAATCAATAAATCATTGATCGATCCTATTAGAGCGCCTCCTTCTCTGTCAGTGGCGCCACAGTCGCTTTGAGACAAATAAATTCGAAGCGTCGACGATTAAAAAAAAGTTGCAAATTCATCTATCAGCTAAAAACAGGATTCACACAAAATAATATTTTATCTCTATTTGACCATCTAACAAATGTTACACATAGAGACATACTTTCTCTCTCTTGATCTCTGTGTGAGACTTCCGTTTCATTCGTATATAA
The DNA here is from genome assembly GCA_963932145.1 of Acanthosepion lycidas. NCBI lineage: Eukaryota > Metazoa > Mollusca > Cephalopoda > Sepiida > Sepiidae > Acanthosepion > Acanthosepion lycidas. The sequence continues at coordinate 106,474,216 of OZ010587.1, read as the reverse complement.
AACTGTACAAGAGACGTGCCAGTTCATTTATCAGGGTTAAGTCCATGTAGATACCACAGACGAAGGAAGATGGTCAAATTTCGTCTTCTTTTCATTTTATGTACCGTACCCCCCTCAGGATCATGGCCCTCCACTTCTCCCTATCCCTTGTAGCTCTCAATATGTTTGTCCCTTTGCTACTTCCCCCAGGTCATGTTCTGTCACCCACTTGCTTAAGGCCGCTAGGTATGTCATACGTTGCTTTCCCTTTTCTCTCTTTCCTTCTTTTCGACTTGTGAGTATCAGATTCTCCATGCCTTCCTTTCTCATTACGTGTCTCAAAAATTTCATCTGCTTCTTCCTGGTATAAAGTATAAGTTTCCTCCTTGTTTGCATTATCTTCAAATAGTTGCACACACGCTCGGTCCATGATATCCTTAGCATCCTTCTGTAGAACCATACCTCAGTTGCCTCAAGCCTCTTCCTCTTTGAGGAGACCGTCCAACATTAGCTGTTGTAAAGGAGGACAGATGACACGTAGCAGCTCAATACTATTTTCTGTTATCCACTTGCTTAAGCCCGCCAGGTTTGTCATGCATTGCTTTCCCTTGTCGCTATTTTCCTCTATTCGACCTGTGAGTATCAGATTCTCCAAGCCCTCCTTTCTCATTACGTGTCCCAGAAATTTCATCTGCCTCTTCCTAATGTTAAGTATAAGCTTCCTCCTTATCTACATCCTGTCCAAAATCTCATTGTTGCTCACATGTTCGGTCCATGATATCCTTAGCATCCTTCTGTAGAACCATACCTCCGTTGCTTTGAGACTCTTCTTCATCTTTGAGGAGACCGTTCAAAATTCGCTGCCGTAAAGGAGGACAGATGTCACATAGCAGTTCAGTACTCTTTTCTTTGTTATCAAAGAAATCCTCCTGTCTCATAACACTAGCTTTTGGAATGCGTCCTTGGCCATTCCAACACGTCTTCGGATTTCAGCGTCGTACTTACCGTCCTCTGTCAGAACACTCCCCAGATGTTTAAATTTCCGCACCTGCTTGATATTAGTGCCCCCGACCTGCAGATCGCATTTAGGGCTCATCCTTTTTAGTGATGGTCATGAATTCTGTCTTTATTACTAGCCAATTTTTTTTATTTAATCTTACTGTTTTTAAAAGTCCATTTTAAATGATTTATTCCGTACAGTATAAGTGTTGTGTTTTTTTTTTAGAGGAATGTATCTTTTGAGAAATTGCAAATTAAATTTAACCCGACCTTCTTTTTCTTTTATGCGCCGAGTACCTTCAGGACTTAAACGATCATGGCCCTCCACCTCCTCCTGTCACTTGTAGCTTTTAATAAGTTTTACCTTTTTGATATTTCTTCCAGACACTATTCTGCCATCTACTTGTTCAAGCACATTAAATATGTCACACGTTGTTTTCGACTCTTCCACTTTCCCGTTCTCTATCCTGTGGGTATCAGATTTTCCAAGTCCTCCTTCCTCATTAAGTGTCCTAGAAATTTCAGATGCCTCTTCCTGATCTCTGCTTCCATTCTCTTCAAAATTTTAAATCTCTTCTTCATCTTTGAAGAGTTTGTCCTGCATTCACTGCCATATAGAAGGACTGATATTACGTAACAGTTCAGTACTCTTTTCTTTGTTTCTAAAGTAACTTTCCTGTCTCTTAATTCTCTACTTAGGTTTTGGAAAGCATCTTTGGCCATCCCAATACGTCTTCGGATCTCAGTGTCGTAATTACCATCCTCTGTTAGAACACTTCCCAGATATTTAAATTTCCGCTCTAGCTTGATTTTAGTTTCCCCCCACCTGTAACTCGCATTTCGAGCTCATCTTTTTACTGATGACCTTGCATTATGTCTTCTTGCTGTTTATGCTTAGTCCCTCTTTGCTATCCTTCGCTCCGTTATGTAGAAGGTTTTGTAATTTCTTTTTCGTGTCTGCTATCAGTATTGTGAAAACACGATGCTCTTAAAGGAAAAAGAAATCACTAGACATTTAGTAGATTCAGTAAAGTCTGCTCTAAAAACGTATACTGATAAAACATTTTTTGTTGTTTAATACGTTGGGAAAATAGCAGCAAATAAAAGAGTTATGAAAGTCTTTTCTTTTTTTTTTTATTCGTTTCATCTTTAAAAAACAAAAAAAACAACCGTAGTTACATGAGCCGTTTCTCAAGAAGAAGTGAAACTATTTCATCAAAGCTTTCCTTAAAGGAAAACACTAATATGATCAATATAAATAATAGAAAATTCTGAAGGTGCTGGCAAGGGTTCAGATCAAAGACTTGCAGACCAAGAAGCATGAGGCTTTCTTGTCTCTGAATATAAAATGTATGATGTTTATTCGCAAAAATGAAATGATTGACGCGGCTGATGGGAATTCTCAACTGATTTCTATCGATCGACTCGGAACAGAATTCAGTCAAAGGAATCAAAAATGGTTTCAAACGCCACATTAGAGTTTCTGTGGACAAAACAATAGAAAAAAGAAATTATATTCTGTATACTGAAAGCTACAGAGAAACCATGAAAGAATTGGAAAAATAAAATAAAAAAATGAAATAATAAATAAAAGAAAGAGAAATGAAATCGAAAGGTAGACAGAAAGCATTAACGAATACAAAATTAATATGTATATATGTGTGTGCGTGTGTATTTAGGCAGCAAACCTTCTTTCATGCACATTTCATTGAAAACGATTTTAGAAATAATACTTTTAAAATTTCTGTTTATAAAAAAACAACTAGTAAAGATTCTTGCCATCTTCATTTCTCTAGTGAA
>OZ010587.1:106426438-106466438 GCA_963932145.1 Acanthosepion lycidas | reverse complement strand
CCCAGCGACTTCCGGTGAATGAATTGAATAATAACGAAGTCTTAATAAGGTACTCCAGATGGATTCCAGTTGTAATGTAATGAATATTTTAGCACATCATCAAAAGCGAAAACGAGGCGCAAAGTAACTGTGCATCGGCCATTAAAATCTTTGGAGAATTGAGAGAAACGCTTATCGTCACCGCATTTTCATACAATGATAGAGGTAATATATATATATATATATATATATATATATATATATATATATATATATATATATATATATATATATATATATATATATCATTCTCCTTTTTCTTTTATTGCTGTTTAAGTCCTGTTTTCTAATTTGTGACTTCCGAAGTTGAAGTGTGCTACATTTTTAATGTTGGCAATTAATTTCGAATTTATGCTGATGGGTTCTGGTCGGTCGAAAACGGTGATTCTCTCTCTTATTCTTGTTTATTGCCCTGCTCTCTTTATTTATAATAATGAAAAAAACGGGGGAAGAAAAAGAAATGGCGAGGAGAAAGAAAATTGAACAAGAGTTACAGAAATCAAATAAAATGACCAGACGCAAAGAAAAGTAGTTGATGATTAAAAAAATAAAAAAATATATATATAAAAGGAAAAGAAATAAAAAAAAGGATGATGATGATGATGATGATGATGATGATGATGATGATTATGATGTTTCCAAAGAACAAAAATACAACTAAATAGCTTCTGGTGCAAAGCTGCGCAAGGAATTGGGATTATAAACATGCACATCTGATTAGTTGGCCCGGAATGGTTGAAAAAATGAGAGAACCTTGGTAAAGTAACAAATGTTACGTTTCGTGTCGTCCCCGGCTTTTCTCAAATCTATCGGCAATTCCTCAAGTCCCAACGCTGCATCACGGATTAAATGAACGACTGGTAATTTTCTTTTCTTCACTTTATTTACGGTGGAGTGCGGGAACACACGTCGTAGCATCGTCCCTTGGAATGAGCAAGAGGGTGATGGAACTAGAGAGGGCGGATGCCAACAGGTTTGCTACCTACACATCACCACGTAGTGGTTTGTCTTACTAAGAAAACTACCTAGACTTCGCCTTTCTGTTCTTGCAACCGTGCCGACTGTCATCGCGCCTGTTTTCCTCTTATATTAAAATCATAATTTCACATCCACGTGATTCAGATAACAGACACTCAGGTCAGATCTTATGACCAATACAGTAGGATTTGTCATATGGATCCCTATGCATTCTGTAAGAGGCACATATAATTTAGTACCACGAGCGTTTTTTATCTGATCTCTGAAGAAGTCATAGTCGGCAACATGCGGTGATGCAAATAATGTTCCAAGGGTCAGAGTCCGGGTTAAACAAAGAGAACAAAACATTGCAAATAGCTACTATCTACTATTCACATTCCAATTTAACCTTTGAGAGAGAACATTAATAATTCACTAAAGATACATATTTATGTTACGTCGTACGTGGTAACATGTAACTACCTGCAATTTGGACGCGTAATCAGTGACTAACGCACTAATGAAGAAATACCTCCTCGTTTAAAGAAGGGATCTCATGTTGAATGGTGAACATGAATGGTGGAACTGAATGACTAAATTGAATGATTAGACTGAATGGTTACATTGAATGATTGGAATGAATGGTTAGATTGAATGGCTAGTTTAAATGATTTGATTAAATGGTTATATCGAATGATTAGGACTGAATGGTTACATTGAAAGATTGGATTGAAGGGTTAGATTGAATGATTATTTTGAATTATTTGATTGAATGGTTATTGGATTGAATGAATAAATTTTTCATTATATTGAATGGTTAGATTGAATGTTTAGATAGAATTATTACATTGAATGATTTGACTGCATAGATTCAATGATCAGATTGAATGGTTAGCTTGAATGATTGAATTGAATGATTAGGGTGAATGTTTAGATTGAATGTTTAGATAGAGTTGTGAGATTCAATTATTAAATTAATTAATTGGATTGAATGTTTAGATTGAATGTATCATTAGATTGAATTTTATAGCGAGACAAAGAAAAGCAAGACGAAGCGTGGAATCACCTTTTAATTGTTGTTGTTTCTAGGTCCACCCTGACCCGTGACGGTAGCACCTGCTAGGGTCCTAGATGTGGGCAAATTGCTAACCGTCAAACTGGGGTCAAACATTATGAAAGTCTAAAAAATACATCTTTCACATTTTCTCGTGAATATACCACCCATACATTTTTTTTTAAATTGCCAGTGATACATTTTAGCAAAGAAAATTACTAATGCTCCCAAGAAAATTAAATTTTAGCATTAAATGACCCATAACGAGTTGGTATGCAGCTAAAAAATACAAAAAAAAACAGTCTACTATTCCTGCATTTCCAGCGTTTTGTAGTGATGACTGATGCGGGTTCAATGTTTTTATTTAACATTTATATCGATGTTACTATAGAAAGAAAATATATATAGAATATTTCATTTGGTGATACTGATTATAATTAACCTGAACATTTTGTGGAGATGCATCTCAAATTTTTAAAGGACTTTTCACGCTCTATTATTAATATTTGATTAGCCATTCTTTACACCCTTGTGCAAATTAATTGAAACAAAACGAATAATTCCGTTATTACTTACTTTTTTTCATATTTTTCCGTTGAAACATGACCCAATGCACATGTTAGTACTTCGTATGTCCATTCCACGAAGTCGTTCTTTGGAGATTGACCACAGATTCTCAATTGAATTTAAATCAGGAAAGTTTTCCGGGACAAACTATAGTACTTTGATTTGCTCACTGGTAAGGCTTGCAGGGTGTTCATGCAGCGTTACAATTTTCTTACACTTCCTTGGAGTAATGTCCATCCCAGACAACGGCCGTAGAACAACTAATCGACAATCGAGACAATATTGTCCGGACGTGATTAAAATCTGATGCAATCACGGATGCCGCAATGCTTTTCAAAGCCAAACAAATTCCCTTTGTAACGTCGTCCCCTGGTCGCAGCGCCAACCGTGACGTTCTATCCTAGTCTACCACGGCACCAACTGTGACGTCCTCGCCGCGGCGCTAGCCGTTCGCTCCTCGCTGCTCCGTTCGGGTGTCGCCGCTCCAAATGTGACGTTCTAACCTTTTGGTGATTCTGGTGGGAATCTGGTTAGATTTGATATCAGCCTCGTCGTTCCCAACTCGCTTCCAACGCCTGGTTACCAAGGTAACTGCACTGCTCCCCCAGTCCGCCTACCCACGTTGTGAATTGATCTTAGGCAGACGAAATCAAACAGTGGTTGGGGCCGTACTGCAAACCGAGTTCAACGGGGGTGATACCACACAAATATGCATAAAAGACAATAAAATGAAAACTCAAATGTTCAAAGTATCAAAGAAAAAGGTAACAAACTTTATGTCTAGTTGTTCGATACATAGGACTGCATCTATTTCGGTGATCTGGATCTAAGTCGCTCTTCAAAATAATTGTTCTTGGGTTGAAGGGGGGTCCGGAATGTGCGTGAATCTTGGTCAGCTATCTGCGAGGCTTGCTTCAACTGAAGACTGACTCTGGGAACTGCTGGAACTCAACTCAACTCTGCTCGTTGTGGCTTCGTTTATATGGGCGCCGACCAAAACCGGGGTGAGTTTGTCGGCGCCGGGTGTTTCCTCGATAATTCTAAATACATATCCACCTCTCTGGTTAGGAATTTCCACCTTTTTCCATTTTTGGGAACCTTTCCTCACTCCCACCTTCTCATCATACTTCAGAGGCGCGTGAACTGCCCTCCCCACATCTTCGTAGCAACCTCTCTTACTCATCCTCCAAATGGGCTGCAACAGCCTCCCTCGTACGTCACGTGATCACCACTCGACCAATGATGTCTTATTCGGGCGTGGACGAATCCGCGGCTTTGTTTCAGGAAGAAAAAAATATCTTGCTTAACTAAAAAAAAAAAATTATCTCTTCTCTTTTCCTTTTCTTCCTCTTAATCGCCGTTATCATTTCTCTGGCCGCGAACCGGACAATATGACAATGGCGGTCATAATTCTTGTTCTACACGTGGTTTACGTCAGGTATTTTATCGCTAATTATCAGAATGGGTGGTCTTCCAAACACGGTCTCAAAAAGAAACATCTCCAAAGTTTCAGTCAGTCTGTCGCCTCGGAGAAAGAAAAAAAAAACACTTCTAGGTTCCCATTCATTTTCCTTCGGTACATATTTCTGATAACATAATTTTATTATCGCAGGTCAAGGATGTTCCGTCGAAGGAAAATCGGTCAACGGACACTCGTAGGTGGTCCTTAATTTTTCATATCTGTCCAAAGTCCCTTTAGTTGCCTGGTTTTCGTCACTTATCGAAATAACATTTTCATTTGAATTTTTTTTTCTTTGGCCAGCCGTTCTGTAGTTGATAATAAGATGTCTTCTCGTACCAATAGTTTGTTTTCATATCCTTAGATAACACAGCCGATGCCAAAACATATCTGATTCTTTCTTTCTTTCCCTTTCTTTTTACTCAGAATTTCTCTGTCATTGTAATGACACTCTTTCGCCATTTGTTACTTATCAAAATATCCTTTTATCCATTGTCTCTTAGCCGTGTGTATGTTCTTGCTTATCAAATGCCTGTTCTTTTCCTCTTTTCTTTCTTTTCCCTTTCTGCCTCGTTAAATGGTGCCACACTCATACACCCGAAAATAAATTCATATTACTGCATACCACTGCAAATAGAAATCGATTACACCCTGTCACTCCAGTGGGTGAAAGGAAGTAAAGTAAAGCGGTTGTTTCAATTAAATTATTTTTCACGAATGTGTAATATGAATAAATTCTGATCTAAACACGAATAATTACAATTATTTTTCTTAAGACCAGTTTCCTCCTTACAACCACCATTTAAACAAGCTTTAAAAAACATACCCATAATTTTTTTCGGCAAATATTTTTCATCGAAAAAGCATCTGTGAATCGCTTTAACTGCGTTTTAGCTCTGGCGTGATATTTGACCGTGTTTCAATGTAATGACATCCATTTTTTTTTGGGGGGGGGGCATTACAAATATTACGATTTTTCTTTTTTTTTTCTTTTTTTTTTAAAGTAATTTTTTACCCGGAGTCAAGTTAATAATCATTACAAGTGACAGAATAATCGAAAAAAAAATCAATTCTCTTCAAAACGGTTCTCTATCTTTGATCTTAATCAAATTTTCGCCCGGCACATCATCAAAAAACCATAAATCGAGAAAAAAAGGCCCTGAAAATATATTCAGGGGATTAATAACTTTAAAAAAATAATAATAGTAGTCTCTATATCCTGACGATGGCTCCGAAAATCCTCTTCATAAATTCAACCGTTACTGAAAAAGTGTATCAGATGTTAAAATGTCATAAATATCATTAGATGAAAAAGTTATACCGTTCGAAAAATCCCAGGTAGGAACTTATTTACCGGAAACAAAATGGTAGCCCCCTTGAAGCCATGTTTCCAGATAGGAATTCAAATTGCTTATATCGAAAATGTTGAACGACCCAATCTAATGAACAAACCCTAAATAGTAAAGGATTGGATTTAGGGGAGATTGATGGAGTTTTTGTGTTGGTATATAGCTTGATTTTTACTGTTTTCTCTATTTTATTTTATCGTCTCTCCGTCTATCTATCTATCTATCTATCTATCTATCTATCTATCTATCTAGCTCAACCTGTTCAAATCTATCTTTCTTTCTTACCTTTTTTTTTTTTCTTTCCTTTCTTTTTCCTGGCCCAGTTTTTCATTCTTTCTTTATTCTTTTTCTCATTTATATTTTCTCTCCTACTCTTTTTTCTAATCACTCTAACACTCTCTCTCACTTTATCTCTCTACCCAATCTCTCTCTCTCTCTCTCTATCTGTCTATCTATCTATCTATCTCGATCCTGTTGTCTTATTAAACATGAGAGGAATCAGATGGATTGATATGAGAGGAATGAGATAGATAGATAGATAGATAGATAGATAGATAGATAGATAGATAGATAGATAGATAGATAGATAGATAATGAATTGAACGAGACAGATATATATATAGAGAGATAGACGGATAGACTATGAAGAGAACGTGACACACATACATCGATAATGATTGAGATAGATAGATAGATAGATAGATAGATAGATAGATAGATAGATAATTGGCCGTAATAGATAGATAGATAGATAGATAGATAGATAGATAGATAGATAGATAGATAGATAGATAATTGACCGTGATAGATAGATAGATAGATAGATAGATAGATAGATAGATAGATAGATAGATAGATAGATAGATAGATAGATTGTAAAAAGAGACGATCCGCTCCTAGACAAACAGGAAATTAAAATTCGAAGCCACCCATTTTATGGAAAGGAATGAAGATTTTCGAACTGCTATGGTGACTTATACTTCTCTACCAAAACAATTGTTCCTCTTCGAACATCTCCATTAATCTGTCAGCTTCTTTATAGCCCATAACATTTCAATGCCGACACATTGATATCTGCTTTTGTTTAAGAGCCGATCTTCGTCAATAAATACGTATTGATCAAGTCTGTGTCAATCCTTGCAATCATATTTCTGTTTAACGATGTCTGATAGAAGGCCTAGCGGAAAATCGAATCAGTATATACCGTTCAATTTCAGATGGACTCTGAGACACTAATGTTCTCCGGGCAAGGATGAGAAATAAAAATACACTGGCAATAAAAGAAGAAAAATGGTTTGAAGTTTACCACAATATGAGATTTACGAACAGTTAAAAAATATTTAAAGAGGATGAAAATTAGCTGGTGTTGCGAATGAAAAGGGAAAGGATATAGAATATTAAAGACATGAAAGTAAATTACCATATTTAATTATTTTTTAGTTGATTATTCCTCTTATATATTTTATTTTCTTCACCATATATATATATATATATATATATATATATATATATATATATATATTAGGTTGGTGCAAAAATAATGTCGTTTTCTCACATATGTTACTATATGAGAAAACGACAATATTTTTGCACCAACCTAATATATATATATATATATATATATATATATATATATATATATATATATATATATATATATATATTTAAGTTATGGGTAGACCCAAGGAGAATGAAATCCTGAGTCCTCAATGTAAATCCAGAGCTAATATTTAAAAAAAAAACAGACCCCTTTAAGGTACCATTATATAAATATATATATATATATATATATATATATATATATATATATATATATATATATATATATATAAGTAACGAAATAAGTAACGAAAATCTTGGTAATCCGTATGGATAATCTAAAGGAGGATGAAATCCTGAGAGCTCAATGTTAAGTCAGAGCGAAATAATTTAATCTAAAAGAAAAACATACCACTTTAAGGCTCCATAGTAATAATTTATTTCACCAGAGAATTTTACTTTTTCTCTGGATCCCCAGACTTTACTTTCAAAGACGAAACGAAAAAATGAATTTAAAATTTACATTTTGACGGGCAGTATTAAGCTTATATAAGTTGAATTAGAGGGTGATGAGTAATGGTGTGAGAGACATGGTCGATTTAGAGAGGGAAGGGAGAGTTTTAAAATTTATTTTTATATTTCTTTTTATTTATAATACTTAATATTGAGGAAGGAGGAGGTAAGGATCAAACATTGAGGTATTTAATCGGTCAACTTAACGGAAATGATATGGGAAAAGAAAGAAAGAAGAAAAAGGGAAAAAGAAAAAGGGGAAAGTAAAGAGATAAGAGATCTACGTAGGGTTTTGGAGGAAGGAGACGGGTGACATAACTTTAGGAATTTAGATAAAAACAGATTTTAACGTTTGATAGTAATTTAAATGTTTAAAAATGTTTAAAAAAAACTCTACAAAGGAATTAGATTTAATGCTAGTTAGCTATTTAAAAATCATCTTCTCCACAAATAAATTAGGGATTTAATATATATATATATATATATATATATATATATATATATATATATATATATATATTAAGGGATAAGGGATTTAATATATATATATATATATATATATATATATATATATATATATATATATATATATTAATGCATATTTCATTAAATGATATAGACAAGTTTTGTCTATTTATTTTAAGTTCCTTTCATATTGTCTGATTAGCTTAATAACATTATCATTGAAAGACGAAAAACAACACACGGACGAAACAACAATGATAGTCCGCCCTTGCGACATGAAAAATTTCAAAGCAACGACAAACCCGTCACATGACCACGTGAGAGAGTGAAAACAAGAAGTATTATGTATGGCTTCTGTTATAAATTATAAGCATTTAAGAATATTTGTGGAGATTTCAAAGTTTATTTTGTTTAGGTTAGATTTCAACTGTTTTATGTAAAAAGCTTCAAGAATTTTTAATTTTTGTTTATTGTTTTCATGTTTAAGTATAGTTGTGTTGTCAACAAGGATTTTCCGGAATTGAGTACGCGGGCAGGCATGTTGGTTTAAATGCCTACAGATTGTGTTGTTTGATATATTGAAATTGTCATCTTTGATAATGGCTTATGTAAGCCGAAAGCTTAGATTGGATTTAAACACGTATCAATATGGTGATTTCCTTTCGTCTTTCAATGATAATGTTATTAAGCTTATCAGACAATATGAAAGGAACTTACTTAAAATAAATAGACAAAACTTGTTTATGTTATTTAATGAAACATGCATTAATGAAGAATTGCTGCGTATATATATATATATATATATATATATATAAAGTTCAAGAAAGACATTTGGTTCACTTACACACAAAAAAGAGAATGTCTCATATCGAAAATATTTAACATCGAAAAACATAAGAAAAATATTAATTATTTTTAATAAAATGTGGAAATCTCTGCGATTTGCCTGATGACAATCGCGAGACCGGAAACACGTGTAGCAAAATTATGGAAAATAAAGCATAATATTTTTGTTTTGTTTCTTTGGACTTTAAACCTGTCTCTGTGCGATTTTTTCGACAGACTTTCATGTTTTTAGCTCTTTCTTTTTTTAAAACCTTTTTTTTCCTTCGAGATTGATTTGATTACTGGCAAATCAAAAATTCGAAGGTTTTTCGAAACGAGTATAGTTACCTATATATATATATATATATATATATATATATATATATATATATATATATATATATATAGCAATGTAACTTTAAGGTTGTCTCTTTTTTAATTATTTAATAATATTTGTTCTGGTGTTATATTGAGCTCTCTGGATTCCATCTTCTTTGGAATTATCCACATGGATTACGAAACCCTTCCATTACCTTACTATATATATATATATATATATATATATATATATATATATATATATATGTTGGGAATTGTTTATAGGTTCCACACGTACTCCTAGTAGTCTTTGAGGGTTGACTCATGTTTAGAAGTAAAAATTAGAATAATAAAATACAATAATCAAAGCCTATTATTTAATCAGAACGATCAAGAACACATTGTGGACGATGGCCCTAACATCGGTGAAGAAAGCCACTTCCGTTATATTTCAGACAGGGTTCGATGGGTAAATTGTCGCCAGTCTGTAGTTTTAATTTTGCGCATGCACGTTGTTTGTTTTTGATTTTGTCGACTTGCCCAGTATAGTAGGGTCAGTTGGGCGCATCTGAAACAGTTGGAGAGTCTAATGGTGATTGCGAAGATGTTTTCAGTGATCACTAGTGATGGCGACATTATGCCTCTATTCATCTTCCCACAGCGTCTCACACTCACCACAAAGGCCTACATCAAGTGCCTTACGGAGGTAATGCTGGCCTGGGTCAGTAAGCTGTCTGCTTGAAAATCCTACGTCTGGCAATAGGACTCTTCATCATACCACACAAGCATGAGTATCTAGTCATGGCTGTCAGACAATTTCTGCAACCACATCACCCCTTACATCTGGCCGCCTAACCCCCGAAGACTGAAATCCACATTATTATTATGTGTGGGATACAAAGAGACCAGCAAAATTGCTTATAACACCAAAGATGAACCTAAGGCTAGGGTTATGGCAGTATTTACCAACTTAAATAAAGAGACCGTCCAGAAGAGATGCAGGAGATTCCGAAGTCGTCTGAAGGTCGGGTTTTAAGCCAATGGCGATTTTATTGGATAAATTTAATTTTAATTTTATTATTATTTTATTTTATTAATAAATTTTGTGTAACTTCAGCAATTATATGTGTTAAAATGAGATATCAGTGTTGTTTTCATTTTTGCGTAATTTATACAACAATGTATTCATCGTACCCTGTACACATACACAAACATACATACGTTCTGATAACAAATATGACCAGTTTATTTACATTGCGCAGATCAGTACGAAAATGTCAGTAATTGCGCAGGTCCGTGTTGCCAACACTGTGTGAAAATTTTGTGTGAATTGATTCGATAGTTTTTTAAATATCATATGAAAAGTTATCTCGATAATAATTTGGCACGCAGTATATATATATATATATATATATATATATATATATATATATATATATATATATATGAAGAAATGTAGTCATAAGGTGTGCTATATTTACGGGATAAAGTGCTCAATATAAGAGATAGAGCGTGTGTAAATATAAAAGTGAACATAGAAGTCAACACTTAGATCCGACAGTCTGTTTCATGCTACATGCAATCATCATTCTACGAGCTTCGTGGCCTGACGACTGCGTCTAGCACGAAACAGACTGTAGCACATTCTAACCATGAGACCCGGGTTCTGATCATGGTCGATTTGTCAAGAAGGAAACTTCCACATGTTATGGATTGGAGGGGTCGATCCCAGCGTGCGGAAAGTGCTTGAAAACCATACCACGGGTTGACCCAAGCCCTGTAAGTGAAACCGTGTAGACGGAACCGTCGATAGCTGTGCTAGCACGAAGTCACAAGTCATCGTGCTCGCCTTGTTCAAATTGTTGATTCGTAACAGTAACTGTAACTAAGGTCTTCTCAGCATAGTTTCAGTATAAAACACAGGTGGACTCTGTGGATGATGAATCAGCGCAAATGCGCCTGAGCAGGTGCCTGCAAAATGGATTGAGTAACCGACATAGTAGATAGCTATCCTCGAATACTAGTGGCCAGCTATACATACATATATTATTAGTAAATAATACGTTTTATTGTTCAAATGTGGACATGTGGACTCTGGTTAATAGAAGGCACGCCTTTCCACAATCAAACTTTTTTGTTTGTTTTGTCTGTTATGAAATTGATGTTTTATAAAATTTATACTTGTGGACATTTTTCTTTCGTTTAGCTGAAAAAAATTTAGGCGCGTTGCTATCTGCTAGAAAGACAGAAATATAATTTCAAATAGAATTTTAGAGCTCAAGTTCAACTTGCATATTTTTAGACACTCCCAATTATAAAAGGCACACATTTCCAATGGCTTGTGAGATTAATGCTCTCATCATCGACCTGCAGAACGGAGAAAAAAACAAGTGTCACGCGCATCTCAGGAAAATGTTTTCCGACAGGAAACTTTGAGAATTTTTACCTGACATTTCTTGCCATCAAAAATATGTGGACGCAGTTTTTTAACAAGTCCAAATTAGCGTTCGTTTGAAATCTCCTAAATTTGATTGGCTACTTCGTCACTATACGAGCTCAAAAATAGAGACTTCCCCTCCGGCATTTAAAGTCAATGTTTAAATTTAAAGAAATGTAGGATTTTTTTGTTTTTTATTTGAAAATTTATTTGAAACAGAAAGAAAATAATAAATTTAACTCGGCGAATAAATCGGAACACCTACTTCAATATTCTTTGATTTTGCTTAGCCCCAGTTAGAAAATAAGTCGACTGCCTCGTTAAAAGACGATGCCGTGCCAAAAGACGGCAGGATTCCCATTCACTCGGTCAAATCTCTATCTGTAAAAGACAGGATGTGTGTGTGTGTGTGTGTGTGTGTGTGTGTGTGTGTGTGTGTGTGTGTGTGTGTGTGTGTGTGTGTAACGAATGCACGACCGCAATTTACGACGGATTTGTACCAAAACTTACATGCACAGGCTCTAAGTTAGCGAGAAGGCCGAGACCGACTTCGCATTTCCCAAATCCCATCGATAGTGGAAATAATAGATTTTTTCATGCTTCTACGGCAGTTTTCATGTAGTTTGCGGCCATTTTGTACTGGCCAGAGTGAGAGCCTATAGCTGGCTGCCACGAATAGGCAGGAAGATTCTATTGGCCAGCGTGAGAGCCAACAGCTGACTGACACGAATGTTAACTAGCATGCAAAAAAAATCGATAGCTGCATTCGTCACAAGAGGGGAAAATTTAAATCTACATGGCACTTTACTTCAATTGGCTCATTCGTTTGCTTAAACTGAACGTTGATTCTGATTCCGCAGAATTGGGTTGGGTGTGAAAAAGTATTTGTTGTTAACATTCTTTTTTCATTCGGTTTTTCCAGTTACAAGTCCTTTCTTAAAATTTTGTTTAGTTCTTTTTTCGTAACAGATTTAATGTTTAGTATAGAGCTTAGAAAAATTAGCAGTGTAAGATAGGCATGTAGCAACATCAGCACGGCAAAGGGCACTCCTTTAAAGGTAAGGAAGGGTAAAAATATTTTAAGTCACGTGATAGCGATTGCTGTATGAGTCGTACGATTTTTCAATCAAGCCGGGGCAACGCTGGGCCATGCTGCTAGTAATACATATAACGAAAAGATACCACTAACCAAATAAAACTTATTACTCAAAACAATCAATGAGTTAAATTTGCGCTATGTTGATTCTTTCGATTGTCTTCTACGTTGCTTGTAAAAAAAAAACGTTTTTAACTTTGGAGATATTTCATGATAATATTCGCGATTTTCTTATATGGGAATATTTGGCATTTATTAGCCGAGCGATCAGTGCTACTAGAGTTACGCATTCCTTCAGTACCTATCCATAGTTCTGGGATCAAAGTGTTGCACCTGTTCTCCTCCCCCCCTCTAATGGTAATGTTGATATTAACAGTTTCCTTTATATGGGAACATTCGGTATTCATTGACGGAGTAACCAGTGCTACTGCAGTGATGTTTGCCCTCAATCATTGAGAATTCGGCTGGGATCAAATCTATTCACCCCCAACTCTAATGACAATTGTAATATCAGCTGTTTACTGATATGGAAACCTTCAGCATTCACTGAACGAGCAGCGATTGTTTCTGCCAGTTGAAATTTAAAAGATCTTGTCTCATATAGGTTTACCTGCCTCATTTATCACAGTCAAATAGGCACCATATTGTGATAAAAGCAATAGAAGGTAGCCGGGGATCAAGAGGTCAGATGTAAACCTTCAGCATTCACTGAACGAGCAGCGATTGTTTCTGCCAGTTGAAATTTAAAAGATCTTGTCTCATATAGGTTTACCTGCCTCATCTCTCACAGTCAAATAGGCACTATATTGAGAAAAAAGCAATGGAAGGTAGCCGGGGATCGAGAGGTCAGATGTAAACCTTCAGCATTCACTGAACGAGCAGCGATTGTTTCTGCCAGTTGAAATTTAAAAGATCTTGTCTCATATAGGTTTACCTGCCTCATTTATCACAGTCAAATAGGCACCATATTGTGATAAATGCAGTGGATGGTAACCGGGGATCGAGAGGTCAGATGTAAACCTTCAGCATTCACTGAACGAGCAGCGATTGTTTCTGCCAGTTGAAATTTAAAAGATCTTGTCTCATATAGGTTTACCTGCCTCATCTCTCACAGTCAAATAGGCTCTATATTGAGATAAAAGCAATGGAAGGTAGCCGGGGATCGAGAGGTCAGATGTAAACCTTCAGCATTCACTGAACGAGCAGCGATTGTTTCTGCCAGTTGAAATTTAAAAGATCTTGTCTCATATAGGTTTACCTGCCTCATTTATCACAGTCAAATAGGCACCATATTGTGATAAATGCAGTGGATGGTAACCGGGGATCGAGAGGTCAGATGTAAACCTTCAGCATTCACTGAATGAGCAGCGATTGTTTCTGCCAGTTGAAATTTAAAAGATCTTGTCTCATATAGGTTTACCTGCCTCATCTCTCACAGTCAAATAGGCTCTATATTGAGATAAAAGCAATGGAAGGTAGCCGGGGATCGAGAGGTCAGATGTAAACCTTCAGCATTCACTGAACGAGCAGCGATTGTTTCTGCCAGTTGAAATTTAAAAGATCTTGTCTCATATAGGTTTACCTGCCTCATTTATCACAGTCAAATAGGCACCATATTGTGATAAATGCAGTGGATGGTAACCGGGGATCGAGAGGTCAGATGTAAACCTTCAGCATTCACTGAACAAGCAGCGATTGTTTCTGCCAGTTGAAATTTAAAAGATCTTGTCTCATATAGGTTTACCTGCCTCATTTATCACAGTCAAATAGGCTCTATATTGAGATAAAAGCAATGGAAGGTAGCCGGGGATCGAGAGGTCAGA
The DNA here is from genome assembly GCA_963932145.1 of Acanthosepion lycidas. NCBI lineage: Eukaryota > Metazoa > Mollusca > Cephalopoda > Sepiida > Sepiidae > Acanthosepion > Acanthosepion lycidas. The sequence goes on along the minus strand of OZ010587.1, from coordinate 106,451,997 downwards.
TGTAAACCTTCAGCATTCACTGAACGAGCAGCGATTGTTTCTGCCAGTTGAAATTTAAAAGATCTTGTCTCATATAGGTTTACCTGCCTCATCTCTCACAGTCAAATAGGCACCATATTGTGATAAATGCAGTGGATGGTAACCGGGGATCGAGAGGTCAGATGTAAATCTTCAGCATTCACTGAACGAGCAGCGATTGTTTCTGCCAGTTGAAATTTAAAAGATCTTGTCTCATATAGGTTTACCTGCCTCATTTATCACAATCAAATAGGCACCATATTGTGATAAAAGCAATAGAAGGTAGCCGGGGATCGAGAGGTCAGATGTAAACCTTCAGCATTCACTGAACGAGCAGCGATTGTTTCTGCCAGTTGAAATTTAAAAGATCTTGTCTCATATAGGTTTACCTGCCTCATCTCTCACAGTCAAATAGGCTCTATATTGAGATAAAAGCAATAGAAGGTAGCCGGGGATCGAGAGGTCAGATGTAAACCTTCAGCATTCACTGAACGAGCAGCGATTGTTTCTGCCAGTTGAACTTTAAAAGATCTTGTCTCATATAGGTTTACCTGCCTCATTTATCACAGTCAAATAGGCACCATATTGTGATAAATGCAGTGGATGGTAACCGGTGATCGAGAGGTCAGATGAAAACCCTCAGCATTCACTGAACGAGCAGCGATTGTTTCTGCCAGTTGAAATTTAAAAGATCTTGTCTCATATAGGTTTACCTACCTCATTTATCACAGTCAAATAGGCACCATATTGTGATAAATGCAGTGGATGGTAACCGGTGATCGAGAGGTCAGATGAAAACCCTCAGCATTCACTGAACGAGCAGCGATTGTTTCTGCCAGTTGAAATTTAAAAGATCTTGTCTCATATAGGTTTACCTGCCTCATCTCTCACAATCAAATAGGCACTATATTGAGATAAAAGCAATGGAAGGTAGCCGGGGATCGAGAGGTCAGATGTAAATCTTCAGCATTCACTGAACGAGCAGCGATTGTTTCTGCCTGTTGAAATTTAAAAGATCTTGTCTCATATAGGTTTACCTACCTCATTTATCACAGTCAAATAGGCACCATATTGTGATAAATGCAGTGGATGGTAACCGGTGATCGAGAGGTCAGATGAAAACCCTCAGCATTCACTGAACGAGCAGCGATTGTTTCTGCCAGTTGAAATTTAAAAGATCTTGTCTCATATAGGTTTACCTGCCTCATCTCTCACAGTCAAATAGGCACCATATTGAGATAAAACCAATGGAAGGTAGCCGGGGATCGAGAGGTCAGATGTAAACCTTCAGCATTCACTGAACGAGCAGCGATTGTTTCTGCCAGTTGAAATTTAAAAGATCTTGTCTCATATAGGTTTACCTGCCTCATTTATCACAGTCAAATAGGCACCATATTGTGATAAATGCAGTGGATGGTAACCGGGGATCGAGAGGTCAGATGTAAACCTTCAGCATTCACTGAACGAGCAGCGATTGTTTCTGCCAGTTGAAATTTAAAAGATCTTGTCTCATATAGGTTTACCTGCCTCATCTCTCACAGTCAAATAGGCAATATATTGTGATAAAAGCAGTAAATATCTTTGTATATTGCCACTGATTTTGGAAAAGATAGTGGAAGAGATTATCGTTCCGTTCTCCATGTGCTTGAACTCAAAATAGCCCGCCTTTTACATTTTTGCCTAGACAAAACTAAACAACCCTAATTGTGTTTGTGCGAAAGTGAAAGCTACAGACAAGACTGGAATTTGAACTCTGCTCGCTGATTTTAGTTTTCGCGCCCATAACTGATACTCTACCCAAATTTTTAAATATTAAATTTCCAAAACAATTTGCTTTTATTATTCTCAAGGACATATCACTATCATTGAGCAAGATAGCACACCAACTAGGAGACGCTTGGGTACAATATACCCAACATGACACCCTCTCTCACCTGCCACATCTATCACAGCCAAATGGGCACCATATTGAGAGCAGTTTTGATAAAAGCAGTGAATATCTTGCAGGTGGGGCCCGAATAAGGAATACTTTCAGGTCGAATAACCCACTCCACTCATATCGTTTCCGATTGATCTAGACGCCACTTGGTATGATGGGCGTTAAAATTACCAAACATGAATATGTGAGAAAACGGATGGAGAGAGAGAGAGCCTTGTCAGTGCTGTCAGAAATGTATTCGAATACCCCACACTCTTGGGAAGATGGAGAACGATAAAGGAAGAAGAGGTAGCTTACAGCATAGAATATACGCAACATGACACCCTGTCTCCTCTGGGAATACCTGCCACATGGACACGATATTGTGAGTGGTTTTGATAAACGCAGCGTATATCTTGCACGTGGGGCCAGAATAAGGAATACTTTTAGGTCGAGTTACCCAGTCCACTCATACGGTTTCCGATTGATCTAAATGTGAATCCCAAATCGTCTTGTTGTTCTTGTCCTTAAAACTTAAAACAAAGCTTACCATTACCCCCGCTCATCAATAGAGATTCACAATTCGTTAGCCCCTAGGAGACACACCTAACATGTTAAGGGCAAACAAATGACTACAAAGTATGTGCTACTGAATGGGATATTTACTGTAGATGAATCAGTTATGTGCTATGTGTGATACACATTTAGGCGATCATGTATCTTTCGATAAATGACTGACGAGGCAGATTTTTGTCCCCGCACTAGGTTGTCATTTCTTTCTGCGGCATTTGGTCTACAGAACTCGGTCTGTCCTGCTATTTACCCATAGCTGGTGGGGAGAAGAAGAGGATTCATACCTTGCCCAAGGGTATTAGAACGTAAGTGAAAGTAATGGATTCGGTGGGATTCGAACTCGGCTCGAGATCAACTTCATCTAAAAGAGGCAAAAATATGTACACGGTAACAACTCCGGTCAATTAAAGATCACAAGCCATCAAAGTAAGGCATGATTTAGCACAAAGGCATATATTATCATTATTATTACTATTATTGTTATTATTAATAGTAGTAGTATTAATAGTATTTTATGGGGTTTCAAATCATCGTATATGCTGGTTTTCTCTAAGGACCGAGTGACCACGATGATTCTGAATTATCTCCCATTATTCTCTGTTCTGCATACATATTTACCTTAATGATACTAAGGCACAAGATGTTACAGGGTGTGGAGGAATTAGGAACAGAACATTTTACTATGGGCGGGAAAACGAAAGAGTAATATTAGCTGTTTACTTACACGGGAATCTTCAGCATTCATTGACTGATTAGCGATTCTTGGTTCCAGGTGAAATTTACAAAATCTTTCTAATGATTTTTTTCCCATGAAAATATGTCCTTCGGGTATAATGACGGTCATCGATCATTTGTAGAAGGCTAGATAGCACAACAGGTGAAACATTGTGAGCAGAAGAAACTTGATAAATATATTGGTACAGAGAGAAAAGTGTATAATGTTATTATTTTTGATGTACGTCTTGCTGAGGATGTTCCTACTTCGAGTTTCGTGGGCTGGACAGACGGTATCCCGAAGAAAGATCGGTTCTTTCAACTTGGGCTACCTCTAAAAGTAACAAGAGCTAAAATGAATAACCTATTCAACTCCTAGAGAACATAATAACATAATCATGATGTCGACAATTTATATATATATATATATATATATATAGAGAGAGAGAGAGAGAGATAGATAGATAGATAGATAGATAGATAGATAGATAGATAGAAATGAACACACTGAGATAGATAGATAGATATATAGATAGATAGATAGATAGATAGATAGATAGATAGATAGATAGATAGATAGATGGGAACAGAATGAGATAGCAGAAACTAAGTAGAAAAAATGGTAGAGAAAATTCCGGAACCCACAGTTTTTCATCTACATTTAAGATGACGACCTGAGTATTTGGGGAAAAAGCAATAAATGTAATAATAACTGCTGTGCAATGTTCCATTGATAATCACTGCAATTCTCCTAAAAATCAAAAAGATGTCACCATAAAAGCATTAAAGATGTAGTTTCACGTTTAAATGCTGGCATTTCCAAATTTTCTCGTGTCACCGTGACTTCAATCGTCGTTGGAAGAATCCAGTCTGTATCCTCGGCCAATGGAAATAGAATTCTGGCTGAATACCACTCACCTAGCAGTTTCCTTAATCTGAAATCCCATTTATCGAATTCCTTAACGATCAACAATGGTGAATTAAGGAAGGAAATGGGACCTCATCATATAGAAAATACCACGTGACCTGAACAAAATCCAGTCATAAAGAAATCGCCAACCGAAAGACATTTCATCTCATTTTGAAGTTCTTGCCGAATATTTATTTGCTTTCGTGTCTTTTCATACAAAAAAAAACTACATTGGATTGCAATAAAAAAAAAATGAATTGAAAAACGATGTCTGTCAACAACCACTAATGAATTTTTCGTCATAACTATACAACGGAAATGGGTTAGATGCGCATATTGTTTTTAAAGGTCAAGTAAAGTTTGCGGATTTTTCCTAATCTATTTTTTTTTTTTTGCTTTTAACTCGTGTCAGGTCCTTAAAAGAAAATCCTAGAAATTAACTGCGCCAGATAGTTTCTTCAACTTGAAAAAGAAAACACGAAGAAAAACAAAAACAACTATAGAAAACAAAAGAATAGTAGTTAGAGGAATGTCTTTTCCAAAAGAGAGATGACTTTTCAAATAGAGGAATGTCTTTTAGAATAGAGGAATATCTTTTTCAATAAGGGAAAGAATTTTCGAATATAGGAATGTGTTTTCGAATAGAGGAATGATTTTCGAATAGAGGAATGACTTTTTGGATAGAGGAATGTCATTTCCAATAGACGAATGGCTTTTCGAAAAGAGGAATGATTTTTCGAATAGAAGAATATTTTTTTCAATAGAGAAATGACTTTTCGAATAGAGGAAGGATTTTTCGATTTGAAGAATATGTTTTTCTAATAGGGGAATGTCTTTTCCAATAGAAGAATGTTTTTTCGAATAAAGGAATGAGTTTGGGAATAGAGGAATGTGTTTTCGAATAGTGGAATTTTTGTTATAATAGAGGAATGGCTTTTCGAATAGAAGAATGTATTTTCCAATAGAGGAATGACTTTCCGAATAGAAGAAAGTCTTATCCATTAGTAGGAATGTCTTTTCGAATAGAGGAATGTCTTTTCCAATAGTAGGACTTACTTTTCTAATAGAGGAATGGCTTTTTGAATAGAGGAATGACTTTTCGAATGGAGGAATGACTTTTCGAATAGAAAAATGTCTTTTCCAATTGAGGAATGACGTTTCGAATAGAGGAATATCTTATCCAATAAAAACATGACTTCTCGAATAAAGGAATGACTTTTCGAATTGAGGAATGTCTTTTCCAATAAAAAAATGACTTTTCGAATAGAGAAATGTCTTTTCCAATAGAGGAATAAGTTTTGAAATAGAGGAATATCTTTTCCAATAGAGTTATGATTTATCGAATAGAGGAATGTCGTTTCGAATAGAGGAATGTCTGCCTATATGGCAGTAAACTTGGGAAGCGTGGGGTAGCAGAAATTATGGCTCTACAGAAGGCTGCTGAGAATAACACAGACTGAGCATGTGAGTAACGAAGAAATTTTAAGGAAAATTTTAAGGAAAAGAACACCTACAGCTTGAATCAGAAAGAGACAGAATTTTCTAGGACATAATGAGGAAAGAGAGTTTGGAAACTTTGACACTCAAATGAAGTATTGGAAGCAAGAGGCACAGAAGAAAGAAGCGACCTACCTAACGAGTTTGTTTTGGATGGCAAAAAAGGCACTGGGAGGGATGGTGAAACGACGAATCTTACTATGATCTATAAAAGATAGGAAGTTGTGGAGAGCCATGACTGCCCATGTCCGGAAGGTAAACAGCGCATAGAAGAAGAACTTAGAATAAACAAACATGTCATAAAACGGATTTCGATTTGTTATTTGTGTGATCACTCGGCGAATGAGTAATAATAATCATCGATCATCTTATATATTTGTTGTTAGGTTCAGTTAATAATATTGATTTCTGTAAAGAAAATAAACCAATTCGATTTATAATATGATGATTCAAATAAACGTTGAAATATTAAAGTTATTAGTCCTGACCTGGCATCTCCGTTTCAGTCTCTTACCCATGGCCTTAGCATAGCTTCCCTCTGGCTTTTCTATAAATATTCTCATGGTAATTGTTCTGATGAACTTTTCCTCGATTGGCCCGAAATTACGTTAGTTTAGGGTTGTTTTTGTGTCTTTAGTTTCTTTCTTCAGGTTATCTTAGCTAGGGCATGTATGCTCATTGGTCCCCTTTTATTTCTGTCCCTATTTTTCTTTGAGTTTAATTCCCCATCCCCTCCCTCGTTAGGTGGTCAGTGATGTCAGTTCGCTGGTGAATGCGGGGCGCCTTTCGTTTCGCGTGTGTGTTTTCATATTTGTTGTTGTGTCAGTGTATGTTTGGGATGAATGAATGTTTTATATTATTATAGTCCCGCATTGATTTCGTACAGTGAACCGATGTTTCTGCCACATTTAGTGATTGTGGGTGGGGGGTTTATTACTAATCTTATTTTCTTTAGTTTCTTGCAAATAGTATTTTGTATTCATATTGTAAATACTCATTGGGGCTGGTTTTTAGAATTGTTGTTTTATTCCCCTCCCCCACAGACAATGAATTGTAAATATGGGGACTAGTTAGTATTTTCATAGAGACATGAAGTATTATCGTGAGTGTAGTAAGAAAGGTATGTATGAATGTGTTGTTTTGGTGTAAGGAATATTTTCCGTACGATTGGGTCAGTGTTTGTGGCTAGCTCTTATAGTTAGCACAGAAGTAGACCGTCCTTTCCCCAATCTCCCCATCGGCCTTGTGCCACATTTCTGTATTAAACACAATAAATATTACTTTTCCTCTATTGGCCCTAAATTAGGTTAGTTTAGGGTTGTTTTTGTGTCCTTAGTTTCTTCCTTCAGGTTAACTTAGGGAATGTATGCTTATTGGCCCCATTTATTTCTGTCCCCTGTTTTCTTTGGTTTAATTCTCCATCCCTTCCCTGGTTAGGTGGTCAGAGATGTCAGTTTTCTGGTAGATGCGGGGCGCCTTTCGTTTCGGGTATAATCTTCGTATTTGTTGTTGGGTTTGATTGAGTGAGCTGTTGGGATGAATGACTGCCTTATATTATTAAAGTCCAGCATTGATTTCATCTAGTGGACTGATGTTTCTGCCACAGTTAAAAATTGAGGAGTATTACTAACATTATTTTGTTTAGCTTCTTGTATATATATTTTTGTTCATTTTTGTAAATATTCATGGGGGTTTGGATTTTTAAATTGTTATGTTATTCCCCTGCCACCACAGACAATGAATTGTACATATGAGGATTAGTTGGGCCTTTCATACAGACTTTGCGGTATTATGGTGCATGTAGTAAGAAAGATAGTAAGAATGCGTTGTGATGTAAGGAATATTGTTGTATATTTCGGTCAGTAGCTAAGTTTAATGTTAACACAGATGAAGGCCGTCCTTTTCCTCATTTTGGCCTTGTGCTACATTTTGTATTATTCATGAAAATAAATATCAATTTTCCTCTTTGGGGTTTCATTTTATTTTCATTCCCCACCCCCGCAAGACAAAATGTACATATTGGCACTAGTTAGGACTTCATAGAGAATCTGAGGTATTATGGTGGCTGTAGTAAGAATGTGTTGTTTTGATGTAAGGAATACTTACTTTGGGTCAGTAATTATGGCTAACTAAGTTTAAGATAAGACAGACTGAAGACCAGATTTCCCCTCTCCCTCTTTGAGCTTTTGCTACATTTTTATAACAAAATAAATATTACTTTCCTCTATGTTGGTTTATATTACCGCCGCCCCACAAACAAATTGTACATATAACGACTAGTTAGGACTTCATAGAGACCCGAGGTATTATGGTGACTGTAGTAAGAATAGTAAGTAAAAATGGGTTGTTTTGCTGTAAGGAATACTGTCGTATATTTGGATCAGTAATCGTTGTTAGCTAAGTTTACGTTAAGATAGATTGAAGATTATCCTCCTCCTTTTGGCCTTGTGCCACATTTTTGTATTACTCAAAATAAATATTACTTTCCTCTATGACTTTATGACTTCAGGCGCAGTACTAGATTGGCGGTAAGGTCTCTTCAATTTATAGCTGAAATGATTACATGAAGCATGTTTTGTCTATCACACTTCTCGCTTGTGGAATTCTCTTCCGGTTTTTTGCTTGTCAGTCAACTTCAATGTTCAAAAATTTAAATGCAATGTCAATAATTATCCTCTGACTTCTTAATTTCGGTTCTTCATTCTTCTCTTTTCGTAATAGCTCTTATTTTCTGAAACACTCAATAACCTCTCGCGTCTTAGTGGCTTTATTGATTTGCTAGGGATGAAATGATTTTTAAAAAGCCATCAGGAGCACCTAAATCTCTTAGGGACTTAAATGTTCATGACAGCTCTCCACAGATTCATTTTACTATCTGTGAATTGTCATGCATTCTTGAGAAAGATACTCTAGTGATTTCCTATTGCATTTACCGCGATTTTGCTTCTCTTATACTAATTACCTAGGAGGCACGGTGGAATAATGGATCGCGGCTTGGATTAAGGAATTCCAGTCAAATCCATTACATTCACTTACGCGCTAATACCCTAGGGAAAGGTGTGAATCCTCTTCTTCTTCCTCCAGCTATGGGTAAATAGCAGGATAGACTGGGTTCTATAGCCTTGGATAGCAACTGGTCTAAGAGAAGGACAACTTTGAATTCAAAACCTGCAGAGGGTCGTTTGGGGACCTTGTGGCAAATACTGCACCAGGTCTCTGTATTCGGCCCTTCAAAAAGTGTGGTTGGTTCTAAACAAAACCTTCACCCATATAATCAAATCATATGTGCAGGTGTGTCTGACTGCTGGCTGTTGGTCCTAAGAACTGAGTTACTTGACCCTCATACGACAGGAGAGTCCAATATATATATATATATATATATATATATATATATATATATATATATATATATATATATATTTCCAGTCAAATCCATTAGATTCACTTATGTGCTAATACCCTTGGAAAAGGTATGAATCTTTTCCCTCCAGCTATGGGTAATTAGCAGAACAGACTGGGTTCTATAGCCTTGGATGTCAACTGTTCTAGGAGAAGGACAACTCTGAATTCAAACCCGGAGTGGAGCCCCTAAAGAGGATGGACGGCACTTTGTGCTACCTTCCCGCAACTCCTGCAGCAGCGCTGGTACCAAACTGTATTGGTTTATCCACTCCTTTGGACTCTGTTAGCAAGGCCGAGAGGGGGAACTAGACGGCTGGGCTGACCTAGTTCTCCATATATACCGCCCAGGCTCGTAGCGCACCGCGCTACTCCATCGTCTCTCGAGACGGACGGATGTCTACGACGACGATACTGATTACCACCCAAAAATACAGATTACAGCCTAACATACTGGTAGAAGCGATGGATTTGCAACTTTCCAAACGGTATGTGGATGAAAATGATCACAACAGCCTCGCCTAGAATTTGAACTCGACTATCTAACCATCTCTGCACACTGAGTACCATAATGCTATGCGCAAATTCTAATCAAAAGTATTATTCGTTTTATTTTATTTAATCAAAGTATTACTGGTTTTATATTCGCAAATTATCCTAAAGAAAATCTGAGTAAATCAGAACAGACAAATAAGCCTGTGGCCAAATTCTTACAAAAGTTCTTATTGACTCATAATTTCTTTCATTTCATCAATTGTCACGTGATCATTTTTCAGAAATTATTGTTACTGCAGTTGTAAGGAGAGTGGGCGCGGATGTCAAAAATGTTTTAAAAACATGAAGCACCGACGTATGTTTGCTCTCTGGATAAAAGACTTTCGAAATAAAGAAATAAATAAAAGATACGTGAACGTCAGAGCAGGCGTGGTCGAGACATGGCCTGGAATCTTAATAATTCTCCATTGATAACACTGGGTTTTGGTCAAAGACAAAATCTAACTTTGCCGAGTAAAACATTTGAGGAAATGAAAACAGCAATAAAGAGAATTCTTCGATCTAGGAATGAATGAAGAGTTCAAATCAAACATGCGAACTGGAATGGTGAACCATAAAGAGAGCAGATTTTAAGAATTAAGATTTGCTAAAGCCCTGTGTACCCAACAAGCCTATTTACGCACACAAAATTTCTCTTTCTCTCTCTCTCACTCTCTCTCTCTCTCTCTCTCTCTCTCTCACACACACAAACACACACACACACAGAGAGAGAAACCTAATCAATTAGACATATGATTATACCGTTACACATACTCGTATTGATGGTGAATATCCTTGGCCTTAAACACTTCCCAAAATCTAATCAAACATCACAATAGTTTATTAAACTGATTAAATTGATTTACTTTTACAGGTTATCAACACTTTGCAGGCTATTTAAAGCCAGAAAATATTTTTAGATTTTTTTAGGAATTCCTTTTTAGATAAAAATGATTTAGTGATACATGTCTAACCCATAGCTGGGGGAGAAGATGTAGATTCATACCTAATAAGAATTTGACAAACAAGAAATTATAACGTGAATGGAATGTGGCGGATCAATCCTGTATCACAATCAATATATAAACTGATCCCTCACTTTATGGTCACTGTAGTTTCCATACATGTATACGTCAAAGAATGGAAATAAATCTAAAAGACATGTCTGTGTAGCTAATCAATATTTTAAAGATTGATTCGTTTTCTACGGCTTATCAACCGCTTGCAGGTTATTTAAGGTCAGAAAATATTTTTAGATTGTAGGAATTCTATTTTAAATAAAAATGATTTGGTGATACATGTCTCACTAATTAACCCATAACTGGGGGAGAAGAGATGAATTCATAGCTTTCCCAAGGAAATTTTCGCGTAAGGGAATATAACGAACCGAACGGGAATTTGAACTCGGCTCCCCGATTAACAACTTCGAGGCATTATCCATTACACCACCCGCACATCCAAGCTTACAGCACCTTGGATTCCCAAGCGGCCACCCATCTAGTTACTGAGCAGGATCGACGTTGCTTAACTTTGGAGATCGTAAGGGAACCGGGTTTTAATGTGATGTGGCCGTAGCCTATTTGCTAAAGTTATTCTTAATCGGGTTGAAAACTTGTCAACTCTTGTAACTGTATACATATTTTTAATTGCCGGCAAATTGTTTCCATTACACTCGTACGATAGGGCGGCTCGCCAATCGCTGTTGTAGATGAATACTCTGTTACATTTGTGTGCGTGTGTGTGTTTTGTTTTTTCTTTGTTTGTTTTTTCTTTGTTTGTTTTTTTGTTTGTTTTTTTGTTTTGTTTTTTACATTTTTCAACACCCACGGGGTGGATTCATACTAAAAACTATGCTGTAGAACCATATTTATATTTTCTGGGAGAGAGCACATCATATGGCCAGATCAGTGCTTTGAACAAAGTTAGTTCACTCAATGCCTGTTCACTCACGTTGACATTCGGCTTTGTGCTTGCACAAATATCAACGAACAAGGAGCTCAATCTATTTTCTCTCACAAGGTTTGGGTCAACTTATTGTATGGTTTTCAGGCAGATTTCAAATGGCGCCGCAGGCGAAGATCACCTCCCAAGGCAGGTAACACCACTATGATAACGTCCGTACAAATAAACCATATTGAGATTCAAACTCTGATCTCATGGTCGAAACACACACACACACATATATATATATATATATATATATATATATATATTAAGGCATTTTTATGTTTATACATTCTTTTTAAAATGTCTTAAAGTAATTGCCCATTTTATGTGTGACGTCATTTGTTTACATTTGGATACGCCATCAGCAGATATGAATGTACGTGAGAGAATCATGGAAGATTGTAGTTTAAAGACAGTAAAATCGATCTTGCTAACCGAAAGCTCCTCGGTGGCCGAAATGGTTAAAGCACGTCAGGCTATATGACGGTTCCGTATAGAATGCAGATTCGATTCCTGTCAAATGACGAATATTTTCTATGAAAATTTCTCGGACATTTAGGCCGGTAAATGTTGTTTAATACTGTTTATTATAAACAGAGCATTTACTTAAATATTTGTATCTATAAAAAGAATGTATAAACATAAAAACGTCTTTAAATAATTGTCGGACTTTGTCCATTTTATAATATATATATATATATATATATATATATATATATATATATTGTGTGTGTGTGTGTGTGTGTGTATTTAGGCAGCATTTTTCATTAATGCATGTTTCGCTAAATAACATAGACAGGTTTTGTCTAATTATTTTAAGTAAATTCATTTCATATTGCCGAATAAGCGTTTTGGCATTATCATCGAAACATGAAAGACATTCACCATATTGATATATGTTTTTATTGTTATTCCTGTCTAAGCTTTCGGTTACATAACCCATCTCCAGAGATTACAATTATATTACAATAAATTAAATAACAAAGATGTTTTTGCTTTAGATTGTTTATGCTGACATTGCAATAATGATTGTTTTGTATGCAATGCAAGATTGCTAAGCAACGATAAAATCGTGCATATGAAATGCAGGTAGCAAATATCGCATTGCGGTTCATGACATCACACATGATCACACGAGAGTGAAATGAAGAAAAGTGTTAAGTATGGAAGGCCGTTGGTATAAACCAACACCACCTATTATCAACATATAGCATTTAAGTATATATGTTGACTTCAAGGTCCACTTATATATATATATATATATATATATATATATATATATATATATATATATATATATATATATATATATATATACACATATATATATGGAAATGATTTATCACAACCATCAGTGAAAATGAAGAACTAACACTAAATCTCGAGCTAATACATCAGCCCACTTGACGCTCAATTATATTGTAAATTAATAAATTTAGTATTGTTGATTTCTTCTTAGTATGTTGAATATATATGCTATTCGGGTTTTTAAAAAAGCCGTTTTGATTTAGAAATTAAATATAAATAGAAAAAAATATATATATAAGTATTTGATATTAAAGTAGCATTTATAATCTAATTTTGACCTATTGTCGGACAGTATATCGTGTACAATAAGTATGGGCGTAAAACAATTTATCTGAAAATAATCCTAGTAATATATATGCAAAAATATTTTAAGAATCATAATCTAAGATAAATTAGTGGAGACGTACATAAGAGGGTAGGAAGTTTATCAAAGGATGTGAGTTATGATTTTAAACGTTTAGAGTTATGGAATTAAGAATTTAGCAAGATTGTAATGTTAGATCTTTAATATGCCTACAAGATATGGTGGTTTCATATCTTTGGTTTAATAATTGGGTGTTGTTTAAAAGCTCAATAATACATATTTTCTCCTGCAAACATAAAAAAGCAAGGTTTGTTCAGAGAATTGGTGGTTCTAGCTTGTTTTAGGATTTTCCATTTAACCTTAGGTGCTTTTCCTTCTTCCTTCTTTTTACAAAAATATTTCGAAAGTGATATCGTAATGCGTTTGCCTGCATTTTTAAAGGACTTTATGTGATTGACCTATGTGATATATATATATATATATATATATATATATATATATATATATATATATCGAAAGAAATTATGTAAAAACCTAGAACGACGAAAATATAACCAAAAATAGCGGAGGAAAATCAGGACAACCTCTGCCCAAATAGTTGGCATTGCCCTTTTTTTCGATTTGATGTTTCCTTAAGTTGTCTACTCGTCTCTGACATCGGTCAGGATGTAGCTATCCGATTCTTTCGTGATGAATTCTTTCAGCCATGTAATCTTTAGGGGTTTCTTGCATGTACCATCCGTTTCAATTCAGCCTACTAAATCGTAATATGACCAATATACAGTCTTTGAGTTGGCTATTTAAGATGGTTAAACTTTTGGAGAGGTAGCTGGAGCAATGGATATCCGCTTCAGTTGGATCCATTACATTCACTTACACTCTAATACTCTTGGGAAAGGTATGAATCTTTTACTTCTGATCCCCCTAGATATGGGTAACTAGTAACACAGACTGGGTGGCAACCGGTCTAGGAGAAGGGAAAACTCTGAATTCAAAACCAGTCTGGATAGGGTTGTGCTCCGTCAAGATATCTTGCCCAAGAAACCCCACTTCTATTGCGACTGCAGTACACTTCGCTTAAAGTGAGTAAATTATTTCCAAAAGTCTTGATCACGCTTTAGATATTCTCGGTTTAGTCTTGTTTACTTTTTTACGGGTCTTATTCGTACCATGTAACTTATTGCTATCTGCCGCATGGTCACATCATCAACGACTAAACGAATTCCACTCACGAGGTTTTTCGTTGTTTTTGCTTTTAGGGTATTAGCACGAAAGTGAATGTAATGGATCCGATTGGAATTCGGAGAGCCGAGTTCGAATTCCAGTCGGATCCATTATGTTCACTTACATGCTAATACCCTTTGGAAAGATATGAATCCTCTTGTTATCCAGCCAGCTATGGATAAATAGCAGGACAGGGTGGATTCTGTAGCCTTGGGTGGCAACCGGTCTAGGACAAGGGAAAACTCTGAATTCAAAACCGGCTAGGAGAGGGTTGGGTTTCGTCAGGTTATCCTGCCCTAGAAACACCACTTCTACTGCAGCTGCAGTACACTTCGGTTAAAGTGACTAAATTATTTCCAAAAGTCTTTAGGTATTCTCTGTTTAGTCTTGTCTTCATATTATTTTTTCTTTTTTGTTTGCTTGTTTTTTGTTGTTTTGTTATTTTTTTTTTTTTTGTTAGTTTCTTTTTTGTCTTGTAGCATCCATGCACTCATTTAGCATAAACTGCATCAACATCTGGCTCTAATTCCCATTTTCATACTACAGTCTGAAGTAGGCATAATAGCGGTACTTATAAAAGTCTTCCGCTTTCAAATTAGTTTCTGGACACTGGAATGGCTTATTTCTAATTGCTTGGGGACATTTTTTAAATCCCTTCCAAGCCAGGCATGTACCTACTACCGTCTTTCTGGAGACCTCCTTCAGCTGTCTTTATTTTTGGTCATGCCTCAGTGATGCCATCACAATCAACAATCAAGTGTCAACCAAACAAAATGTCTGAAGGTTAAATGCAGCAAGCTCCACTAAAAGCCTGTCTAATGAGATTCTAATGATTTGCATCTAATAAGGTACACATGATTCTACATTAAATCATCTTAAGTAACAATACATATGGAGATGAGCTGAGGCTTTCAACACGAGGTCGTTGCATTTCTATTAAATTCCTTACAAAAGATCATTTTAAATATATTTAAACATTTATTTATTTAGTTATATGATATCTATGTTGAAAAGGGCAAAGGATTTCACAATTATTATTATTATTATTATTATTATTATTATTATTATTAATGATAGAAATCTTATAAGTATAAGAAACTATACTCGATGGCAAAACCTTCGGTGTCTTGATTTGCAAATAAACAAGCCAATAACAAAGAATTTGACAAACAAGGATTCGATTTTTTTTTTCAGCTTAATTGAGTGTGTGCGTTCTGTGTATGTCTTAGTGTGTGGTAGGGATGATTTTAATTTCCGAATACGGTTAGCACATTGTGGCCTTGTTCGTAAGAATTTTAATTGTATTGTTAAAATCTAGAGAATGTGATTTTTGTTTCTGAGGAGAATATTTACTGTGCAAAAAAGGGGCTCACTAAAAAAATTTGTCTTTATTTTAAAACACCTCTTAATTTTATTTCCATAATTTTATTCCAGAATATTCTTGAAAATTTTAGAAAGTTCTAGAATTGAATTATTTGAAAGTATATAAAAGAAACCAAAAATATAATTAATTAGTGATTTATGAAAAGCTATATGTACACATCGAAATCTGTTAAAATAGTAATAGTTGCCTTTTTTAAAAGCTGATAATTCGACTCGAGAAATTGTAAATAGTGTCAACACTTCTCAATCAATTGTCTCAAGGGTTATGAGAAGCTTCAGTTCCAGTGAAACATTTATCAAGATAGTGTTAGGGTCCGGTTCCTTGTACGACGGTGATAGTCCAATTTAGAACCAATAAAGAAGAACTCGAACACGGATAGGGAATAGCACAGATATATTACAAACATGAATATATACAGAGAAGTAGAAAGTGTTAGTACGAACAATCAGGTTTAGTAGTAATTGTCTGAACGCGACTCTGTTCGGACTGCCTCTGACTGGACTGACTGACTCGCTCGCTCTGACTAACTGACAGACTCCTGACGGACTTCACTCCAGTCTTCAGACTGAACGGTATTTAGTCACCCCCTACGAGGGCATCATGTGGCACAAGGCCGGTTTAACGTGGGATCTCCGAGCCCGTAGGCTCGGCCAAAAATATGCCCTTTGAATCCATATAAACGGGTTCAGGGTCGGTTTACCTCCCCGAAAGAGACTCCTCCCTTCCTCTCCGCCCGTAGGCAGAGAGTTCAACCGATCAGCCGATCAGCCGGTCGCCCGACTTCGGTCTGAACGGTATTTAGTCACCCCCGCCCCACACGAGGGCATCATGTGGCACAAGGACGGTTTAACGTGGGGTTTCCGAGCCCGTAGGCTTGGGCAAAAATATGCCCTTTGAACCCGTATAAACGGGTTCAGGGTCAGTCTACCACCCCGAAAGAGACTCCGCCCTTCGGCGTAGCCTACTTTGGGTTCCACCCCGCCCGAAGGCAGAGAGTTCAACCGATCAGCCGATCAGCCGGTCGCCCGACTTCAGACTGAACTCTATGCTTCCTCTTGAGGCGCAGTATTTATTACGTATGGAATAGCCCATTATGTTATTATGGGTAAGGTCCCATAACAGATAGAAAACAGGGGGAGAAAACACAAGATCGATGAGGCAACCGGCCGCAAAATCATTAGAAAAATTAAACAAAACTGATCAATTACCAGTGCAAAAATTGCTGCTACCTTGAAAAATGATCTCGAAGCGTCAACTCTTCTACTGTATGCAGATGGATCATGAACGAAGGTTACAAAGCCTATTCAAAAGTTTTTAAGCCCTTGCTAAATAAAACACATAAGGCTTAACGTTTAACATGAGTAAACACTTATAAGTCCTTCACTGAGTCTAACTGGACGAGACAAAAATTGAAATGTTTTCAAAAGACAAAAGAACGAAAATCAGACGGAGGCACAAAGAAAAACCCTTTGAAAATGTTAATAAAGCATCTTGTCAGTTTTATGGTTTGGTGGTTGTTTTTATCCAGTTGGACTGGATTTTTCAAACCAAGAGACAAAACGCTGAACAGCACTCAATACTCAAAAATATTGGACACCTGCTTGCTGCCTTTTGCCGAAAAACTCGAAATTGATCAATCAAATCTCATTTTTATGCAAGACAATTCTCCCTGACACACATTGAAGCAGATGAAAAATTATTTTTTCTGAAAAAAAATGTCATTGTTATGGTATGGCCAGCATAGTCTCTTGACCAAAAGCCAATCGAGAATTTATGGAGCCTTTAGAAATTGAAACTTTAGAAGAAAATCATTTAAAACAAAAAATTTTATTGTGGAGTGGAACAGTTTGCTAGATGACATCTGTAAAAAAGGTCATTAAGTGTATGACGGAAATGAGCCAACAAAGTTCGGAAAAACAAAGATGGAAACATAAATTACTAATTAAATATTTCTTTGGTTTTTTATTTTACTAAATTTTATTTTTTAAGAAAATATTAGATTAATATTGTACATAATACAGTATAAAAATGAGTCACATCTTTATATTATATTATATATTATATAAAAGATATATTATATTATATATCATAAAAATAACAGCCATATATATATATATATATATATATATATATATATATATATATCAAGTTAAGAAATGCATATATATATATGTGTGTGTGTGTGGCTGTGTGTATTGTTAAAAATAACAGAAATTATTGTCTATTATGTTTGATTATGAGTCGTTGTAAACTCCATATATTTGCTTTAATTTCAGGTGGAAATAAAGACAAAAATTGTCCAACATTGGGATAATTTTTTTCATAACTTGATTGATAAACATTTTCCTAAAAGTCATTCATTAAGTAAAATATTTCATCAGAATATTCTAAAACTTAGCTATAGTTGTACTAATAATTTAGAGAAAATAATTAAATCACATAACAATAACACATTAAAAATATATAACAATAAGAACTGTAATGCTAGTACTGGTTCTAATTTGTCTCGTATAACTAACCTATGTAATTGTAGAAATCCTCACCAATGTCTTTTATCTAACAAGTACTTAACGAAATACCTTGTGTATATGTGTTCTATTTCAACAATTGAAAATCCCAGGATTGTTAAAATATAAATTGGGAGCACAATAAATACTTTTAAAAACGTTTGTATAATCATCTTTCATCCTTTACTAATGCTGACAAACGTAATATGACTTCACTAACTAAACACTTTTGGAAATTGAAAGAAGAAAACAAAAATACCTAAAGTTAAATGTTAAATTCTCAAACAAGCCAGAATTTGTAGATCCCTGACTGAACCGTTTTTCTTTTGTCTACAGGAGAAAATTAAACTTTTGAATAGCAATCAATTATTAAATCAGATATATGAAACTACGGTGAATTGCGGGCATATTAAGGAATTAAACTTAAAATCTTGCCAAACTATATAACTCAATAATCACTCCTCTAATGTTATACCTTTATATAAATATTTTAATGTTATGCTTAGTGGTTTATTCTTTATTCAAGTTATTAAATAGGTTAGTATTCGTAAATTAATGGTAGTAAGGTTACCTGTGAATTGGCTTATAATTATTTTACTTGTGATGTTGTTTGATATTAAATTTATTTTAAAATAAATATATAAAGTCATATGAATATTAAAAATTTGTTTTGTATTCTAATTTATAATGTAAGGTTGGTATAATTAACTAGTTGTTTTGTTTGTATATGGTTTTTATTCTTAAAGTGTCTTTTATTTACGTACTATGTTTAATTTTGTTTGAATATGTGACTTCATTCAAAATATCATCAAGTTTGATTTGCTACATTGTATCTGTAATATGTTTTTTTATCTCGTCGCGTTATATTTCCGTTTAATTTTGAATTCTCCATCTTAACGTATCTTCATTGGCTAAAGTGGTAGAATGAAGAACGAAGACTTCATTCTAATGTAGATAGGTCACCATAACGCAAACCAGAATCTGTAGATCCATGACCGTGTTTCCTTTGTCTACACGAGAAAATTGAGATAATGAAAATCTTGAATAGTGATTAATTATTAAATCAGAGGATATGAAACTACAGTGAATTGTAATTGTGAATATTAAGGAATTAACCTTACAATTTTGCTAACTCAATAATCTTATGTTATTCTATCTTTATGTAAACGTTTTAATGTTGTCCTTTGTGGTTTATTCTTTATTCAAGTTGTTAAATAGGTTATTATTCGTAAATTACTGATTGTATGGTTAGTTGAATTGGCTTATAATTATTTTACTTGTGATGTTGTTTGATAATAGTTTTTAATTTAACATAAATATATAAAAGTCAAATAAATGTTTAAAATTTATTTTAGTTCTTAATTTAAAATGAATATGTAAAAGTCAGATAAAATTTAAAATTTAATTTGTATTCTAATTTATAATGTAAGGTTGATATAGTTAAGTAGTTGTTTTGTTTGTATATGGTTTTTCTTCTTAAAGTGTCTTTTATTTACGTACTATGTTTAATTTTGTTTGAATATGCGACTTCATTCAAAATATCATAAAGTTTGATTTGCTACATTGTATCTGTAATATGTTTCCTATCTTGGCGCGTTATATTTCCATTCAATTTTGAATTTTCCATCTTCTTGTCTTCATTGGCTAAATCTGGTATCAAAAACTTCTCATATCTTATTTTCTTCTCTTTCCTTTTCATTTGTATCTGTAAAATTTGGATATACTGCTCTCCTTCTTTTTCCTTTTTTTCTCTTCCTTTTCTCTGTAGAAGGGGTGATTTTTTATGCTTTCTTATGCCTTTCTTTTCTCTTTCTATTCTTTTTATTGATTTCTTATTTTCTTCCCTTTTTTTCACTAATTTGCTTTTTTCTTTCCTTACGTTTTAAAATGTAAAAAGAAGTGATGTTTCATAAATTGTATTTTTAAATAAAATCTTTTATTACTACCACCATCGTCAAGCACCTAATGAGACGTTTTAGACGCCGTAACAAATATGCATTGTTATCGTGTCAACCTGCATTTTCCAGTGTAACAGTTTATAATAAATATTTATTAGGTTGGTGCAAAAATAATGTCGTTTTCTCACATGTGAGAAAACGACATTATTTTTGCACCAACCTAATATTACTCGAAAACTTATAGCGTGCCCTTTTTACATTAATGTTATGAATGTTTGCACTTATCTTATTCTCCTTTTACATTTGTGTATATATATATATATATATATATATATATATATATATATATATATATATATATATATATATACAAATGTTTCATGTTAGACTATCATAAAACGGTCTATTGCCTCTGGCTTCACTGTTCACTTTCATACATTCTGTCTCTGATATTGACCACTCTATCTCATAAATATAGCACACCTTAAAACTATATATATATATATATATATATATATATATATATATATATATATTTGGTTGGATTGATGTGAGTTTGTGACCCTGGGTTTCACGACTTTGCGATCGTCACACAAACTGATTAATTTTTCTAAATTTTGGATTTACGTAGAGTTGCGCAACCTACGTAACGACAAAATTTTGAAAAATTAATCAGTTTGTCTGACGATCGCAAAAGCGTGAAACCCAGGGTCACAAACTCACATCAATCCAACCAAATATGTTAGCTCTATCTCTGATATTGAGCGCCTTCTAATAAGTACGGCGCATATAATATATAAATAATAATATATATATAATATATTACACATACACACACACACATATATATATATATATATATATATCATCACATTATGTCGAATTCTAATCCAAATTTAATCTATATTCGAACTAATTTATATATATATATATATATATATATATATATATATATATATATATATATATATATATATATACGCGTGTGTATGTATGTGTGTTTTGTGTATGTGTCTGGATCCTCACGTAGCATGTAAACCTGATCTAATAGCCCTTAAGAAATGTGCTCTCGAACTGGCTCCTGTTCTCTTTAAACTGCATAATAAATGCCTCACTGCTTCTTGCTTTCCTGCTTGTCAGAAATCCTCATCTGTTATTCCAATTTTTAAGAACTAAGGTGAACCGTTTGACTCTTCCAACTAACTGCCTTCTACCTCTTTTTGGAAAATTACTAAAGGCTGAATTATTTAAATATCTCACATTGCAGGGCGTTCTTTCAAACAAGCGAATAAAATTTGTTTCTCTAGGGAAACTGCTATCTTATTAACGATTATTACGGAAAGAGTCTATCAAGCTTTAGATAGGAATGGTGAAGCATGGGTTGTTGATTTGCACATCTCAAAAGCATTCAACAGGGTTTTGCATACCAATCTTCTTCACAAATTGAAACGTTATGGTGTCTGTGGACGAATTATGAACTGATTCAATGTTTCTTACCAAATCATGAAAGGGTACTTATCCTATGATTCTGCAGAGTTTTCTTCGGATTTCATCAAGAATTTTCAGATATATTGCAGGAATACCAGACCAGGTATGGCATCAATGTTAGATCCACGGACGAAAGCTCGACTGACTTTTGTTCATTTTGAATCCATCATCTCTCATTATTTGTCAGCAAATCCCCATGCTGACTCCCCTGCTGGCCTTATTAATAAGGTTATTTTATCAATTTTCTTCTGTCCTGTCTGGGGCCATATTCGCCTTTATCTCAGAAAACCTGTCGATTTCTCGTAGGTATAAGTAATTAATTTCAATTATTTATCCACGAACATTCCTTGCCACTCCTTGCGTCGTTTTAAAAATTTCGGAAGGAAGAAACGCGTCGTTTTGTGGAAAAACAAATGAACAGATATTACATCTTTATCTCTTTTGCAAAAATGCCTACTCGTAGCTTTTTCAATACGGAATATTTTTATAACTATAATTTTGCGACAAAACCATACATTAATTTAAAACTAGGGCGATACTTTTTAATAGCCTTTTTAGTTCGAGATTTTCAAGTTAATGACACCAAACGTGTTCAGAAATATCTAAACTGTCAACTGTATACAATCGTTTTCTCAGATCAATGGTTAAGAATTGCTTTAAGACAATGATCATCTCGTTAGGTTTTAGGGTGGACCCTCATTCTTCGAACCTCGTGCACTGACGCTACACAGTGACAAAGAAATACCTATACCAAATAACAGACACCATATCACTTTGTTAATCTATTCAGACCGAACAAGGCAATAATGCCACTAAGACCTTACTGGAGAAAGAAAAGACTTTAGAAAGAACAATGATGAATATCTGACATGTGTTAACTCATTAAAAACAAATGACCTTTCAAAGACATGCCTAACATATGAATTCGTCAATACGTTTATTTTTAACCCATTCATTAGTTTTTAGCCCATAGAAACTAAAGCCAATGTCGAATCAAGAAACAACATCCTGAAGAAGCTGTCTAACATCAAATAGAGTCTCCATACCGGTACAATCCGTACCACAGCCCTAACCTTTTACTACTCCACAGTAGAATATGTCTCACTAGTGTGGAGCAGATCATCCCATGCAAAGAAAATCGAACCTGCCTTAAAAGCTTCTTTCAGATCAATCACCGGATGTCTAAAAAAAAAAATAAAATAAAGTGGATCATCTTATATTTGTTTAGTGGCATTTCTTCACCTTACATCACTTGAGAAGTTGAAGCAGAAAACTGACCCATGTCATCCACTCGACGGCTGTGAATCTATAACAAGGAGTCTTAAGTCAAGCCAGAACTTTCTACATTCAGTTGAACCACTGAACAACAGAGCTTCTAGTCAACGTGTCTCCCTATGATGCATCCACCTTAACGTGGAACACCGACTCTACATCTCTATGTAGAATCCATCCCCTTGGCTCCATTAATTCCCGGCTCATCTGGCCCTGCCTGAATCGCCATCGAACAGCTGTTCGTCGCTGGAGATCTAAGCTTCAGAAATAGAGATAATGACCCTGGTAATAATCCCAAATAAGAATGTGGGCAATTACAAACTATGGAGTATCTTTAAGTTTGTCCTAATCTTAAAGATTCATGCAGACGTATCGACTTTGAAACCGCAACACTGTAAACACGGCTCTGGATGCGTGTTGTGTAGAGACTCAATAAGAAAATGTAAAGATACTGGATTACTTTTTGGCGCATTGAAAGTTATAAGCCAATTTTTGATCCAATGTTCTCTTAGGCTTAGTTCAAAGGGGAGATCATCTATAAGACTCTGACCATCTTAATCTTTGGGAGTGCGTTATCTTTTTCATAGACGATTAAAAATGATCTAAAAATGTTCTTAAGCAGACCGTTAATAAAATACTAGAACAAAGAAGTGAGCCTTGCGGGATATTTTTATTGATCTCATGAGCTTCAGAAAACTGGACATTCACAGAAACCCTCATGGGCCTATCTGTGAGAAAGGTCTTGATTGAGCAAACTCTCCTTCGTGTGATATAGCTGAAGAGTGTAAACGCCTTTTTTTAATCTCTTGCAAATAAATATTTTAAAATCTTTTCTTTCGATTTCCAGTCCATAGAAATGCGTTTTTTGATAAAATAAGTTTTGATATGTACGTCTTTAATTCTTTCGCCTAAATAAATCGGAGACACATTTTAAAAAAATGGTTTTCTGGAATCTTTAAATAAAAGAAGTCTGGGAATTTTTTAGACATTAAAACTTCAAAGAAAACGACAGGGGAATTTTTCTTTCTTTTGAAACTTGCCAATTCATTATAAGAAAAAGCAATTTGTTTTTTTATATCAAACTCTTATCTGTCGGTCTGCCGATCCATCTCCATGCTGTGTTATCGATTCGTTTGAATAATCCAGTCTCTATCCATTTATCCATGCCTTTTGAGGATAATGCGAGGTGAGGTTTGAAAGTTCCCGGTCTAGAATATCAGAGGCAGACGCCATAACAGATTCCTTTCGTGTGAGAGCTTGGGAATTTTTCAACAACGATCAAAATGGATGAGTTCCACGAATATTTTCCGTTTTCTAATGTGTAACAAAAAAACTTGTCGCCCTGAACGCTCATCTTCAAAAACCAACACTCGACAAGTTTTGAGGCGTTCTTATCGCCCAAATCATGTTCGGCATGAAGATCACGAACACGAGAAACGTAACCCATTAGAGTCATAGAGACACCAGATGTACTGCAGCTGCAGTAGCAGGGTTTTTTTTTCCTGGGCAAGTCTAACGAAGCCCAACCCCCTCCAGACCTAAAGAACGTTCACGGAAAGCCTGACAAAGTATTTAAATGAGCAGATTTCCTAGCTTCGCGCAAACTTTAAAGCAGTTTCTCATTGATATTGTAAAGGTTACAGAGTCGTTCCGATACATTACAAAACCCCACGTAATCACTAAATAAAAATAAATAATATATGAAGCTGATTTGTAATCTGGCTAAGTCGAGTTGTTAACAATGACGTTTGACTTCTTGATCGTTTTCTGTAAAGAAAATATAAAATATTCTCGGCCACCTCATTTTCCAAAGCCAGGGATTCAATAACCAGATTTGTAAGGGTTAATAAGGGTTAATGTAACTTTTAATGTGATAGGAAAGTTTTTTGTCCAAACACGGTCATCACAGTGTGGCCGTATTCATAGTTGATGTTATTGAGTGTTGTGTTTTTTATAATGGATAGCGGCTCGAATTGAGGAACTGGAGAGCCGAGTTCGAATTCCAGTCGAATCCATTACATTCACTTACGTGCTAATACCCTTGGGAAAGGTGTGAATCCTCTTCTTCTCCCATCAGCTTTGGGTAAATAGCAGAATAGACTTGGGTTCTATAGCCTTGAATGACAACTAGTCTACTGCAGAAAGAAATAGCAACCTACTGCGGTAAAAAAATCTGCCTCGTCAGTCATGTATCGAAAGATATATGATCGCCTAAGCGTGTATCACGCATAGCATATAACTGAATGTAATAATGTAAATTAAAAACTTAAAAATATTGTGCTTAAAAAGGTTAAAAAATTTAATAAAGGTATTTAATCTTAAAAATTATTTCTTCATGTCGTAATTATCAGGAATTCAATAGGATCTAATGATTTAACTTCGATTATGAGTTTTTTTTTTATTCATTCGTCAGCATCTCTGGGGGGGTTGTTTTTTTTGGGCGGAGGAGCTTTTTTTATTTTGGTGTGGGGATATCCAGCAATGGACTTTTCGAGAAATGTATCACATCCTTTCTGGACATTTCGACGATTCAAACAAATTTGGCTATAACGACGAAATAGTAATCTGACGCCTAATCGTATCTCTGCTGAAAGATTCCTATTAAAAAGTGTATATTTCAGGAAATAATAAGGACCGTTTCATCGTGGGGTAGATATCCAGCGA
>OZ010587.1:106411438-106421438 GCA_963932145.1 Acanthosepion lycidas | reverse complement strand
GAATCACGGAGGACTATTTGGGGAACGTTTTTACAACCTATGGATCAGTCGGGGATGTCTCTTCGATTATAAGCAAATCGGGCATTGCCACTGAGGAATTTGTTCTCTAAATGACAGTGACCTGCAAAAGCATCCTCGATATCCCTGACACATTCACTTGCAGAGGCCGGATAAACTTTTTTCATAGTTAA
Source organism: Acanthosepion lycidas (assembly GCA_963932145.1). Taxonomy (NCBI): domain Eukaryota; kingdom Metazoa; phylum Mollusca; class Cephalopoda; order Sepiida; family Sepiidae; genus Acanthosepion; species Acanthosepion lycidas. Next base: position 106,421,247 of record OZ010587.1, on the reverse strand, counting down.
TGGAAGAAAACCACATTGCTGGACTTGTGTCGCCACTGGACACGTATCGAAGTCAGGACGCAGTCGGAACTCGGCGCCACTACCAAAACTATCAATATCTAAAGAAGAATTAGTGGAGGATAATTCCGGCAAGGCTTCCAATGGCCTAAGTGGATGGAAGGAAGTGGTGACGAGGGATCTAAGACTTAAATCTCTCCTTCCACTCCCAGCAGAAGAGACAGCAGTCAAAGTCACCATCGACACCCAAGATACAGCGGAAGCAGACAGAGAAGAGGCAGCAGCCGGAAAAAAAGCTGAATCAGCAGCAACAATATGAAAAGCAGCAACAGCATAACTGGTTACAAGAAAAATTTATAAAAAATAATACAGACGGTGACGAAACAATGCCAAAAAAAACACAAAAACAATAAGTCTAACAAAGAGTGACAAAGCTCACAGAATAACTACTACAAACGTTGAAATTTTCTAAAAATTTCCAAATGTGCAGTAGGAATGGCTATAAAACATCTCCCTCTCCAAATTTATAGATAAAACATACAGATTTATACTGAGATTTCTTTCTAGCCAATAAGATAGGTCACTTTCCGATTTCATCCGACATAGTTTTGTTCTTTCTTGTCCTGAAGTTTGAACGTTGCGATCGCTTGTTTGTATCCCCTTTCGTGTGTTAACACCATTCTGTTGTTTTGCCTGCTTTGTTTTGTATATATTGTTTACTTCGTATTAATTTGTGCCCTGTTCTAAAAATATAGATTTAAGGTATGCTATATTAGGCACGGTGGAGTAATGGATAACGGCTCGCTTGAGGAATCGGAGAGCCAAGTTCGAATTCCAGTCAAATACATTACATCGACTTAGGTGCTAATGACCTTGGAAAAGGCATGAATCCTCTTCTTCTTCTCCCTCAGCTATGGGTAAATAGCAGGACTTACTGGTTTCTATAGCCTTTGATGGCAACTGGCAGAAAGAAATGGCAATCTACTGCAGGAATAAATCAGCCTCATCAGTCATGTATTCACGCCCAAGCGTCAGTCATGTGTCATGTGTATCACACATGGCACAGAACTGACTGACTGATACTTATGTATAGAATTGCTTAATATAAGGGATAAAGCTTGTGTAAATATGAATATAAAAGTGAACTCTGTGGTCAAAACTGAGTGAAAACTGTCTGTTTCATGTTTGAACGCAATCCTCAATGAAACAGGTTGTTCGTACTTACTGTGGACCTCAGTGTCCATTCTCATATATATATATATATATATATATATATATATATATATATATATATTGAGATTAAAACAAAAACTTGTTAAAATCGGTACACAATAGGTTTCATGTTTCACCCACTCAAATTGTGTCTCCTCAGGTGATTTTAATTAACTAGTGGGTAAAATTATTTTTAAATTTCAAAAGCAGATAACAACAAATCCAAATTAAAATGAAACTTGTAAAAGGGTGAATTTTGATCATGATAAAATGTGGTTTGAAATATAATCCTAGACAAAATCACAAGTGGCAGACAAGAAATTAATACGAACTATAAGCGAGTGGCAACCATGTAATTATGTGTTGTGGATTCCGAGATGAATTCGGTCACCAAGGAATGACAAACGCAATAATTAAATGTAAGAAATAAAATGTATTTACACAATCACACAAAGAGTAATACTGTAAGTAAGTCCAGGAACGTGGTTAGTAGCAAATACAGATAGATATATACAGTCTCGAAGTAGGACTTTAAGGAAGTCTGCGTGCTTGTAACTAACTTCTACAAGAGGTTATCTCATACTATCTCCGTTCGTATATTCTCACACTCTCCTACTACTGACTACGACTGCTTCTCACTGACTGTAACTCTGGGTATTTAACGGCAGCAGTCCAGGTACACTTGGTAGAGTCCACTTATATGAAAAGGGGATGGACCCCATAATATTATGAAACAAATGTAACTGAAACACTCTAAAATTAAGCTATAGCTGCACCGATAAGTTAGAAAAAAATTATAAAATAAACATAATAATAAAATTTTAAACAGAAATAAAACCCCGAGTAATAATGGTATTTTCCAAAGTAACTAATGTCGATAATACTAACAAATGTAATTGCAGAAATTCTGACGGTTGTCCGCTACAAAACAAATATCTGACCAACTCGCTTGTTTACTTTACCACTATTACTTCAATAGAGAATCCGACTGTTGAAAAGTTTTATATAGGGAGTACTAAGAATTCTTTTAAAACTAGGTGGTGTGAACATATCTTATCATTCACAAATATCACTTATAAAAATAGAACAACACTTTACAAATAATTTGGAATTTAAAAAAGGTTAATAAATCTATTAACTTATTTTGCCGAGGAAGAAATCATCATCCCTTGAGTGTTTAGAGTGACAACCTTACGCCCGAGTTACAGAGATGATGAATCACTCTGGCGTCGGATTGTCACGCTAAACACTCAAGGGATGATGATTTATTCCTCGGCAAAATAAGTTAATAGATTTCTGTGTCATTTCTCGACTATTAAAGCTTTCTGATAATACTGGCTACTTTGAATAGCCTAAAAGACCAGTGAGCCGATATAAAATGACCCCTCGGCAGAAACTGGTGAATCTCTATGATGTACCACTTCGTCACAGCAGTACCAGGTATTGCGCATCCTGTAACAGAAGAATTTTACTTATCCTCGGTTACATGAGAAGGTAAATACTATTGAGTATAATATTGAACAGCATGTTGTTCCTTCTCTGAAAGTATCTCCTTTACCTGGGCTCATATGTCATACTTCAAAATCGCTAAAATAATTCAATGGTCGATACACGTCTTAGCAATATTCTGTATCTATACGAAATCAATAATGCTAGATTAATATACTTTAATGCTTACAGTCTTTTTTTTTATGTGCCATGTACTTTCAGTACGTAGGCGATAATGGCTCTCCGCCTCGCTCTATCCCTTGAAGCTATCAACAAGTTCCTTCCGTCTACTTCCTCCCCCAGACACCGTTCTGTCATGCACTTGCTTAAGTCCGCCAGGTATGTCACGCGTTGTTTTCCCTTGTCTCTCTTTCCCTCTATTCGACCCGTGAGTATCATATTCTCCAGACCCTCCTTCCTCATTATGTGCCCCAGGAAATTCAGCTGCCTCTTCCTGATATTAAATATAATCCTCCTCCTCCTTGTTTGCATCCTCTCTAAAACTTCATCGTTGCTCACACGCTCGGTCCATGATATCCTCAGCATCCTTCTGTAGAACCACATCTCCGTCGCCTCGAGTCTCTTATTCATCTTTGAGGAAATCGTCCAATATTTGCTGTCGTGAAGAAGGACATATGCCACGTAACAGCTCTATTCTTTTCTTCGTTGCCAAGGAAATCCTGCTATCTCTCAATACTCTGCCCAGCTTTTGGAATGTATCCTTGGCTATTCCCATACGCCTACGGATTTCAGTGTCACACTTACCGTCCTCTGTCAAGACGCTTCCCAGATATTTAAACTTTCACGTCTGCTAGTGTTCCCGATCTTCAGATCGTATTTCAGGCTCTTCCTCTTACTGACGACCATGCACTCTGTCACATAATGTTAAAACACCGGTTCCCGTATGATCAGTTAAGTTAAGCAACACCTATTCTGCTCAGTACCTCGATGGGTGACCCATGAGAATGCTATGTGCTATAAGCTTGGATGTGCGGGTGGTGTAACGGATAATGGCTCGGAATTGATAATCGGTGTTCTAATAGCAGTTGGATTCGTTAATTCACTTACGCAGAAATAACGCTGGGTAAGGTATGAATTTACCTCTTTTCCCCCACCTATGGGTTAATTAGTAAGACGTGTATTACTAAGTAGTTATTATATAAAATAAATTATTACATTATAAAAAATATTTTATGGCTTTAAATAACCTGAAAATAGTTGATATGCTGTAGAAAATGAATCAATCAAACTATGAAATATTGATTAAATACAAGTCTTTTAGATCTATTTACATTCTCTGAAATGTAAATGTATAGAAACTGCCGGCGCTACAAAGTGAGGGATCAGTATATATATTCATTGTAATATAGAATTGATCCTCAACTTTATAATTACAGTAGGATTCTTGTTGTTTATCAAATTCAAATTATCAGGTGTCAATTCATCTTTCCCTCATCTATGAGCTGCATCACGAAAATTCGTCAAATCGAAAAATATTTTCTGACTTATATAACCTGCAAGGGGTTGATAAGCCGTAGAAAACGAGCCAATCAGTTTAATATACATTAATTACATTATTCAGACTACTGACCTCATCTTTGTCGCCATATTTATCGCAACATTTTGGCCTTTCAGTATTTGTCTATATTTCTGAGATGAGGAATTATGTACATTATTTACATTATTCGGACTATTGTCGTCATCTTTGCTACCATATTTATTACAACGTTTCGACTGTTGTACGCTCCGGCCTTCTTCAGGTGGTTGGAATGTCGAACTGCACCCTTTATTTTGCTCACTGGGGTAGACTGTTCTAGTTCCACGTGCCATGTTTAATGGATGTCAGTTATCAGTTATCTCCTGTTAATTCCCCTCTCCAAGTTCTCCACTGCCTTAACCGGGTATTGAACTCACACTTTTTGGGTCTTGTTACTGGATCTAACCAACGCCTTTATTCACTGTGCCGTGTCCTTGAGGACATCTGTGTATGAAATATAGACAGTTTAATATACCTTAGTATTTTTTCTAGTTTCGGAATGTACATGATACTGCAATGAAAAGTTCTAAGTTTTCTTGCTTTTTATGCGAATTTACAGAATATTTTCAAGAAAATTTATCTCAGTAATTTTATAACACAATAATTTAAAATACATGGCCGTTGGTCAAGTTTACCAGATTTATTTTCATACGATTTTTACGCAAATACATTTTATAACGTTAAAATTATTTTAAAAAATAAATAATCGAACATTTTCAGGTTAATTGTTTCAGATGTTTTTAGTATAGAATGCATTTAAAAGTGACTTCTCAATAATTTACACATTGTATATGACATACTTGAAATAAATATTAGGTTGTTCGGAAAATAATGTCCGATTTTAGAAGCAGCTTTATTCCTGATTTAATGTTTTAAACAGTGTTTAAACCAGTTAAAATGAAAACCACGGGCATCTATACATTTCGACCATCGAGTTATAAGTTTGTCTTTAGGATAAGACTCTAAAGGTTTGGATGTCAGGAAATCTTTGAAATCTGTTTCTGCAATATTTTTGTAATGAAATATCTTTTGGCTTAAAGAACTGACATGATGCTTGAAAAAATGGTCGTCTTTGGGTGATAGATCAGAGGAATATGGTGGCTTTGGCAATGTATCCCAGGTCGGTGAACATCTGCAGTGTTATCCTGGTAACATGGAAGTCATGGGTATAGAACTGAACCGCATAAATGATTTTAAACACTATTCTATTTATTCCTAACGCTACGTCATTAAATTAATTTTAAATAAAAATAGCAGGCGGTAAAACTGAAGAATAAAATGGTTAAAAGCATACATATAGAATCAGTAAAACCTCCAAGAAAGGCCTTCGTTTATACGTTCGGCTTAAACTCTTAATCAATTTATTTCTATTCTCTTTATATTATCGAAGATATTTGTAAAGTAAAACATGGAAAAATATTAGAAAATGTAGCAAAAAATATGGTGATATTTTATTGTTTCCAGTTTAAACCCAACGTCATTCAAATCATTAGGCTGTTCTAAAAATAGTGGCTAATTTTAGAATCAACATTTATTCCTGAGTTAATGTATTTAAACAGTGTTTAAACCAGTTAAAATGAAAACCACGGGCATCTATACATTTCAACCATCGAGTTATAAGTTCGTCTTTAGGATAAGACTCTAAAGGTTTGGATGTCAGGAAATCTTTGAAAGTCTGTTTCTGTAACATTTTTCTAATGAAATATCTTTTGGCTTAAAGAACTGACATGATGCTTGAAAAAATGATAGTCTTTGGGTGAAAGATCAGAGGAATATGGTGGCTGTGGCAATGTATCCCAGGTCGGTGAACATCTGCAGTGTTATCCTGGTAACATGGAAGTCATGGGTGTAGAAATGAACCGCATAAATGATTTTAAACACTATTCTATTTCGGCATCTTCTTTGCAACGGAATAACTTTCGGCTTAAGAAATTGTTACGACGCAGGAAAAAGTGGTAGTCAGTAGGTGAGGGACCAGGGGAATACGGTGAACGTGTCAAAATTTTGCATCGTTGTTGCTGAGCTTCTGCAATGACATCCGGGTAACATAAACCCGTGCATTACGGTGAAGTAGAATTGCCGATTAAATGATTCCTGTCGCATTTTGCTTAACTGAATGTGAATTCCATCCAATTGCTGGCAATAAACTTCGACAGTGATTCTCTGGTTATATTTCAAAAAGTTGTAATGAATAATGTTAATGGCGGTCTACAGATATTAAAAAGGATTTTCTGTTTGAGAAATTTCCGTCATGTTCAAGCCACAGAGCCGATCGCTTACAATTGTCATGAAGGATCCATTTCTAATCACAAATCATTATTCGATCAACAAAATTTGGCAGATGCAGCATTGAACACACGAACTCTTTGACTTTCACTGAGTTCATGTCCAACCTATTTATCGAATTTCTTCACTTTAACAATTTTCTTGAAATGGTCTATTATTGACGTGTCCGTCCTGTGTAAGACGATAAACTACGTCCAGCAGCAAGGTCTCTCATCAGGAGGTTTTGAGTAACATGGAAACACCTACTAATTGCTGATGCTCCGAAGTCCACCCTGACCCGGTGTGGTAGCACCTGTTAGAGTCCCAGCTATGGGCAAATAGTTAACCCCCAAACTTGTGTAAAAATAGGAACACATAATATCTATACATTTCTGCCAATAAGTTTATTAGTACCATCACGATAAAACTTTGGACACTAAGAAATATTTGAATGCCGTTTCTGAATCTTCTTTGCAACGGAATAACTTTCGGCTTAAGAAATTGTCACGATGCAGGAAAAAGTTGTAGTCAGTGATCGAGAGACCAGAGGAATATGGTGGATGTGGCAAAGATTAGAATCCAAATTAGGTAAACTTCTTCATTGTCATCCTGACATGTCGCCGCGCATTTGTCATGAAGCAGAATTTGATTTTGTCGATTAACCAATGCCGATCACATTCACTAAATGCGCATTTTCATCCCGTTGCTAGCGTTAACCTTTCGCTGTGATACTCAAGGCTAGATTACAGAAAGCTGCAAATCATAACGCCAATGACGGTTCCATAGACAGTCTAGCCGGTTTCACTTGATCTCATTTTTGTTGATGTTTATTCTCTCCGCGTCCTGTGAAGTTACATCAATGTCAACATTACTTTTGTCTGAAGTCCTAAAGAACGAAACGCATAGTTTTCCCTATCGCAGACACACACACACACACATATATATATATATATATATATATATATATATATATATATAGTAAAGGTAATAAATGTGTTAGTATATAATCCAAGTGGATCCTAGTAATATATAATATTAAAATTGATCAATAAAAAAAGAGCTCAATGTATTTATTGTTACAGAGCAAAAATTAATACACAATAAAATACAAAATCACGTCACGGTCAGAATAAGCTTATCTCCATATTTTTTTTTGTATTTTATTATATATATATATATATATATATATATATATATATATATATATATATATATATATATATATCATTATTTATTCGAAAATTATAACATAAATACGTTATAAAATTACTACAAAAATAGCCAATTTGTTTCAACACTTTTGGTGTCTCATAAAGTGATGGTGTTTAATGTCCTTAGCATATGTCCCCGCCAACGTTCATAGTGTTTCCAATGTAAAGTTTTTCAATATTCTGGTTTTCTAGTGTATAGATTGTACTAAGATAAACTAGAGAAGTAATCAAACAATTATTCTGTAATAGAGAATTATTTGGATTCCTACGATTACACAAGTTGTTATTCGTGTCATTACATTTAGTGGTACTACTTGCAACTTGGTGAATAGTCAAGTTTTCGGTCCCTATATTTGTTAAAGACTCTGTTGTTATGTTTCTTAATTATTTTCTCTAGGTTATATATATATATATATATATATATATATATATATATATATATCCGACTGACGCCAATTCAGCCGGGTTTCGATCCTAGCTAACCACACTGATGAGCTGTGATACAGCGAAAAGTCTGTCTGTGGATGACAATATATATATTTGTTTTAATTTCATCCTCTCAAATTCAAGGATTGAATTCTTAATGTTGTTATTAAATTCATTGAGGAATGTTCTATAGTTTTTTCATTTCTTTTATTTTCCCATGTAGTTTCAAGCTCAGCTCATCCAAGATCATCTTCAGTCCTGAATTGCTAAAACAAAAATTTGGTTGTAATTGATAGTTCTGGATTTTTTGCAAGTGGACATAATATACCCAGATTATTTTTTTAATGAAATATATCTATATTATTCAACTAAAAATAGTTAAATGATGATATTCTGCCTAAATCCACACACACGCACACACACACACACACACACACACACACATATATATATATATATATATATATATATGTGTGTGTGTGTGTGTGTGTGTGTCTGTGTGTATGTGTGGGTGTGGGTGTGTGTGTGTGTGTTTAAATATTCTCAGATGGAAGGAGACTAGACGAATAAAAAGAGGAAACGAAGAATAACACCAAATTTGTCCAAATTCTGTAACAGCATAATTGTCCATTCCACTTAATGTTTTTATATCTAAAACCCACTAAACTAATTGAGTTTCCCAGGTTTTCAGATCTTAATACCATTTGTCGTAAGAATCAATTAAAAACCGTTTAAATTTTTCAGCTAGAATGAAAACGGGTTAAAATCGTTTTCTGTCAGCCCCACTATGTTTCCCCTACTGAGCAATGACGAGCGGAAAAAAGATCACCCAGGCCTTAAGTAATGGTACCAAAATTCATAATCAAAGTCCATTCAAGAACCATTAAGAGAACGGTGAGTAATTAGAGAGGAATACTTGATCAGATCACAGCACCAAGACGGATGATCATTTAATTGTTCAAAGTAAAGTTCAATAGTGTTATAAGAACTTTGGAGTATTCCAGTAAGATATCTTTAATCATTTCTAAGATACAACGGTTCAAAGCTTAATCAAACAATTAGATAATTTTTTTTATTACACGATTTGGACAATTTTGGTGTTATACCCAGTATATATCCATATACTTTATGCATATACATATATAGATATAGATATAGATATATATATATATATATATAGATGGCCTTAATGCTCTGTTCAATCACTAAACAGATTATCACCACTCTGTGTTGAGCTCTGTTCACTCTAATATATATATATATATATATATATATATATATATATATATATATATATATATATATATATATATATATATATATTAATAGACAACGTGTGTTAGCACGTGCGATATCCGGTCTTTTAGCAACCGGCGACCAGGGATGATATCATGGTTTCGGTGTACATGGCGGGACCGCCATCCCTAACGTCACCAACAACATTTCCCACCAGGCAGGTTATGAAGATAATCTAATTGATCGTCCCTCTTTGTAAATTCTCGTAATATATATATATATATGAAATATATATATATATATATATATATATATATATATATATGAAGAAATAAAGTCTTAATGTGTGCTATATTTATGGGATAAAGTGTTCAATATCAGAGATAGAACGTGTGGCCTGACAATTGCGTCTAGCAATAAACACACTGTCGCCTCTA
>OZ010587.1:106366438-106406438 GCA_963932145.1 Acanthosepion lycidas | reverse complement strand
ATTTAATCTCTGATTAAACCATTCTGCTGCGTTGCTTTTTATTTTCGTCCGTTCTATTTCCCGGCCTTCATCAGGGGCCTTCTTGCATTCCAGATTTTATAGGAGCTGTTTGTTTCTTTTCTCTCTTTTCCATCCGAACACCACAAATGAACAAAAACCTTTCTGTGTGGTCAAAAAAATAAAACATTAATACGTGTAAGCAATGATCTTTTGCTTTCACTCCCTTTCATGTTCATCTGACTGACAATAGACCTTAGCGCTCAGTCATGTGATTCACTCTAACGTTCAGTTGATGTTTTAAATCGGTATGAAGTAAATTCTACTCGAAATAATTGGATTTTTTTTACTTGAAGTTCACAATGTTCATCAATCGAATTACAGAGGAACGTCGGGGAGACAGCAGTCTGACTGCCCAGCGGGGTCAAAAGAAAAAGTGCAATGAATAAGTTCTCACCTGATAACGGCAGAAGAAAATTACCTGACGCGACCAAAAGGCAGAGATGTTGGATTGAACTGCCGGCAGTCGTATCACTTAGGAGGCATCAATATATGTGTATGTGTGTATATGTGTATGTGTGTGTGTGCGGGTAACTGTGCGTGTGTATTCGGGTTTGTCTGAATGTTTGTGCGTCAGAGTTTACCGTAGGTGTAATAATGTGTGTCTATAATAGATAAAGAATGAGTTATTGTATTCTATCGATATATATATATATATATATATATATATATATATATATATATACACGCACACACACAAACGGCTATATAAAAGAGTGCTCAAGGAATACTAACCACTTAAGTTACCATGGTTTTCACCGGTAAGGTTTCTTTGATATACATCCCATGATCTGCTCTCTGATAAGCAATATGGTTTTCGCTTTGCCCGTTCTACAGCTGATGTTCTCACGGCCATAACTGAAATTGTTTACCGACCACTCAACAATAACGGAGAAGCTCGTGAGGTGGCTCTAGATATCTCGAAAGCGTTTGATAGGGTTTGGCATGCCGGGCCACCTTCGTAAGATTAAGGGATACGGAATTTCAAGTCGATTATTTGACTTAATACGATCATTCCTGTCAAACCGTATAATGAAGTTCGTCTTAATGGATTCTCCTCCAGTTCCTTTCCCACGAACGCTGGTATTCCCCAAGGCTCTATCTTAGGCCCTACTCTGTTCCTTATCTTCATTAACGATCTCCCCGATGTCATCAGTTCCCAAGTAGGCATCTATGCTGACGACACTACTATTTACTCCTGCCGCAATAGTAAATCTGGTATCGCTGACAAAACTAACAGGGCCGTTCCTCTCGAAAAGGACCTCCACTCGGTTGTAGAGTGGGGCAGGAATTGGCTGGTTAATTTTAATTCCCCTAAAACAAAACTGTTCTCAATTACTCACCACAAGGAACCATCCCTGCCTCCAATTAGAATGTCTGATGCTCAACTCTACGAGAGCACCTCTTTGCGACTGCTTGATCGTACACTGTCCGCTGACCAGAGATGGAACAATTATATTTAATCTATAGCTTCATCCACCGCATGGACAGTTGGTTCCCTGTGTTTCGCCAAAAAGTTTTTCTTGCCTCAGTCCATCCTTCAAATCTACAAATCAACCATTCGCCCTTGCATGGAATACTGTTGCCATATATGGTCTGGTACCCATTCTGTTCGCGTTAAGATCTTCGACAAGATCCAGAGACGGATAAGCAATGTGGTTGCTCCTGGTCTGGCATCTCGTCTTCAGTCGCCTCTCACAGACGAGCCGTCGCCTCCCTCTGTCTTTTCTACAAATACTTTCACGGTAACTGCTCCGACGAGCTACTTTCGCTAGTCCCCTGCCTGCATGAATTTAAGCGTGCAACTAGGCTGTCATCTCGGTCCCACCCTTTCACTGTCAAAACAGTTGAATGTGGGCGTCTCTTCTACTTCAATAGCTTCATGTCTCGTACCGCCCGTCTGTGGAATTCCCTTCCTATTACTTGTTTCCTTGATAGCTATTATCTCCAACTATTCAAATGTAATGTCAATCGACATCTCCAGATGCCCTGAACTATCCCCTACCCTTCTTTTCATCCTTTCCTCCATCACACCTCTTTACTCTCGCTCCCACTTTCTAACCCCCTTGCGTACTAGATGCATCACGTCTTGCTTGGGATGAAATACTTAAATATATATACACACGCGCAAACACACACACACACACACACATATATATATATATACACACGCACACATATATATATATATATGCATATATATATATATATTTTCTATGAAAATTTCTCGGACATTCAGACCGGTAAATGTTATTAATACTGTTTATTATAAATTATTTTCAGACATTTTTATGTTTATACATTCTTTTTATAGATAGAAATATTTAACTAAATGCTGTTTATAATAAACAGTATTAATAACATTTACCGGCCTGAATGTCCGAGAAATTTTCATAGAAAATATTCGTCCTCCGACAGAAATCGAACCTGTATCCTATACGGAACAATCATATAGCCTGACGTGCTTTAACCGATTGAGCCACAGAAGATCATTCGGTTAGCAAGGTCGATTTTACTGTCTTTAAACTACAATCTTCCATGATTCTCTCACGTACATTCATATCTACTCAATGCGTATCCAAATGTAAACAAATGACGTCACACATATGTCTATAAATAATTGTCGGACGCCGTACGTTTCATATATATATATATATATATATATATATATATATATATATATATATATATATATATATATATATAGTTGCTATACTTGTTTATTTTTATTCTTAAACACTGGAATTATTAACAGCCGGCCTAAATTGAGAAGTCCGACGAAAATTTTAAGAAATTTATGCTTGCGACAAGAATTGAACCTGCATCCCTTTTTCCATTAGAGCAAGGTTGAGATTAATCAGAGCCCGTTTTCTCCTTGGAACTTCTACGAATCTAAATGTGCTAGCTTCAGTTACGTACACGAAATGTAAACAACAGTAATTTTTTGAAAATAATTGTTTATCCAACATCAGATGTAGATTCGTAGAATACAAGTACACATACATATATAGAGATATATGCATCCACATTTTTGAAGGGCCAAATACAGAGATCCGGAGCACTACGTGCCACAGGGTCCCCAAACGACCCTCAGCAGGTTTTGAATTCAGAGTTGTCCTTCTTCTAGACCAGTTGCCATCCAAGACTATAGAACCAAGTCCTGCTATTTATCCATAGCTGGAGGGAGAATAAGCGAATGCAATGGATTCCACTACAATTTGAACTGGGCACTCCGATTCCTCTAACTAAGCCGTTATGCATTACTCCACCGCGCCTCATTTTATATATATATATGGAGAGAGAGAGAGAGAGAAAGCGACAGAGAAAAAGTGAGAATGAGATAATGAGACTGTGGTCATAGGAATCAACATAGAGTGGTGACTGTCGGTTTCAGATTTAAATACGACGTTCATTCTTTCTCTGTCTACACTGAATTTATAAACTTTAACTCTGACATAGGTGACGCTTACCCAATAAATAAATTAAATTTTAAATATACATCTATATGTGTATGTTTGTGTGTGTTTGACAGAGAGTTTGAGTTACTCACATATATTCATAATTGCAGTTGTAAAATCTATACTGGTGTATAGATGTACATATTTTTCTATGTTAATAGCTATGTATGTATGCACGTATATACACTCACACACACACGCATATATATATATATATATATATATATATATATATATATATATTTCAATGAATTTCGCATCTGTATATGTGTCAGTTTGATGTATATAGGTGAGTATTATTTATATATGTATAGAAAATGTCTATCAAATTTTATCAAAAACTAAACATCAAGTTTAAAATATCGAAAAGAAAATTCAAAATCTTTGAAAATTATTTTTTTTTATTCGGAACTAAAATCTTTATATGAAGTTTATGTTTTGATGATCTATTAGGTTGGTGCAAAAATAATGACGTAATAATGTCGTTTTTTGACGTATTTTTTAACCTCAAAAAACGACATTATTACGTCATTATTTTTGCACCAACCTAATGTAAATATAACTCGGTGAAAATCTATTTTGAGTAAAAACTCTGTTGGCTAATCGTAAGTCAGCGAAACATTTAAGATCGAAACATTTAAGATCGAAACTAGGTTTCCAATGAAATATTTCAACTGTATATTTTTGGCAAACATAGACCCAAGAAATTTAAATGTCAGATGATGTGGTTTACATTAAGAACAACTTGTGTGAGTTTGATTCGCACTAGATGCTCTTAACTTTTGACCTATGTCAGAAAACGACATTATTTTTGCACCAAAAAGTTTTAGTCGGACATTGCAATTAAGAAGAATATTTTATTTTGGAGTAAAAATTAAAAACATTACCATTAATAATGAGCAGGAAGTGGAAAGAGTATTCCGGAGGACAGGAGATAGCGATTGACATTACATTTATATTTTTGTCGATCAAACTTGGCTGAAAAGCATGCAGCCGGAAGGGAGTTCCACAAGCGAGAAGTGCGAGAAGAGAAACTGTTAGTGTAGAACTTACGGTTACATCTAGCCAACTGCAAATTGATATATTGACGCCAGTCTCGTGCTGTTCTTAAATTGATAAAGTCTGGGTACCGTAGCGAAAAGCTCATCCAAGCAATTACCATGAAAGTATTTATAGAAAAGACAGAGAGAGGCAGCCTTACGGCGGTGAGAAAGTGAGTGAAGCCGAGACGCCAAGTTTTGCCTAGTCAGTCTTTTTCTTTTTCTTTTTAACTGGTATCACCCCATACAAGGCATTAAAGCCACTAAGACACAGGGGATTACACATTATGGAAGAATTTTTTTTAAGCGTTTCACCCCATGCAAGGTAGGAAGCCACTAGCACGCAATGGTTACAAAGAGTTGGAGCGAGAGCAAATAGGAGTGATAGAGGAAAGAATAAAGAGAAGGTTAGGGGATAGATCAAGGCATCTAGAGACGTCGATTGACATTACATTTGAATAGTTGGAGATTATAGCTATCAGGGAAAACAAGAGAAGGAGAGGGAATTCCACAGGCGAGAGGTGCGAGACATGAAGCTTTTGGAGTAGAAGAGACTGCTACATTTGACAGTTTCGACAGTGAAAGGGTGTGAACGAGATGCCAGCCTAGTAGAACACTTTAATTCTTGAAGTCTTGGAACCAGCAAAAGCAGCTCATCGGAGCAGTTACCGTGAAAGTATTTGTAAAAAAGACAGAGGGAGGCGACCGCACGTCTGTGAGAGAGCGACTGCAGACGAGATGCCATATCAGGGCCAATTACATTGCATATCCGTCTCTGGATCTTATCAAGAACCCTGAGGCAAACAGAAGGGGCCCCAGACTATATATGGTAGCAATACTCCATGGAAGGGCGAATGGTTGATTTGTAGAGTTGAAGGATCGATTCCGGGGAGAAAAATTTCCTGGCGCGCCACAGGGAGCCAACTTTTCTAGTAGTGGACGAAGCTTTAGTGTATTTGTTCCATCTCAGGTCAGTAGACAACGTGAGACCGAGCAGCCGCAGAGAGGTGCTCTCGAGAAGTTGAGCGTCAGACATTCTAGGGGTGGGGGGCAGGGATGGTTCTCTGTGATGAGTAATAGAGAGCAGTTTTGTTTTTCAGGTAAACCAGCCAATTCCTGTCCCACTTCACAACAGATTGGAGGTCCTTTTAGAGACGAACGGCCAGGTTAGTTTTGTCAACGACACTACATTTTTTTTGAGGCAGGAGTAAATTGTAGTGTCGTCCGCGTAAATGCCTACTTGGGAATCTATGGCGTCAAGAAGATCGTTGATGAAGATAAGGAACAGAGAAGGGCCTAAGATGAAGCCTTGGGGAACACCTGCGTTCGTGGGATATGAGCTGGAGGAGAATCCGTTGAGAACGACCTTCAATGCACGGTTTGACAGGAATGATTGTATTAAGTCAAACAATTGACCTGAAATTCCATAACACTGAAGCTTGCGAAGAAGGCCGCCATGCCAAATCCTATCAAACGCTTTGGAGATATCAAAAGCCACGGCACGAGCTTCTCCGTTATTATGAAGGCCTTGGTAAAAAATTTCAATTATGGCCGTAAGCACATCAGCTGTAGAACGGGCAAAGCGGAAACCATATTGCTTGTCGGAGAGCAGATTATGGGATGTAAGGTGCTTAACTACTTCGGCGTTGATTAAATCTTCGAAGACTTTGCCGAAGAGGATTAGAAGACTGATAGGACGGTAATTAGAAGGGTCAGAAAGGTCACCAGAGTCCTTAAAGACAGCAACAATGGATGAGGACTTCCAACATTCTGGAAAACAAAATTCATTGAGGCAGTAGTTATATAATTTGAAGAGGCAGCCTTGTGGGGTTCTAAATTAGAGATAATACCCAATACCGATGACGTGTTTATGTGCAGCTCGCTGAATAGAGCCTCAGTTCTAAGGATAAAATCGGGTGTGTAAACATCAGAAGAGTCGAGCGTTGAATTGAATGAGAATTTCCGAGCAAAGCATTCAGCCTTGTCGGCAGAAGAGGTCAGAGCCTCGAACTGTTTGAACAAAGGAGGTATAGAGGGTTTGCTATTGTTAAGTACGCTCTTGCAGAGACGCCAATAATCCTTGGAGCCGAATTTGCGAGATGCAATGCGTTCTTTCATTCGAGCAGCAAATAGCGACTTTGCTTCATTGAGGACACGCTTACACTCGTCACGGGCAGAGACAAAGAGACGTCTATTGCAGTCACACATGTCACTACGATATAGGTGGAAGAAGTGGTTCCTATGGGCAATGGCAGTTGAGCAAGCACCGGAGAACCAACGGGAGGAGAGCGATTTGACCATAT
Organism: Acanthosepion lycidas; assembly: GCA_963932145.1. Taxonomy (NCBI): domain Eukaryota; kingdom Metazoa; phylum Mollusca; class Cephalopoda; order Sepiida; family Sepiidae; genus Acanthosepion; species Acanthosepion lycidas. The sequence goes on along the minus strand of OZ010587.1, from coordinate 106,399,580 downwards.
ATTTCCTGGATGATTTAACGCAGGAAACTCGGAAGCACATACTTGAACGGGGAGCGTAAATATAACATCCCAGGGGACATCGCGAAGGAAATCCCGGAACGAGTCCCAGTCTGCTCGTTTATAGTAGAACGAGGTTCTAGTAGTAGGAGGTTCTTTGCAGGGGGTAGAGTTGAAGCAGATGTTGATAGACTCAAAAACATGATCAGAATTGCCAAGAGGACAGTGCTTCGTGGCGCTACAGGACTCGGGGATGGAGGTAAAACAATAATCCTGAATAGAAGCATTACCGTCCCGGTTGTAGGGAAAGCGTCTGGGGAAGTCAACTATCTGCGTGAGGGTTTGAGAAATCGAAAAATTATGGGAATGAATGCCTGCAAGGTTAGTAGTATCGTTTATAAGCCACTTGGTATGATGGGCTTTAAAATCACCAAACACGAATATGTGAGCAAACGGATGGAGAGAGAAAGCCTTGTCAATGCTGTCAGAAATGCTTTCAATTATACCACAGTCTTGGGAGGATGGTGAGCGCTGAAGAAAGAAGAGGTTTCTTACAGCATTGAGAAGAGATAGCCGGAGACACATGTACGAATGGTCTGTAGCTTCAAGAGACAACTCTCTAGCCAGCGGGAGATGGTCCTTGACGTAAACTTCAAGGCCATACGTGTGGGTTTGATAATCTTTTCTAAGGAGGGGAAGGTAGCTCGGGATCGAGAGGTCAGAGGAGGGGATAGACGAATCAAGGTTGGTCTCACATACAGCCAGTATATCCAGGCAGTTGGCAATGAGGAAAGATTCCACACAGCAGAAATTGGTTCTAATGCCACGGATGTTGGAAAATGAAATGTTAAAGGGTTTAGGTGATTTTTTAAGGGCTGGTTTAGGTTTTCTTTTTGGATCGTCGTTAGTTATCATCTGAAATTGTGGTTGTAAAAATGAAAAGGCCTGAAGTAAACGAAACAGATGGTAAACGAGAGGCAGAAACATTAATAATGAACCGGAAGAGGAAAGAATAATCAGGAGGACAAGAGATAGCGAATGACATTGCATTTAAATTTCATTAATATATTTATTTATATGTATTTTACGCTTGAGTAATAACCACATCTCTGGCTCAGAAGTGACGTTTTATATTTCACGGATGCTGTGATTGGAAGCTGTTACTTTATTTGCTTGAAAATACTGAATATTGTACATACATGATTCTGATATACAGTGCAGTTCGATAAAAGTGACTCACCTGATTTTTTTTACTAAAAAATATTTTTTGTCTATTGTTTTGGGGTTAAAATAATTTTTAATCTTACTAATACAAAGACCCCTTCCAGACCACCTAGGAAAAAAGTTTATTTACCCTAAGGTATTCTATTGATAATTATGAATTTGGATATAAATGAGATTCAGGAAAAAACTCTGTGCAAAAAAAGTGACTCAGATATCGCATTCTTATGATTAAACTGGTAAATTTAAAGAGCTTTTGACAAAATATTGAAATCTATTTTACAATACACTCAGAACAATATTCTAGAGAATTCTAGAACAGCTTAAATTAAATCTAGAGTATTCCAGAATATTCCAGAAAGCCTCATACAGTATAAAAACAGCTTGAAATAGCCACTCAGAACCACTTAAGGCATCTATCATTGCCCTCTCAAAAGCAGGTAAATCTATCAGAGAAATTGCAGAAATTGCTATAACCTCGCAATCAACTGTCTCTCGAGTGCTTATGGCACATAATGATGCCACTCCTGCTCCAAGGAAGGAAACAAGGGGACGGAAGAAAAAGATTGATGATAGAACTGGCAGGGTAATCAAGAGAGAAGTTGCGAAGAATAGGACTATAACTTGCCAAGAAATTGCAGCCAGTCTAAGCGAAGAGCAAGATGTTAGTCTTGCCTCTTCAACAGTCCGTTGGTAGCTGTAAAAACAAGGCTACAAATCTTGGACACGAAGGTTTAAGCCGCTAATAAGCAAAGCCAACAAAGCCAAGAGACTTGAATGGGCTCACTATTAAAAAAAAGACTGGAAGAAAATTCTCTTCTCCGATGAAACGAAAGTTGAGCTAAATTCAAAGGATAAGCGATCTAAAATCTGAAGAAGAAGTTTTGAAAGCTCTTTGAATTTAGCAGTAAGTACTGTCAATCATCTGTTCAGTATAATGTTCTGGGGTATGCTTTTCTTTTCATGGAACTGGTTTCTTAAAACCTATTGAAAAGACCCTCAGGAGCGAGCAGTAGAAGTGAATTTTAGAGTCTTTTCTGCTCCCTTCTGCTGAAAGGGTGCAAATCGACCCTACCAAGCTCATTTTTATGCAGGATAATGCTCCCTGTCACATATCAACATTGATGAAGGAATACTTTGATGAGAAGCAGGTGAGTGTTATGACATGGCCTCCCCAATCTCCTGACCTCAACCCCATAGAAAACTTATGGGGCATTATAAAGTACAGGCTCTCGAGAAAGGAGTTGAGTAACAAAGAGGATTTGATTGTGAATTTCATATCCAAATGGAATTCAATGCTTGGAGATGAGATTTGCCAGACCCTAATCAAGTCAATGCCAAAAAGGGTTGAAAATGTAATACAAAATAAAGGAGGACCCATAGATTATTAAATATTTCGAACTATATTACCTATTATAAATAAATTATACCTTTATTTAAAGTTGTTCGGTTATGTTTCTATTGATTACTAGTTGCAAGAAATAAGTGAGTCAGTTTTTCCCTAAATCTCATTTATATCCAAAATTATAATACCTTAGGGTGAGTAATCTTTTTTTCTAGGTGGTCGGGAAGTGGTCTTTATATTAGTAAAATTAAAAATTAGTTTAACCCCAAAAACAATAGGCGAAAAAATTTTTAATTAAAAAACATCAGGTGAGTCAGTTTTATCGAACAGCAATATATATATATATATATATATATATATATATATATATATATATATATATATATATAAGTCTCTCCATGTCGAATGTCTTCTTTTGGACGTGTTCTTCTTTCACTCCGATATCGTCTTTATAAATGGAACGAGCGAGCCTCGCAAATTGAGGCATCTTCGTACAAAATAATACTTTCTCCACGGCGTTGAATTTCACCAAGATCGTATCGCTTCCCCTCGACGAAGGGCTTCAGGGCTGCTGAATAACCCATAGAAATCTTATCCGTTGCATTAATGGGAGACCTTTCTGCATTTCGACATCTATCTCAAGTTGGAAATGAAACTGGTATCTATCCTGCTGGTAAAATTTCACTGCTGTTTATATATTACAATTCACGTTCGGTTGAATCAACCAACGCTTTTAGCCACTGAGATATGTCGCCTAGGAGACATTAGCTAATATATATGAATATTAGTGAGTTATGGCCATTGTACGCCCGTGCATAGAACTTTGAACCAAAGTCCATGTTATATTGTTTTAATTCCATATGTCATGGATTTGGATATCATAGTTTTAGTGAACTCTCAAAGACGGACTTTTTCTTTTTCTTTTCTTTTTTTAACCGGTATCACCCCATGCAAGGCAGTAAAGCCACTAAGACACAAGGGGTTACAGCATGTGAAAGAATTAAGAACAGAAAAATTAATAATGAGCGATATGAGAAAAGAGTAATCAGGACGTCAGTAGATAGCGATTGACATTGCATTTAATGTTTTGCAGATTAAAGTTGGCTGGAAAGCATGGAATCGGAAGAGAGTTCCACAAGCGAGATGTTTGAGTAAGAAACGTTTAACATAGAATTTACTCAACTTTAAATTGATGAGATCTCAACGCAGGTCTGGTACTGAGTTTAAACCCATAAAGTCTATGTGCCATAGGGAAGAGCTCATCCGAACAATTACCATGAAAGTTTTTTATAAAAAAGATACAGAGAGGCAACCTTATGGTGGTGGGAAAGTGACTGAAGCTGAGCCAACTGACCAGGGCCAATAATATTGCAGATTATTCATTGTTAAACTCTTTCGCCTACTATATGTTTAGTAGGTGTTGTGGTGTCCTCCCTCTAAAGATTCTATGTTAGACTCTTCCGCCTACTATAAGTTTCATAGGAGAGAAGGTTCGGGAAACTGTGAACAGTGAATGGATTGAGCGCTCGTTCATTCCATACACTCTTTCTAGTCATGTAATATTGATCTGGTGTACTTCGCCATTTACTTGGTCACAACACTTGGATAGTTAACTAAAAACTGTGATATTCAAAGCCATGACATGTAGAATTAAAACAATATAACGTGGACTAAATAAAGGGTTTGGTTCGAAATTTCAGGCTGGGGAGTAGAACGGCCGAAACTTACTAATATTTATATATATACTTACTAATGTCTCCAGGGCGACATGGTGCAGTGGATAAAAGATTTGGTTAATTGAAGTAACTTGACCCAAAGAGTTGTTAATTTTTTTTATCTGGCCATAGCACATATTGCAAAAACTTGGCGAGCTGAGTTATCAAAGGGACTTAACTAAAGCTAATATATGCAAAGATATGGCACATGGAATTAGAACAATCTATCCCTTGGAGGACTAAATCAAGGGTTCGGTTTGAAATTCCAACAAATATCACCTGAAGAAGGTCGGAGCGTACAACGCCCGAAACCCCGTAAATATGGCAATAAAGATGAGGAATAATAGAGTAAAATCTAGTATTTCTTCCTGATTTCTTTGTTTCCAAACTTTCCTTACTCTTGTATGCACCGGAGAATTTCCAAATCTTTGTTTCTTTCTCACTTTTCTCATCTTCGTAGCTTCTTTTCTGTCTTTCTGGTCTTCCATATCCTCAGCAACCCAATTTTGTATTGAAGTCTGAATTTTAAAATTTTAGTTAGACTTTGTAGGGGCGGGGATTTTGCGTGGCACTGCATCATAAGTATCGAAATAAATCGATATCAAACTGAAAATAGGGGGGGGAAGAGGATGCCAGCCAGGAATAGTCGGGGTGTGGTGGGTGTGGCAGACAATAATCGATCAGTTTTCGGCAATTGGCTTTTAAATCAAAATACAAAAACGAATGCACCAGTGATGCTCTAAAATGGAAATACACGAATTTACAAGAGGAGATTTACAAAGTTTAGCCATGTCGGGCGCAAGGCATTACAATTTTAAGCATCCAATGAAGATCAAATTTGCCAACAATATTCCACAAATGGCATACTTTTATAAACATGTAACTATATATATATATATATATATATATATACAATCCTTATATATAACACCCTGCGTGGCAAATTATTATCTAGATAACTTTTTTTCTAATATTTCAAAAACCCTCCAATCAATTCACACAATGTTGGCAACACTAAACTGCGCAATCGCTGAAATTTTTGTAATGATCTGCGCAATGTAAACAAACTGGCGCCATATTTGTTAGCACGGTGATTTGAGCGTGCCAAATTATTAGGAAAGTATAAGAATTTCGTGAAAAGATGGGCCCTAAAAGCAGTTTAAGTGCTGCTGAAAAGAAAACTATTACCTCATAACTCTCAAAAAGTAAATCTACCCTAGAATTTTTTTATAATGATAGGGAAGTGTCATCAAACAGCGAAAATTTCACCGCCGACCCTACACAAGTACGCAAAAGGGTATATAAAGGCAAGCCGAGGGTTATTTCACGTCGTCTCATGTCACGACTTAAGCGAGAGGCCACGATGGCCCCTGGACTTACCAGTCAAGAGCTTTTTAGTCGTATTGGGGATCCTACTGTGTCTAAAAGTACTGTGTCGGTATCTGAGGGAAATAGCAACAACAGTCAAACCTGTATAGAAGCCTCCGTTGACGAGAAATCACATTCAAAATCGATTGAAATGGGCCGAGGACAATATAAAGATTGACTTCTCAAGAGTTTTGTTCACAGACGAAACTGAGCAACACTTAATGGGCCAGATAGATGATGCAAAGGCTGGGTAATGAATGGACAGAATCGCCATCAGCGGTGGAGGCATAATGATCTGGGGTGGTATTATTAGAAAAACATTAGTGGGCCCATGGAGAGTGCCTGATGGCGTCAAAATGACTGCTGATGCATACATAGCGTTTATGAAGGAGCATCTTGAACCGTGGATGAAAAGGCAAAGACCTGCCTTCAGAAGGGCAATTGTTTTTATGCAAGATAATGCTCCCTCACATGCTGCTCACAAGACTACTGAACATTTGAAACAGTTATGCTTCGATGGACCTCGAAAAATGAAGTGGCCAGCAAATTCTCCGGATTTGAACATATCATGAAGCGAAGACTGTAGACCAACGGACGACAATTCAGGAGCAACGCTGAGTTATGGGAAGAATTCTTGACATATCTCGCGGCATTACAGCAGATGACATCCTACAATTAACAAATTCTATGGATCGTCGACTTTTTCAAGTAATTTCAAAACAGGGAAAATACATTCCCTATTAATTTGTTTAAAACTGTGCCTTTGTTTGTATCTGTTATTATTTGTTTGATTATCTTATTTATTAGCTTCCTTTGATCATAAACATTCACGTTCAACATTAATAAACGTTTTGTTTGCTCAATTCTGGAAATTTTACTAAACCTTTCTAATAATTTGGCACGCTCAAATCACCGTGCTGATAATAAATATGGCACCAGTTTGTTTACATTGTGCAGATCAGTACGAAAATTACAGTGATTACGCATAGCAGTGTTGCCAATATTGTGTGAAAATTGGGTGAATTGATTGAACGGTTTTTGAAATATTAGAAGAAAGTTATCTCGATAATAATTTGGCACGCAGTGTGTATATATATATATATATATATATATATATATATATATATATATATATATATATATATATATATATATATATATTCATTCTCACACGTTATCTATCTACAAACACACGCACACATGCACATACATATATTCAGGGTGCGATGACTAAATTGTCACCATTTTATTTTTTTTTTTTTCGCTCATGTGCGTTGTTCGATTTTTGTCGACTGCACAGTATAGTAGAGTCAGTTGGGCACCGTCTGTGAGAAAAAGAGCACCATGACGCTATTCACATCAAAAATTTGGAAACGGCATGCTGTACTTCTTGGCATTCGCACCGAAAACTCTAATACGAACATTTCACAGTGTTTTTATGTCAATCTGAGGACAGTGCAGAGTATTTGAAAAGAGTCGAATGCGTCTAATGGTGATTACGATGGTATGGCAGCTTCGAAAACTCACTCTGATCGTTCTGATGAGAGAAGAACTCTCGAATTTGTTGGTGAGGGCCTCAGGAGCAACACAGTGCATTGAAGAGATAGTGCTACCCTCGTCGAAGTGGGTGGCTGCTGGAAGACCCTACGTTTTGCAACAGGACCTCGCAGCATGCCACAAAAACGAGAGAAAAAAATCATGACTGTCAGACAATTTGTGCGGTCACATAACCCCTTACATCTGGCCACCTAACTCCCCAGACTGCAACCTCCTTGATTATTATGCGTGGCCGCAGCAAAACTATTTGCAACCCCAAAAATGAAGTGAAGGCAAGGATTATAGCAGCATTGAGCAACTGAAGCAAGGAAATCGTCCAGAATAGTTGCAGGAGATTCCTGAAGTTGTCTGATGGCCGTTGCTGAAGCTAATGGCTATTTTATTGAATAGCATTTATTTTATTTGGGATTTCAAGATATTTTTGTGTAATTTTGGTAAATATGCCTGTTAAAACGAGAGGTTTATATTATTTTCATGTTTGCGTCATCTAGACGACAATTTATCCATCGTACCTTTATATATTACAACAAAATCTATGACAAGCTTTTTTTCATGTGACGTATTAATGTATTGTTTATGTTGATATGATTACACATGCGCATGAAGGAGATGAGACGTTGAATTTTAATTTTCTTTTATTTTAAATTTATGTTTTGGGTATATCGTCTAGCCGATTTTATATACATTTTTTTTCCATATTGTCATGAATTTTCCTAAAATTGTGCTTGATATATAAAAATTTATATATCATTTTCCTATATATACATATGGAGAAATTAAGGGAGATTTGAATAATCATAATTAACTCATCAAGTCTAGAAGAATCCTTAACAGAATGCAGAAAGCACTGGACGGCCGTTTCGTCTTATTTTGGGACTCATCAGCTGTGCGCATCTATTACCGAGAAGTAGCGGCTTGGGGATAGAAGACGTGACCCATGGGGGCACAGTCCGTTCGTATAAGTAGATTCAGATGAGTTACATGACGGAATTTGTGAAGAGCTGGCGCTATATCGGGTCTCGTTTGTTACCTCTCCGTCGCCGTTGGTCCAGTGGGTATTATTTCCTGTCCGGGTTCGATTCTCTCTAGTGGATGTGCACTGCTGATGAGCCCCCAAAATAGAACGAAACGGCCGTCTAGTCCTTCCTGTTGAGGATTCTTCTAGACTCGATGAATTAATTATCACACACACACACACACACAAACATATATATATATATATATATATATATATATATATATATATATATATATATATATATATATATGTACAGTGTGTCCATAAAGATTGTGTGCAATTTAAAGTTATAATCTATTTAAAGTGCACATGAACTTTATGGACACCTTATATATATATATATATATATATATATATATATATATATATATATATGAAAAATGACAATAAAAAACTGGTAATTGCTGACGCGTTTCGTTCATTGTGGACTTAATCAAAGCAAGAATTTTTTTTTTCGTATTTTTCTTTGATAAAGTCCACATTGGAGCAATTACTAGTTTTCCTATTGACTTTTTTATACATAAATATTGTCTTCTCTACTGGTTAAATCGGAGTATATATATATATATATATATATATATATATATATATATATATATATATATATATATATATATATATATATATATATATTATGAAATGGATTAAGTCCGACATTTATTTAATAAATTTTCTGTTTATGCGTTGTTTAATAAATACAATTTATTTAAGTAAATTCTTTGTTTTTAAATAAACTGTATTACATTTACGGGCCTGAATATTCAAAAAATTTCATAGAAAATATTACTTCTCCGACAGCAATCGAACCTGTGTTCTATACGGAACCGTCAATTGATCTGACGTGCTATACGCCTGACAAGATACTGCGGTTAAGTTTTTAATTTAATTTTTCTTGTGTTTTTATATTTTTTTCTGGGCATAAATTATGTTGAAATTTTCTGAATTTCTGTATGTCCGTGCGCTTTCGGTTCTACATTTACCCATTATCAAGGATGATTTATTTTTTTATGATTCATTTTTTTACTTTTAACTGAATGTATGGATTTTGTTCATACATTCAGTTAAAAGTAAAACTAAAATTATCCTCGATTATCGAGGATAATTTTAGGTTTACCTTTAACTGAATGTATGAACAAAATCCATACATTCAGTTAAAAGTAAAACAATGAATCATAACTTTCACGTGATAGAACATTCAAATCATACCAAGCTTAATATAGCGTAATTCCCCATGAATAACACGATTTTTTTCTAAAAAGTAATAAGCAAAATTATTGGTGCGTATTATGCACAGCTACAAAAAATCTTTAAAAAATGCCATTTCATCGGTCGATTTCAGTTGCGAAATGACTACTCATCTCAAACATACAACAATTTAACAAAAACATTCCGAAATTGTGACCCGATAAGTATGTCAAATACAATCATATATACCTAACAATACTTATAAATGTAAAATAAAATAAGAATTGTCCTAAAACTAAATTAGAAAAATATTATTCTATGTTTAAAACCATTTTTTGTGAAAAACTACATACAGATCCGGTAGACTGCATATTTTATGGAACAAAAACAGATTAATGCGTCTGCGCAGTAGGCACAATATAGGTACTTCCGTTTCCTTTTAGAATCATGATGATAAGAAATTTTGATAAGTATCTTCAATTACATCTTGAATAAGAGTAGAAAACGCCGGCTGTAAAAAAATTGGAGAGATACAATTTATAGGGTTTGATTACCAAACTAGGAGTGCGTATTATGCTGAGTAGAAGCATTTCCCACACTTTCAGCACAAAGTGGTGCGTCCTATGGATCGGGTGTATTATACATGGGGAATTACGGTAGTTTTTACAGCTTAGACAAGTCATTACAGGTTTAATCCTCTGGCGAAAGGCACATGTTCTTTAATAACATTTTCAATTGCTAAAACCAGTAGACCATCAATGTTACTATCAAAAAAGCAATGTATGTATATTTATACTCGTATATCAAGTAAATAATAATAAATCGTTATTTGCACTGTTTTCCTCTTTGCTGTTATTATCTCACAATTTCTGTTATTATCTCACAATTTCCCTGTAGTTAGGTCACCTCAGTCAATCCGGCTAACTACAGGTAATTCCTAACTGAACCCTTTATTTAATTTAAGGTGTAGAGACTTCTCGTTCCACTGCATCTCTTTAGGGATATCTCTTTTTATTTTTACTACTGCTTACGTATTCCTTGCCCTCTCTCCAGAGCTTCAACTTCCAGTTGTTGAGTGTTTTTAAATTTAGACATGTACTTCGCCTAGACTGCTCGCTATCTACGAGTAAAGAGCCCATTCTACACTTTTATTTAACCCATAGCTGGGGAAGGGAGTAGAGATAGATTAATGATTTTCGTTCTAATACGAATGTAATGAACATGACCCGAATCCGAACTCCGCAAATATTAAAAAAATAACGACATCAGTTGAAGACTTTCAGCAGCAGCAAAACTTAAAATGGATAGCATATAAAACAAGAAGAGAAAATAATGAAAGAACTTTCCTCGCTATCTTAAACAAAACGTTAGGAAGGAAACCGCATCTCTACTAGAAAGAGTGATAACAGTGGACTTGAGAAACCTGTTTTGCGACATTTTTTAAGACAGTCGTGGCCAAATATGAGACCTGTTCAGTCATTCTGAATCATAAGAAAAAAAACATTTCTTAAAATTTTATTTTGTTTCAATCTCACTTGTTCACTCACATACTCTCTCATATATAAAACACCAACAATGATTAAACACAATGTTTCTCGAATTTTATAAAATTTTAGGGGAAGAAACTTTGTCAACATTTTAAACCATTGGCGATTTTTTAATTAAGGAAGACCATACGTGTAAACATCTTTTGCTTTTGAAACTGGAAACGTTTATGAAGTTTTTTTTTTTTCTAAAGAAGAAATGGTCTCAATTTCAAATAGATAAATTAAAAATGAACAGATAAATTAAAAATGAACCCCACACAGCGATAAGTGATAATCACGCTGTCACGTGTGATAATATTATACCAAAACCTCAATTTTTTAATTATAAAAAATCTTTTCTAAAAAATAAAATGTTCCTGCCATTTCTAAGGTATGTGTTTACGCATAAATTCTTCTGCGGCGAAAATAGTTGACGTATTACGAAAAATTACCTTTCCGCCACGTGATGAGCCATAGATCGAAAAAGGTTGCTCATGTACGTTTTAAGTGATATATTTTATAAATTTCAGGTTTAACTGTTCTGTGAATGAATGCTGAATGTTTCCTTATAAGGAAACGGCCAATCTCACCATTATTATTAGCATATAAGGAATTTAAATTTGATTAAATCTTTCCCTTTTTTAATGTAAAGAATGAATTTGTACTTAGTGAAGGGGGATAATATTATTAACTAGCAGCATGGCCCGGCATTGCCCGTGACTGATTCAAAAATCGTACGACTGATACAACAATCGCTATCACTTGACTTAAAATATTTTTGCCCTTCCTTGCCTTTGAAGGCGTGCCCTTTGCCGTGCTGATGTTGCTACATACCTTACTTCTTGCCTATATCACACTGCGAATTTTTTCTAAGCTCTATACTAAACATTAAATCTGTTACAAAAAAAGAACTAAACAAAATGAACACAAAACGATCAGCTTTAAAAAAGGACTGTTAACTGGAAAAACCGAATAAAAAAAGAATGTTAACAACAAATACTTTTTCACATCCAACCCAGTTCTGCGGAATCAGAATCAACGTTGAGTTTAAGCAAGCGAATGAGCCAATTGGAGTAAAGTACCATGCAGATTTAAAATTTTCCCACTTGTGACGAATGCAGCTATCGATTTTTTTGCATGCAAGCATGCTAGTTAACATTCGTGTCTGTCAGCTGTTGGCTCTCACGCTGGCCAATAGAATCTTCCTGTCTGTTCGTGGCAGCCAGCTATAGGCTCTCACTCTGGCCAGTAGAAAATGGCCGCAAACTACATGAAAACTGCCGTAGAAGCATGAAAAAATCGATTATTTCCACTGTTCCTCTCCCCCTCTATCCGTCCTGTGAGTATCAGATTTTCCAAACCCACCTCCTCATTACGTTTCCTAGAAATTTTAGCTGACTCTTCCTGATGTTAAGTTGTCTCTTTGTTTCCATTCTCTCCGAAACCTCGTTGTTGCTTACATATTTGGTCTATGGTGTCCTTAGCGTCCTTCTGTAAAATCAGATTTCTGTCAATTCCAGTCTTTTCTTCATCTTTGAGGAGATTGTTAAGCATTCGCTGAGGTATGGTCATTGTTACAAAAAATGAAATCAGCGAGCCAGTTTCAATTTCCGGCCTTGTCGGTTGAGTCCATTTCCAATGAAATCTTATTGGGAAAGGCATGAATCGATTCTTTCTACCGTCATCGTAAAATAAGGCGGCAGACGGAGCTCTTCGGAGTGACAGCCAATTGAAGAGCCTTATTCTGAATTCAAAATTATTAAAAAGGTACAGGAAATGACTCCATTATCTTTCCGAAAATATAAAAAAAAAATCCACAGATTTTAAAAAGAGATAAAGAATCTGTCGAAAGCCATAATTTAACGGGAGTAGATAAGTTCAGCTATCGTCCGTTTCACACTTCTTCCCGGTCTTCTGAACAGGAGTAGAGGTTTATCCCTCATTTCATGGTATTTCCGGCTCCTTTTAAATTTTATTAATTCTACTCTACACTTCTAACGTTTTAGACACTTCGAGTTTAATGGTTAGAGAGCCTGCCTCAATAGATCAATTACTAACTGAGTACTGAGTTCGATCCTCACTCGGTGCTCCATTTTTCGGCCACATCAAACCTACGTTTAGTAAATTGATATACTTCTAACCTTTCCACCTGAACTCTGAAATTTATACTATTGCTGGCTTTCCTTCTAAAGACTTTTTCTTCATTTTCTCTTCTAGTGGCACCTTGTTTCTTAGTGGAATAATCGCCTTGCTTGGGGTGAATTGATTAAAAAAAAAAACAATTCAATAAAAATAATTTAACTGCTGCAAATTTTTCTGTCAAATTCTGAAATGAAATTTACTGAAAAAACTCTTTTTACATCAGGTAAAAGGGAAACAAAAGCGAAACTTATATTAGGTTGGTGCAAAAATAATGACGTAATAACGTCGTTTTTGACGTATTTTTTAACGTCAAAAAACGACATTATTACGTCATTATTTTTGCACCAACCTAATACATAGCATCAGTAAGAAAGAGTTGAAATTTCTAGCGCACATAACGAGGAAAGAGGGTTTGGAAAATTGGATATTCACAAGACAGTTTAAAGGCAAAAAAGAAAAAAATGAGTAAATTGATAGCGGGAAATGGTTTCGGAGAAATAACAAAAAGACAAAATTTATTAAGAGCTACAAAAGATAGGAAATTGTGGAGAGCTATGATCCCCATTGGACACGAAGAAGATATAAAGCCAAGCAAGTGTTGATAAAGATCTTCGTTCTGACCTTTTAACACATTCTCATATGCAATTGAATTGAATTATGTGGTCTTCTTACAGTGTATGGTTTTTGTTTCTGTCCTGTTTGTAATCGACCACCCGGGATAATCATTGTGTTTCTCGTCGATCCTTGGAGGTCGAGTTCAACAACCTTGAGGTGCTGTGCGATAGCGAGACGAACCATAGGGATTCCTTCTTCGTTTTATGTCATTGATTTTAAGTGGGAGAAATGTCAGAAGTTATGCAATGAATCTGACGTCGCGTATAAGGCTTAACAATCGTGACCAAACTGTAATACCATGAGAGCTGTGAACGTTATTAATATGACCATTTGGCGGATTTTGACTCGGATTAAACGCTTAATTTTTTTTCCTTTCCTTGATTCTTTTTGTAAAATATGTGCGCACATTAATTATATCATATGCATTTTAAGATACCTTCTCATGTGGTGAATGATATTTTCATGTGAGCTGTTTGTTTTGTGATAATAATAGCTTCTAGAATTTATGAGTCTTCCCTTGCATTGGGAAGATGTAGAGCATTTTAGTGTTACCTGCTAGTGTTTGTCTTACATTGATAGTTGTACTTTGGTCATGCATGATATGCTGGTTGATGTGTGCACGGATTGCGCTGTGTTTTGACAGGTGACAGGTCAATATGCGCACATAATTTATTATAATATTAAAAAATAAAAATAAAATAAAATTAATTGCATTCTTTTTGTGTGGCTTTGTTTCCAATAGATATGACGAAACGCTAGTCCATTTCAAACATCCAGCTTCCCAAAGAATACCAAGATGCAGACAAACGAATTCTATCACACAGACACCCCATCGATTCTTGATAATGACTGCGAAAATCGAAAGAACTTAAACGAATATGAACCTCGTACAGTTTATTCACATCTTCAACCAAAATACTTAACACCTTGTCCGGAAAAATGGAAAAATCAATAAAAAAAAAAAACATGGAGAAATTGTCAGTTCTTTTTGAATCAAACTTATTTGGATACTTGGATACTTGCTGCCTAAATATACATTATTCACGCCAATGAGAAAAGAAAAATACGTATACAGGGTGTCCATAAAGTTCGTGTGCACTTTAAAAAAATTATAACTTTATTTGTATTTGCGATAGAAATAATCTGTAAAAAATGTTATAAAGTTTAATGTACCAAGTATTAAGTATAGCTAAAATAACTAATGTGCTTTCAGGCATTACTGTAAATCAGTTGGCAAATGTTTTCCGTGAACTGAAAAATCGTATTACCCTTTGTATTGCTAATGATGGAGGACATGTGGAAACTTAAATAAAATTTCAATAAAACCTTAAAAAATATAGATTTACTTCTTTCTAATCCTTTTTACAAATTATTTCTATTGCAAATACAAATAAATAAATATATATATATATATATATATATATATATATATATATGCATAGTAAAGGTAACAGAATCGTTGTTATATAATCCAATTAGATACTAGTAATATAAAATTTTAAAATTGATCCACAAAATGGACTCAGTGTATTTATTACAGACCAATATAATTAATAAACAATAAAATGCAAAATTACTTCATATGGGGAATAGCCTACAGACGAAGATATCGGTTGTCTCTCTTATCAACCCGGGTGTCGATTGAGTTTGTATCTATACAGTTAGAATGAATAAAAAGTAGAATTTAACTGTGAAAACTAAAAAAAAAAACAACCTGTCGAAAAACTAATACAGAATTTATTCATTTCATTTTTCAGCCAACCGAAAGCCACAAGGCAATGACAGTACTTGTCTGACTGAAACATTGAAATACATAAATCATTTATCATAGTTATCAGTTATCTCCTGTTAATTCCCCTTTTAAAGTTTTCCACTGCCTTAACCAAGTATTGAACTCACACTCTTTGAGTCCTGTCACTGGATAAAAGCGTTGGTTAGATCCAGTGACAGGAGCCAAAAAGTGTGAGTTCAATACCTGGTTAAGGCAGTGGAGAACTTTCAGAGGGGAATTAACAGGAGATAACTGACATCCATTAGACATGGCACGTAGAACTAGAACCAGTAAGCGAAATAAAGGGTTCAGTTCGACATTCCAACCACCTGAAGAAGGCCGGGGCGTACAACGGCAGAAACGTTGTAATAAATATGGCGACAAAGATGAAGACAATAGTCCGAATAATGTAAAAAGGAAGAATAAAAATTTTAAAAACATGAATCTAACTGGCAGAATGATTCATAAAAATTTACCAATTTGTACCTTATTTGCAACAAATCGGAAAATGTTTTTAAATTTAACATATTTTGCTTTAAATGAAGCTTTGTCAGATATTTGCAGGAATGAGGGGAATCATTGGAGCATGATTCTAGATTGCAAAGTCTGTGATATTTGTTTTCATTGGTTGCATAGATCTCGGCTATTTATGTTCAGCGTTATTGAGTTTCCGTGTCAGAAATCTAGTAGGCGTTTTTCGTGTGGACGGATGTGTATGTCTCGTAGTGTATGTGTGTGTGTGTCTATTTCCTGAAGACTGCAGTGATAAGGAATGGGAAAATATGTGTGTATGTATGTGTATCAAATTTCTAATTGTGTGTGAGGTGGATTCGTAAAGAAACAGGGTCTCAGATTAAATCTTAATGGTAAATTTTATCATTATTGTTTTTATTATTACATGGAAATAATATACACATAGATAGATAGATAGATAGATAGATAGATAGATAGATAGATAGATAGATAGATAGATATGAACAGATTGAGATAGATAGATAGATAGATAGATAGATAGATAGATAGATATGAACATGACTGAGATAGATAGATAGATAGATAGATAGATAGATAGATAGATAGATAGATAGATAGATATGAACAGACTGAGATAGATATGAACAGATTGAGATACATAAATCCACAGATACGAACATACTGAGATTGATCGAGCGATAGATATGAACAGACTGAGATAGATAGATCGACAAACAGACTGAGATAGATAGATAGATAGATAGATAGATAGATAGATAGATAGATAGATAGATAGATAGATAGATAGATAGATAGGTAGATAAATAAATAGATAGATAGACAGGCAGGCTATTGACTACAGATTTCCCTCATTGGATACTCGAAGTCCTTTGACTAGGTGTAACACAAAGATCTCCTTCACATGCTCCCCAGCTATGGCATCACTGAAAGGGACTTCTCAATTAAAAAGTCCTTCCTAACGGGTAACTCCCTAAGGTAATTTCTAAAACACAGTCCTCTGCAGGTGTCCCCAAGGTCTCACTCCTTGGACCAAAACTCTTTTTGCTTTATATAAATCTGCCCAAAAAAGATCATCCCTGAATATCTACGCCGATGATTCGTTTCGTTCTCTCTCTCTCCCTTTCTCTCCCCCTCTCTCATTATCTGTCTCTGTCTCCCTCTCTCTACATCTCTCCCGTTCTCTCTATCTCCCCTCTCTTGCTCTCCTTCTCTCCACTCTCTACCCTCCCCCTCTCACTCATTCTCTATCTCTTACCCCCCTCTCTCTCTAGTTTCTTACTTTCGTTTTGTTTGTTATTTGTTTCTTAAATATTCTTTTTTCATAGTCTTCTACGCTATTGTATATTTTGTATATGATTCCTAGATTTTCATTTTCATCTTTTTTCTTTCCCCTTCATCTTCATCTTCTTCTTACTTTTTTTCCTTCAAAATTATCTTGCTTCTTATCATTTAATACGAAAGCAACCCGCTATTGCTTACACATTCCGGTATACGTTTCTTCCAAAGTAGAATTCTAACAGAGAGAAAGTCAAGATGGTGTGTACATATGAAGACACAAGAGGCCAGAATTTGAGAAGCTAACAAAAGAGTCTACAAATCGACATGCACACACGAGGCTACTATTTAGGATGAACAAACAAGACTACATTTCAAGATGCACACACAAGAGTCTACAATTCGAGAAACACACACAAGTGTCTACTATTCGAGATGCACGCACGAGGCGACTATCTGAGATGAAGAAACAAGACTACAATTCGAGATGCACACACATGTGTCTACAATTCGAGATGCACACACGAGGCTAAAATTTGAGATGAAGAAACAAGACTACAATTCGAGATACGGACACGAGAGGCTACAATTCGAGATGCACACACATGTATCTACAATTCGAGATGCACACATTAGGCTACTATTTGAGATTAAGAAACAAGGCTACAATTCATGATGCACACATGCCTCTACAATTCGAGATGCACACACAAGAGGCGTCAATTCAAGAACCAGACACAACTGTCTACAATACGAGATGCACACAAGTGGCTACAATTCGAGATGCACACACAAGTGTCTACAATTCACAATGTACACACCAGTGTCTGTAATTCGAGATGCATACACGAGGTTACTATTTGAGATGCACAAACAAGTCTACAATTCGAGATATACACATAAGGGGCTACGAATAGCTTTAATTCGAAAATTATTGCCACACAGACTTAGTAATTACCACTCCGGAACAATTAATGGTGTCTGAGATTAATATACACGCAAAGCCAGCCTTAACAACTAATCTAACTTCATCTAAATCTCCTCATTAAATCGAAAATTTTGGCGGGTCTGATTATTTGCTGTCTCGATAACTACAAATTATACAAATCTGCTGGAAACCGAACACATTCGTAGAGTAACCACTGACGTGGCTTCGATCCAAGTTGATTATTATTTCTTTCTTTTTTTTTTGTAGAATTTACTAATTAAGTTTTAAATAAAAAAAATCCACAATTCAAACGCTATCAGTTGTCTCTTTAATAGGTTTATATTATCGAACAGCTCAAATCTAACCTGAAATAAGAGAGAAGTTATGTCAATCTCAATAGAGAAGTAATCACTAACTGACAGTCTATTAATAATTACTTAATAATTAGTCCATTATTACTCCCTATTATAAACACATAAATTACCTAACAAGTCGCTGATTATGTTACTGTCACAATTGCTCAAATAATGTTTATGTCGCTTTTTAATTGACATCAAAATAACTTGCAAACAATTTTGGTCACCATTAGATTATATCTTCAAGATATAATTACTGTAAATTACGCCTTAATTACGAGACATTGTATCGAGAAAATGCGCAATAGATCTAGCGATATAAAATCATTGTATTTTGTTTGAGTCTAACGTTCAATCCTTAGTCTAGAGAAGTGTTTCTGAACAAGTGTATCTAGCACGCAAGGGGTTACAGAGATTGAGAGCAAGTGTAAAGAGGGGTGCTTGAGAAAAGGATAAAGATAAGGATGGGGATCAAGATGAAGGCATCAGAAGATGTCGATTGACATTACATTTGAATATTTGAAGATTAGGGCTATCAGGGAAGCAAGTAAGAGGAAGGGAGTTCCACTGTCGGGAAGTGCGAAAGAAGAATCTTTTGAAGGAGAAGAGGCGGTTAAATTTAACCGTTTCGACAGTGAAAGTGGGACCGAGATGCCAACCTAGTAGCACGCTTGAATTCATGCAGTTTGGGAACCAGTGAAAGTAGCTCTTCAGAGCAGTTGCCGTGAAAATACTTGTAGAAAAGACAGAGGGACGCGACAGCACGTCTGTGAGAATGTGACTGTAGACGAGATGCCAGATCAGGACCTATCACATTGTATATCCGTCTCTGGATTTTCTCAGGAATCTTGCACCTCGGAAAGCCGGGATTCCTCAAGAGGTTGCTAGGGGTTCCGCCAGAAACAGTGATAAATCGGCTTATTCATTTTTGAGTAATTTTTGTTTACTTTTATACTCTTAATTTACGGCATATTGTAGGAAAATCCTTGGTTACTATAATAAAGGCTTCAACCTCAATTATTATTTACAATTATAATAATCATAGGAGATGTTTTAGTGATGCCTACATGGGGTATATAGGATGTAGGCTGTTGGGTAGTAAATATCGGTTCGGAATGAGAAATTGCGTTACATTCTTTGGAATAGCATGAATCCATCTCTTTTCCCTCAAGCTATGGGTTAAATATCAGGAGAGACTGAGTCCGATAGACTTGGTTGGCAACCAGTCTACCGCAGAAAAACTTGACAACATACTGCGGAAAATCTTCAAATCCTTCTTCCAGACTGCCTTGAGCCATCTTGGAAGAGAAGGCTCATAACTTTAACGTCAAAATAATATTATATCACTTGGCAACAAGCGGGGTAAGCGTTTGAAAGAATATGGCGTCAATTTGAAACCTCCTTCACACGTGATTGGACAGCAATTGGATTTATGTATTATTGAGATACTCCATCGAGTACGAGACAAGCGCCTATATATTATACTTACCACATGAACTACAACAAAAATATAAAAAAGATACATATCAATATTGTTATATACACCCTTGTGAAAATTAAATGAAAAAAAAACGTTCCTTTCTTTCACCATACGGTCAGTTTTAGATACACTGCAGTCTAATTGATTTCTAATTTTCCTCAGATGAGGTCATTTGCAGTGGTTTGCAGTAATATTAATGTATGATAAAATTTATTTAGCCTTGAAAAATATTGCGTCATCCGTGATTGCATCAGATTTTCATCACATCCTGACACTATTGTCTTGACTGTCGATTAGCTGTCCTAAGACCATTGTCTGCGATGAAAGTTATTCCAAGGATGCGTACAAAAAATTGTAACGCTGCGCGAACACGCTGCTAAACCTTACCAGTGAGCAAATCAAAGTACCATAGTCTAGCTGGAAAACTCTCCTGATTTAAATCGAATCGGAAATCTGTGGTCAATCTGCAAAGAACGATTTGAGTGGAATGAACATACGAAGTACTGATATGTGCACTGGGTCATGTTTCATTGGAAGAATACGAAAAAAAAGTTAATAATAACGGAATTATTTGTTTTGTTTCAATTAATTTTACAAGGGTGTAGTAAGTTTTATGAAAACTATTTGAAGGGTTCCATAAAGGTACAAAGGTTGAGAGAAGCCTACACGTTTGATTCAAGTCGTTTAATTTAAGCAACTCAACCCATGTGTCTATTTCTCAGTTAAAAACATCGAAGAGAAGCATAAAGAAAACCCTACTGTAGAGAGTTGTAAAGCTTTGGTTTAGTTTGGTTTATTTTGTTTTACGGCACATCAACCTCAATGGGTCATTTAATACCGACAACATTTTTAGGATATATTCGTATGAACAGAATATGTATTCTTTGGTTTAGATGGGTTTGGTTTATTTTTTCCCACGGCACACCAATCCCAATGGACTACTCAATGCTGACAAAATTCTTTAATGCTGGTAATATTTTGTTTTGTCAAAAATCTGTTTCTGGTAATATACTTCCTTCAAAATTGTATTGCTGGTAATAATTTTTTTCAAAAAAGTATTGCTGGTAATAGTTAACTATTTGACCATAGCTGGGACCCTAACAGGTGCAACCATCCCGGGTTAGGGTAGACCTTGGAACACCAGCAATTAAGAGGTGGTTTCACGCTCCTCGAAACCTCCTGATCAGAGGGCTTCCTACTGGACGTAGGTTATCGTCTTACCCAGGACGCTCGTAAAGCTTTACCGAGACAAAACCCTCGTTGTAATTCTACTCTACATGGCATTAACGCGATACCCAAAGAAAACTCTGGTAACAATTTTGCTTCTGCTCAACTCTGTGCCTCTTACAGCCACATCACATTGAAACATGAGTTCCCGTTCGATTACCGAAGTTAAGCAACGTCGAGCCTTGTCAGTACCTAGATGGGTGGCCGCTTGTGAATACCAGGTGTTTTGATCTTGGATGAGCGGATGGTGTAATGGATAATGGAAATTGTTATTTAGAGAACCAAGTTCCAATTCCTGTTAAGTTCGTTATATAAACTTACTCACGATTACCCTTGGGAAAGGTATGAATTCACCTTTTCTTGCCCATCAATAGGTTAATTAGTAAGACTTGTATCACTAAACCATTATTGTCTCAAAAAAAGAATTTTTAGAATATAAAAATATTTTCTGGCCTTATATAATATTTTTTAGATAATAATTGTTTAAGTATACAAGTATTATTAATTAACCCATAGCTGGAGGAGAAGAGATAGATTCATCCTTTCCCAAGGGGTATTTGCGCATAAGTGAATGTAATGAACTCAACTGGAATTCGAACTCAGCTCTCCATTACGTTGCCAGCGAAGTTTTATTATTTATTTATTTATTTACTAAAATATTAAGTGTGCACACTGGAAGAATAGTGTATATTTTTCTGGGCCAAGTTGGGAAACTTTCGATGCAAGTCTCGTATAAACTAGCCGTGAATGTAAAAAGATTATTTATGGTAAGCTTTTTAAATCCAAGTTCCGTTTCTGCATTATGGCGCTCTCGAAACTTATAAGACATCTTAGGAAATTATCAGGATTCATGTGTTTGTTCCTGAGGAACAAACGTATTCTTTTATAGAAATGATTATGAAGAAAAGAAAAATAGTGAGGAATTATGTGCTTACTAGAACTTGTGTTCGCATCTCTCCGCTGAAAGTAGAACACTCACCAATACCATGAACATACGGATTCAGGTTATAAATCGATATATTGTCTAATTTAACGTTATCTAAATTTTACTTTACTTTTACTTTTAAAATACGCCATATTTTGGGCATATATAACATATTTCAAAGAAACTTCCATTAAAAAAAAGAAAACAAGCCTCCAATAAACAGGTTGGTTAGCTTGAAACAACCTAGGCCAAATACAAAAATTCATGTATAAATTCGACCAATTTCTTACCTCAAGTCTTATACTATAAACCTGCCAAAGGTTTATCGATAGACTCAAGTATAGACCTGACGAAAGTTTACAGACTCAAATATAATCCCGAACAATATTTGCCTATCAATTTATGTTTAAACCCGATCAATGTTTGCATATAGACTCAATTATTAAAGCATGGTTTCACAATTGACTCAGTATAAACACGACCAATATTTACTTTTTGACCGAGGAATAAACGCGACCAATTTTTTTTATATATATATATAGACTCAAATACAAATATCAGGTCATCCCATAAGCTCTGTCCGAATTTTAAATAAAGAAAACAAGTGACCAGATGTTACATTTAATTACATATTCAATCAACAATGTATTTTCCCTGATTATCTATGACGTCCTTCCATCTATTAACAAGCTTACTAATTCCATTACTGTAAAATTCTTTTGACTTTGATTCGAAGAACTCACAAATGTCAGTTTTAACCTCTTCCTGTGTTACAAAAGCTGTTTCTTCCAAATGATTCTGTAAGCTATGAAACAAATGGTAGTCTGAAGAAGCAAGATCGGGAGAATAAGGTGGATGAGGAATTTTCTCCCAACCAAGTTCTTCGATCTTTTGTGACGTGATTCTTGCTGTGTGGGGTCGCGCATTGTCCTGATGAAACATCACCTCTTTTCGATTCACTAGAGCAGGTCTTTTTTTCCTCAAAGCTTGGTTCAAACATTCTAATTGCTGACAGTATATTTGAGCATTAATTGTTGCATTAGGTGGTAAGAATTCAAAGTGGATTATTCCTTGGCTATCCCACCAGATTGAAAGAAGAACCTTTTGCCCATGAAGTTCCCATCTCGGCTGTGGCTGGGGTCCTTCGCCTTTACCAAGCCACTGTCTACGACGCTTAACATTTCGATAAAAGATTCATTTTTCGTTGCCAGTCACAAGTCTATCCAAAAATGGTGAAACAAGTTGGCGAGAATGGAGAGAAGACCAGATATCAATTCGGGATTTGAGGTTGTTTTCAGACAATTCATGAGGCACCCATTTTCCAAGTTTAGGAACTTTTCCAAGTTGTTGAAGATGACGAGGAACAGTTGTATGGTTTGAACTGAGAACCACTGCCAATTCTTCAACTGATAAAGCAGGATTTTCTTCAAGGGCTGCTCAAGAAGCTTTTCATCAAACTCAACTGGACGTCTGGTTCGATCTTCATCTTCAAGGGTGAAATCTCCACCTCTGAATTTTGCAAACGATCTTCTGCAAGTTCTTTCATTCACACATTACTCTCCATAAACTGAGTGAATGTTTCTAGCCGCTTCGGCTGCTGAGTTTCCTTTCTTGAACTCATAAAGCATTATGTGCCTCAAATGATTCTTGAGTACTTCCATGTTAGCAGGGTTTTAATCAAACAAAATTTAATTTTATTGTTCTCTGAAATAAAATTTGATCAGTTTAAATGCAGATAAACATAAAAATAATGTTCAGCTCCATTAGACATTATAAAATGCTCTTTAAATTTCGTTCCTTTTAACAAAAATTTAAAATTCGGACAGAACTTATGGGATGACCAGATAGTTACATTGCTGGCAGGACTGGAATACGTCATCTGTTTCTCTCTCAGAAGGATAAGACACCCCACAAAAAAGCGACACACTCAAGATAGACGCTTACAAACTTTTAAACAAACCCGATCAATCTTTATATTTATTTTGTAAAAATTACCAAATTGTGGCACAAGGCAGAAGGGGAAGAGGGGAGAAGGCTGGCCTTTCACTAGCTATCCTATTCCTAGTTAATCACAATCATGACCCATTCATTCATTACAATTTACGCATTCACCACAAGAACTCATCCATCACCTCACAATCCTTCACATACCACAATACCATGGTGTAAAAAATTGTAATGTTCATATATATATATATATATATATATATATATATATATATATATATATATAATTAAAAATACCATGAAACATAAAGTGATGGGGAGAGGATATGAACGCAGACAAGAAACTCAAAAATGTCAATCAAAGATAAAACAAAATCAAAGCAATGTTAGTTGGAACTGCCCACAACTCAAAATAATAATAGTGGCCGCTGTGTTCTGTCAATAGATAGAATCAAGGAGAACATAACCCCAATCAATCTTTACAGGTTAAGATTGTCCTTTTCAGGGAAGCAGGAATCTGCTCACCAGTGGAATAAGAAAGGAATGAGGGTGATTCTCTACAATGGGCGTGACATGGTGGGTCTTAGCCGTGAAGGTTAGAACTGGTGAAACTAAGGAGTGTCCTTCATCTGAATGCTCTCCATGGTAATAACAAAGTTAGATATCTTTATAATATATCAAGCTTATCTGTCTATATCTCTGAGATGACGTATTATAGTTAGTTGTATTATTTACATTATTCATAGTGTTATCCTCATCTTCATTGTCATAATCACAACGTTTTGACAGTTGTACGACCCGGCCTTCTTTATGAGATTGGAATTTCGAACCGAGGCTTTTATTATCTGTCTATATCTCTGAGATGAGGTATCATGATTATTTACATTATTTACATTATTCGTACAGTTATCCTCATCTTCATTGCCATATTCACAACATTTCGACAGGTGTACGCTCCGGTTTTCTTCAGGTAATTGGAATTACTAGAACAATCTACGTAATCTATGCATATAAAAATAAAAATGAAAGAAATACTACTCAAAAATTAATAATGATCGATAGCACTTCAACTGATAAAAAAAATAAAGAGGTAAAAACATTTAAAACCTTTAAAGGATAACCAATTCGAAAAAAATAGCCAATTCGAAAATGTATCATGTTCAAATGCCGGTTCTCGTACGATCACCGAAGTTAAGCAACGTCGAACCTGCTCAGTATCAAGATGGGTGACCGCTTGGAAAAAACAGGTATTGTAAGATTGGATGTACGGATGGTGTAATGGCGTAGCTGACAATGGCTCGGAATTGAAAAGCTGAATTCCAATTCCAAGTTGTTCTTTTTTTTATATTTACCTGGGCGCAAATTACCTTTGGAAATGTATGAATTCATTTCTTCTCCTCGGCAGCTTTGGTTAATTAGTACGATTTTTATCAGTAACTAATTATTATCTCCCAAAAAAAATTTTTTGACACTCTAAAATATTTTCTGGTTTCAAATAAAATGCAAAGGGTTGATCATCTGTAAAAATAAATCATAAAATTGTGTGCTGACTTTGGTTTATCAATCAAGATAATGAGCTTCAACTAGCAGTTTCCAAAAACTGGAAAATTAAAGCAAATTCTTATTCCAATCTACGAGAAAAACTCCATCGACTAAATGATCAGTTTAGGATTACAATATATAGAGATTTTAGGGTTATAATATATATATATATATATATATATATATATATATATATATATATATATATATATATATATATATATATATATATATATATATATAAGTAATTCATCGAGTCTGAAGCCTCAACAGAATGCAGAAAGCACTGGACGGCCATTTTGTCCTATATTTGGGACTCATCAGCAGTGCACATCCACTACCGACAATTGAAACCCTGACAGTTATGTTGTCAAACAAACATTGCTTCAACCGGCTTCTAATGCTCTAGAGTGAGCGGCTTGGTGATACTAGTCGTGACTCCAGGGGGCACAGTCCTATGGTTAGAGAGTTCCACCACGGAATTTCTGAGCGAACGTCGCTATATTGAGTCTGATTTGCAAACACTCCGTCACAGAGCCCCGTTGGAACAGTTGGTATGATGTTTGTTTGACAACCTAACTGCCAGGGTTTCAATTTTCGGTAGTGGATGCCTACTGCGGATGAGCCCCAACTATACGACCAAACGGCCGTCCAGTGCTTTCTGCATTCTGTTGAGGTTTCCGATTCGATGTATTACTCAAATATAACTATCAAATCCTCCTAATAATTTCTATCATATTTATATATTATTCCAATTAAAATTTTGGCAAAATCCAGGAACTCATGTCTAAAAATAAAAGGACTATGAAATTTTCTTTTTTTATTTATTTAGTCGAAATTTCGTCGTTGCATTCAATCTTTGCTGTCACTTCGACACAAGATTAAAGAGGATATTGCAGATTTCATCTATTTTTGTATTTAATTTATATTCCCTCTGTCTTCTCTTTTCTATATTCACATGAATCCTGTCGTCGTCCTCTTTTGACGTACTTCGTCAAGGAGTTTTTCAGCGCAGGACACTGATTTAATGATAAAGTTGTGGGGCTTTCTGTAGTAATTATTGGCGAATCTGTTCGATGGCTTGCTTCGTATAAAGCGGGGGAAAAGATCGAAAGAGAAAAGATGGCGGAGATTTGGAAGAGGAATGGCGGGAAAGTGAAGAAAGAAAAAGAGCTAAATAGAAGAATCAGCCAAAGAGTAGAACTAAGAACGTATTGTAAAGATGGAAGATATTAATTTAAAAAGAAAAAGGAAGAAAAAAAAAGCTAGGAACGCTGAATAACAGAGAAGACGGAAGTGGTTATTAGCTATCCGATACGGTCGTTTCCTTGATCGAAATATCATTAAAATGGAAGAAAAGAAAATACATGAACAAGAAGCAAGAAATTAACCTCAAAGAGTAAAGAATTCGGAGAGAGGAAAACGAAAATAGAATAATCCTAAGAGTAGATTTACCGTACACGTTGGTGATTAATTTGATCCTAGTTATAGCTGCATCGCCGACAGGCCTGCAATATGTTAGCTGCTTCTCTTTCAGAAAGATAAG
Source organism: Acanthosepion lycidas (assembly GCA_963932145.1). Classification (NCBI taxonomy): domain Eukaryota; kingdom Metazoa; phylum Mollusca; class Cephalopoda; order Sepiida; family Sepiidae; genus Acanthosepion; species Acanthosepion lycidas. The sequence continues at coordinate 106,372,399 of OZ010587.1, read as the reverse complement.
ACCCCCACAAAAAAGCGGCTGCATCAAGATAGACGTTTACAAACTTTTAAATAAACCAGATCAATCTTTACCTTCAGATGCAAATATAAGCCTCCTCGATTCTTGCCTATAGACTCAAGTATACATATAACCAAGGTTTACATATAGTCCCATGTATAAACCCCGCCAATGAAAAATTTATCTGAAGACTCAAGGATAAACTGAAAATATTTACCGACAGAGGCAAGTTTAGACCTAAGATTTATAGATTCAAATATAATCACCAACAATGTTTGCCTATCAACTGGTGTTTAAACCCGATTAATGTTTGCATATAGCCTCAAGTATAAACAATAGACTCAAATATAAACTTATATATTTACTCTTTGACCGCCGTATAAACTCGACCAATTTTTTTATAAAGAATCAAGTACAAATGTAGGATGAAGAGTTATCATTATTTACATGTCCTCATCTTTGTTGTTATTATTACAAGGTTTCAGCATTTGCTCTCCAGCCTTATTCAGATACATTTTTGATAATGTTCATTCACTGTGTTGCATATTACTGCTGGGCTCAAATAATGCGACAAAGACTTATATATATAAATGTTTTAATGGATGTCAGTTATCAGTTATCTCCTGTTAATTTCCCTCTGAAAGTTCGCCACTGCCTTAACCGAGTATTGAACTGACACTCTTTGGGTTCCTGTGGATCTAACTAACGCCTTTATCCACTGGAACTCAAATTGTTCCATGTGTCCTCAAGGACACATGGAACAGTTTGAGTTCAATACCCGGTTAAGGCAGTGGAGAACTTTCAGAGGGAAATCAACAGGAGATAACTGATAACTGACATCCATTAAACATGGCACTTGAAACTAGAACAGTCTACCCCAGTGAGCGAAATAAAGGGTTCAGTTCGACATTCCAACTACCTGAAGAAGGCCGGAACGTACAACGGCCGAAACGTTGTAATAAATATGGCGACAAAGATGAGAACAATAGTACGAATAATGTAAATAATATAAATATGTTTATTGTTCGCGTTGTGGTGAATGGGTACAGTGAAGGAGAATCAAAGCGGTTAGGATTGCACAGAGTGGAATTGACGCGGACAAATATTCGCTGAACCACTAGCAGCCTCTCCGTCCAGATTAAGAGTCGGACCGATTAAACAATATTTGGACACCCACGCCTTCTTCCTGTATGTCGCATACGCAACTTTGTGTGGCCATGCATTTCCTTCCGCTGTTTAATCTCGGATCAGGACAACTGTGCGCCCTGTTTATTTCAGACACCGGATGCATTTCCTGTTTATGCTATTACCAGTTTCGCTCACGCACTAATGCAGCGGAAGTAAGGCCAAAGTTCTTTCCTCATCCGAAATCCAACAATTGCTCGCCCAGAATTTGAGTCTATTCTATCCGCTCAGGGATTGAACGCTATTTACTAAGTCACCAAGTTTACAAACAAACTAGACTATTGTCCCCTGGAGCTTTAAACATAAATTTTCTTATTACTTTCCTGCAGCTCTCAAAATATATCATTTTCGCCGCTGCTTCTCTTTTCTTACAACAGCATAAGAATAACTCTTGAGTCTATCCGCCAACATTTCTCTTTCTAGATCCCATATGGAATTTATGTCTATGCTAGGTGTACTGAGGTGCCGATTTCTTCAGAGGTTTGATTCTACAAAGTTTTTCTTCGCCTGGCGTGTTTACTTCATTCCACAGAGGTTGGTGACCAAGCTTTGCCGTCCAAACGGGATCAGCCATATATGATCTCATTGTTTCATCTCTAATTACGTGCTTTATATTGTTTCTCAAGCCTTACCTTTAGAGGTTGGTTGCTTTCATCTTTGTATTCTTTGTCACAAGCGATGGAATATACGATGATCTTCTGAATTCCTTCCGATAGGCCCTTTATGTATGACAGACCGAATGCGCTCGCTTCCCGAAACTCGTTCTCGACACGTTTGGTTTGGTTTGGTTTACGGCATATCAACCATAATGGGCTATTTAATGCCGACATGATTTTTATTGCTGGTAATATTTTTTATCTATCTATCTATTTCAGTATATATTGATTTGTTTTGGTTTGGTTTACGGTATATCAACACCTCAATGGGTTATTTAATGCCGACATGATTTTTATTGCTGGTAATATTTTTTTATCTATCTATCTATCTATCTATCTATCTATCTATCTATCTATCTATTTCAGTATATATTGATTTGGTTTGGTTTGTTTTACAGCATATCATCCTCAATGGATTATTTAATACCGACAAGATTTTTATTGCTAGTAATATTTTTTCCAAAAATGTATTGACGATAATATTTTTTCCTTCACAAATATACTGCTGGTAATATTTTTTTTCCTTCAAAAATGCATTACTGGTAATAATTCTACTCTCCAAACATCCATTACTGGTAATAAATGTATTGCTTATATTAAATCCTATTTTTACACTTTCATAGTGTTTTGACCCCAGTTTGGGGGTTAACTATTTACCCATAGTTGGGGCCCTAACAGGTGCTACCACCCCCGTCTAGGTGGACCTGGGAACACTGGCAATTAAGAGGTGTTTTCACACCCCTCAAAACCTCCTGATCAGAGGACTTGCTGCTGGATATAGTTTATCTTCATACCCAGGACTCTTTCTCGACGCGTCAGTTTCTGCCTGCAGAAACGGATATACATTAATGTTGATCATCTCCAGTTAGCATATGTCTTGATCGCCACGTTTTTACACGTCACAGTGTTGTTGGCATCGTACGATCGACTTTTTACAATTATGAAAGGTTTGAATTGAAGTAAAGGGTTTTTTTCAGTGAATGATAGCATATGATATGCGGGTGTTTTGAAATCATTCTATGTACGAACTACTACATCCCCGAACGACAACTTATTGTTGGTCTCCTTTTCTTCCATTTTGAACAATAGCAAAGGTCTTACTGAGTGCACATGGCCCCACCCTATGGAGAGGTCAGAATATGAAGGGGTCATCTATGTATCTCAACCATTCGAGGAAGTTGTAATTCATATTTCTATTTTAGTATTTGTCTATTTACACTATTTATAACGTTCTGACTGTTGTCCTCATCTTTATTGCAATATTCAAGAAGTTTCGGCCGTTCTACTCTCCGACCTTCTTCAGGTGATATAAGTTAGAATTTCGAACCGAAACCTTTATTTAGTCCAAGGGCGTAGGTTCTTCTAATTCCACGTGCCATGCCTTCTTTTTTGTATCAGTTAATTCTGTTTAGTTACTCAACCCCCAAGTTGTTCTTCCTTCTGCTGTGGACAGGTATTCAATTCAGAACTCTTTGGGACAACTCACTTTTTTTGCGTTATAGGTCATGGGTCATAGGGGACATTAGTAAGTGAATTTTTGGAAAATTATAAACCAAATGTCTCAGTTATCATTTTTTACCAGAGCTTATATTACAATTTTTTATTATCGTTTTTCTCTAGCTCTTTGTATTACTGGTTCCCATATTGTATTCGTGTCTATGCTTGGTAGGCTTTGGAGATATTTGTGGCCTAACATATGCGCTGATTCCTTAAGTTTTCGTATTTTCCAGTAATTTTCTCTGTTTATTATTTCAACTTCATCTCACAGAGGGTGGTGATCAAAGTTTTCACTCTATATATGGTCAGCCATGCCTGACTTTTTATCTACGCTCGTATTACGGCTATATGGTGTTCTTGTTGACGTGTTTCTCCCTTATAATTTGTTATTAATCATGAGACATTTTTCTGGGAAGAGATGCCTTACGCGGAACAGAAGTCATCGTAGTACTCAAACATTCCTGAAGGTTATCCCGGTTTTATATGGACTACAGATCTTTTTACTTTTTCTGCAGATCTTTTTATATATTTTGCCGGAACGTCGTGAATACAAAGATGAGGACAACAGTCCGAACGATGTAAATAGTGTAAATGATTGCAATATTTCATCTCAGAAATAGAGACAGATTTTGAAGGGGAATATGGCAATAAAGATGAGGACAACTGTCTGAAAGATGTAAATAGTCACAATACCTCATCTCAGAAATAGAGACAGATGTTGAAGGGGAATATGGCAATAAAGATGAGGACATCTCTGAAATGTAGACATATATAGTAATGGTGTAATTACTAAAATACAAAACTGAACAATGTTCCAGGATTTACGCCAGGTAAGGCGGGAAAATGGTCGAAAAAGAAAAGATGGCGAAGGATATGAAGAGAAATGGCGGGAAAAAGAAAATAAATTTGTTATTACTCTGTTTTTATGATAAGAACTACAAAGATTAGACATTAGTGCGAATACAAATATTCTAAACGATATTAAACAGAATTTAGAATCAAATAAGCTAATTAGGGTTGATAAGTCGACAGATCCTCGAAGCCTTTTTATAGATTTATCGCTGTATCGCAGGAAATAAAAAAAACTCCAAACACTATAACTACTTTAGACATAATAGCAACACCTTTCGATAAATGCTGATGGATATATAATTATTGATAAAATTTAATTTGCTATTTTTAAAAAAATACCTACAATAAATGTACAATTGCTTCACAATGCATCGTATCCAGTAACAAAGAAGCGGTTTCGAATTGGAAATTAGTATTGCTCTATTTCTTCTTTTCTTAACCTTTTGATGTTTCCAGACCCCCAATGAATTGTCCAATATGGTCCCATACCCTCTTCACTTGACTGTCGAAATAATTATCACCAATCCTATTATTTGCCAATATGTCTTCCAAATATTCCTATCGCTTGAATTTACTGTACTTTAGATATGGATTGCTAGGAATAGAACATGAAAAAGAAAACCATAAACATTGATAACTTTATTATATTTTTTTACTGAAAGCAAAATAAAGTTATAATTCAGTTTTATTACACAAGAAAAAAGAAGAGAACATAAATGTACAAGTTTTTTTAGTATCTCGACTACAATAAAACAGACTTTTACTAATCTAGTGAGATATTTGCTGTTGTTTTTGTGCAATCTGTCAAAAAACAAAACGTGGGGGGACTACCAGTAGCCAGAAATCCAGTTCCATACCCCCAGCATTCGCTTCCAATACCCACAAGGGGTATGAATACCCTTGGTTAAGAACCCCGGCTCTATTAGTAGGCGTGATTAATCAATATTAAATTGAAAGATGTTTCTTTCAAGTGAGCATGGTCCAGGAATAAAAAGCCGTCTTCTTATTATTAGGCATAAGAAATTATCATTGTAAAATAATATATATATATATGTGTATGTGTGTGTGTGTGTGTGTGTGTGTGTGTGTGTGTGTGTGTGTGTGAAAATATATAGAAAATAGGAAAGAACTCGTTAGGTAAATGATCCAAAGTTTTTTAGTATTTTTGTTATTATTTTTAAAAAACAGTGCTCGATACAAAAATTGAGCATAAATATAATTATTTATTTAAAAATATGATTCCAACACGCTACATAAAAGTTCTCATGTTTCAAAACAAGAGCCGAAAACTTCATTATAATTATTTGAATTAAATTGAATTAAAGTACCATGCTCTGTTCCATCTTCAAGCGAAATTTTGTTTTGAATAACTAATTCTTGAAATCTACGCGTTTTATAAGCATATTCATTATTAAAATTAAAATTACTATGGTAACGGCTAGAGCAATTATTTAAAAAAAAAAAAGCGGGAGGCGTAACGGTTAATAATTTGTATCAATATCTCAGTTACATTCACAGACGTCAAGTCAGGGTAAGGTTGGGGTGTCTAAATTCAAAGCGGAAAATGACATCGTCTAGTCTGGTTAAGTGTCTATGGAGATTTTTTTTTTTTTTCCCTGAAAGGGTTTTGTGTATATAAAAAAAAACTTTCATAATTCGCTAACATTTGTTTTTTGCCGACTTCATAAAGGTTTTTTTTTTATTATTATTGGGTAGGACATTTAAACTTTTTATTTAGACTATGGGTCATCCCAAGTTTTACAAGTTCTAGTTT
>OZ010587.1:106346438-106363938 GCA_963932145.1 Acanthosepion lycidas | reverse complement strand
TCTGGCTGGCTTAGAAGATTTTTGTGGCCTACCTTACGCGCTTATTCCTTGAATTTTCATATTTTCCTCGTATTATGACTTCACGGTGTTCTTACAGTTTTATCTTAACAGCCAGCCTAGTTCTCCTTTATATTTACTGCCACAGCTGCATGGGATGGCGTGCATGCAGTTCAAAATCATATTCTCCTCTACGGGAGGTCTTACACGGTAGAGGTGTTTGCGAAATGTCGAACCACATTTGAAGGTCGTCCTGATGTTATATAGCAATCAAAACCCTACAGAGGAATGACATCATCATAGTACCAGCTGGCAAAGGCAATTCGAGTTTAATGATGGACAAAGCGGAATATACAGAAAGACTGGAAGACCTCATTAAAAATGGTAACTAGAGTAAAGTAAAGAAAGACCCAAGAATGAAAACAGAACGAAGACTGTCGCAGATCCTAAACACGAACAAGGACCATTTCTTACCTAAGACATACAGGCAGTTTTCACAACGTTATAGCAAGCTACCTCACATATATGTTTCCTTAAAATGCACCAGGTTGAGTTAAATGCAGAATAACTGTGAAAAATGGCACGCGAAACTAGAGCAATCTATCCCAGTGGACAACGGCCGAAACGTCGTGAATATGGCGATAAAGATGAGGACAACAGTCCAAACAAAGTAAATAATGTAAATAATTACTATACATCATCTCAGAAATATATACAGATCCTGAAGAAGGCCGAGCGTACGACGGCCGAAACGTCGTGAATATGGCGATAAAGATGAGGACAACAGTCCGAACAAAGTGCATAATCTAAATAATTATAATACATCACCTCAGAAATATAGACAGATCCTGAAGAAGGCCGGGCGTATAATGGCCGACACATCGTGAATATGGCGATAAAGATGAGGACAACAGTCCGAACTGAATAAATAATGTAAATAATTACAATAGATTATCTCAAAAATATAGGCAGATCCTGAAGAAGGTCGAGCGTACGACGACCGAAACGTCGTAAATATGGCGATAAAGATGAGGACAACAGTCCGAACAAAGTAAATAATATAAATAATTACAATACATCATCTCAGAAATATAGACAGATCCTGAAGAAGGCCGGGCGTATAACGGCCGAAACGTCGAGAATATGGAGATAAAGATGAGGGCAATAGTTTGTTGAATCCAATAGAGTTAAGATTCATCAATACGCTTCTTTGCAGAGAAATATTAAATATTAAAGAAATATTATTAAAGTTTTTTGAAGAATGGTTATTTCCACAATGCTATTTAAGAAATTAACGTTTTTTACTTATGCTTTCTTATGTTTAACCAGTCTTCTGTGTGTGGTAGTAATCCAAATACTTTTTGGACGGGCGGAAAAAATCTTCCATTGCTTAAGGGATAATAAAAAAATTAGGATGGGTCACAAAAAGGAGAGAAATTTGTTCTTATGTCCTCTGTATCTTTTTAAACGTTTCTCCATTTATTTATTTTTTTTTTTTTTGTACTTTGTGTGTGTGTGTGTGATATTTTTTTGGTCTATTTCTTTTTGCAAGTATCTGTAGGAAAGTATTAGGTTGGTACAAAAAAAATGACGTAATAATGTCGTTTTTTGACGTTAAAAAATACGTCTAAAAACGACATTATTACGTCATTATTTTTGCACCAATCTAATATATATATACATACACACTTTGTGCATGTGGTCCGTCTTGTGTGTTTGTTTTTGCCAATATATATGTATATATTCGTTCTCCATACATATATGCTATGTATTATATTATTATTATTATTATTAAGAAATCCATACACTAAGTATATATATTTTGCATATTGTATGTGTGTGCGTGCGCGTGTGTTTTGACACTATGTGTGTATGGTGTGCCATTTTGCTTGTTTTTCAGCGTGACTGATTTTGTTTTTTAATTGTTTTTCTTATGATATATCAAAACTTAGTGGGTTATTTAAAGGCATAACCTACCTTAGATAGCAGGCTGTCACCTACAATACCCGATGTTTCCACGCGGGTACCTCGTCTAGGTACAAAGCTCGACACGGTTTAATTTCCATGATCGAACGAGAATTAATGATTTCAGTGAGATTTCCTCTATTCAGCTCGATGTTATTAAGTGCTTTATTATTATTGAACGCTGACTTTTAATAAAAATGGCAAGAGCAAGCGTAATGTCTATCCGGGCCCATCGACACCAAATCATGCAATTAGTCCCTGCAGAATCAATGCAATGTATTTAAAAAATTAAAAACAACACACACCGTCGTATTAGCTTTCGTATCTGGCATAAGAAATTTATAGAAACAGAAAATGTCGTATAGAAAACAGAAATTGAGCATCGGATAGATGTGTTTCATACAACCAATGGGTCTCATGAGTATGTATTCTGATATGTTTAAATAAAACTTTAAATCTTTATTTATATTATCAATTAACCCTATAGAGCTACCTTCATTTTTATTTATGGACACGTTACACACACACACACACACACACACACATATATATATATATATATATATATATATATATATATATATATATATATATATGGTGGCTATAAATTACCTGTACAATTTAAAAAATGAAAAAATGAATTTAAAAGCTCTACATTTTATTTCTTATATTTCATTTTTATTTATGGACACGTTATATATATATATATATATATATATATATATATATATATATATATATATATATATAGGTATATTTTAGGAATCTTCCTAAATTTTCGCTTGAGGATGAAACAGGGCTTGATACTTTAATTAAATTTAATTTGAATAATTATATTGAGGTTTTTGGCTCTTCTTTTTGAAACATGAGAACTCTTATGTAGCGAAGGAGTCATATTTTTTTAAATAATTATAATATATATATATATATATATATATATATATATATATATATATATATATATATGTCTATAAATTATCTGTACAATTTTAAAAATGAAAAAAATGAAGTTAAAAGTTCTACATTTTACTTTTTTATTTTTCTATTTTTTTCACGCGTGTATTGAGCACTTTTTAATTCTATGGTTTCCTGGTCTGATTCGACCATTAAAAAAAAATATATAGATGTATATATATATATATATATATATATATATATATATATATATATATATATATATATGTATGTATGTATGTATGTATGTATGTATGTATGTATGTGTGCGTGTGTGTGTGTGTGAATAAAGAACATATATATCTGTATAATAAAAGCAAATGCCACTGTGTCACACTTTTTCTTTGTTTATTTAAAGTTGACCTGTAATAATGTTAAGCAATAGGCTAAACGATAAAATCTGATAATAGGGTTGAGTTTAAGTTTCCCCGCCAAGAGAAAAGAAAGAAAAAAAGGCCAAATAAAATAAAAACGGCAAATAATTAAACCTTAAAATACTTAAGGAAATAGGGTAAGATTTAGGAAGATTAAGATTACCTCCCCGGTTATCCATCGAAACTGCAATCCACCGAAATAAGAAAAGAAGCCAGTCCCCACCGCGGGCCATTTAAAAGATAGTTCGGACAGCGGATTGGTTGTTATAAACATCCAGTCAATATGTGATGTTTCTTCGTCTAATTCTTTAAAAAGGCCAGAGTAGCTCTTAGCTTTTAATTGTAAGGGGGAATCAGGAGTTGATCTCCCCTGATTCGGTCGATTTGGTGATGGGGAGTATGATGTTGAAAGACCCGAAACTCCCTGATGAACCAAGTCAAAACATCACTGACCACCCACTCGGGCGCCTACTTAAAAGCGTATTTTTGAATTTTTCAATTAAAAGACTACAACTCTCTAACTTTCAGTAGCTCATCTTCTTCTATATAAAAGAAATGCGATTGTCAGTGTATCACTGTGTCAAACTTTCTCAAATTTACTCCTAGAGACCGTAGCCCAACATATTATACCATTTTGGAATCAGGCTGACTCTGTGAAGAAATTAAAAACATTCCAGGCCGTATCCTGAAATTTTTCTCTCCAAAGTTTCAATACTTCAACTGTTTTCGGCGTTTTTTTTTGTTTTTTTTTTCCATGTGATTTTTTATGACAATTTGTTTTTTTGTTTTTTTTGCGGAATAATCGAAATTAATTGCTAAATCCAGCGAAAGTCACACATGAAATAAAAAATAGTTGTTTTTACGAAAGGTAAGGAACTACGTACATCAATTTTTCTTTAAATTAAGTGTCAGTAGAAGAATTATCGTTGAATTTTTAAAAGGTAAGCTTAAATATTAATGCATTACTGAAATGCAGCGATCAATTTTGAGTTCTGTAATTTATTGTGATGAAAGCCCAATCGAGAGCCCTCCGCAGTAGCTAGCTTAAATGTCGCCGGATACGGGGGATTTTAAGCTAGTATATGAATAAAGACAAAAGAAAAATTTATCTTAGGTGACGCGTTTCGTCCTCTCGGGGACTTTATCGAGACAAATGCATTTGCTCTGATAAAGTTCCTCAGAGAATGAAACTCATCTACTAAGATAAGAGTTAACCTTTTGTCTTTTTACACATATACTATATCTGAATTTTTTACAGATATATTATGTGTATGTGTGTGGGTGTGCGCAAAAATTCAGTTATAGATAGCATATATCTGTAAAAACGACGAAATTAATGAAGATAAAAAGGAAATCCTTTCTTTACTGACGCGTTTCGTCCCCTAAGGGACTTTTGAAATCTTAAAGATATTTTTCCGCCATTTTACTTCTGTTTATAAACATGTGGTGCAAAATAAAATTCCTTATATTTAGCGTGATATAGTGCCTCAGGGGGAAGAAACGCCTTAGTACACACATATATATATATATATATATATATATATATATATATATATATATATATGTATATATATATATATATATATATATATGTATATATATATATATATATATATATATATATGTATGTATGTATGTATGTATGTATGTATGTGTGTGTGTGTATGTGTGTGTGTGTCTTTGACCAACACAAGGTTTGACCAAAATCCATGTTAAAAAAATAAAAAAACAAATGAAAACTACAGACAAAAGTTCATTTTCTCCATCAAGACATTCATTTCTGTAGTTCACTGCTACCAGCAAGCAGAAATATTTCTTCTCCTGATGATGGCCATGTTGATCGAAACTAGTCGAGGAATCTAAATGAAATAATATATATATATACAATTATATGATTGGTGTATACGGAATAAATTCCAATAACCAACAATTACTATTCTTAAAAGAGTGCTCAATACAGAGTAGAGCAGATGTAATTATTTATTTAAATGTTATAAAATTATATGTTATTATAACATATTTATGTTATAATTTTTAAATAAATATATATATATATATATATATATACATACATATATATATATATATATATATATATATATATATATATATATATATATATATATATATATATATATACAAGTATATGATTGGTGTATACGTTATAAATTCCAGTAACCAAAAATTACTATTCTTAAAAGAGTGCTCAATACAGAGTAGAGCAGATGTAATTATTTATTTAAAAATCATAACATAAATATGTTATAAAATCACTACAAAAATAGGCATTTTGTTTCAACACCTCCGGTGTCTTATCAAGTGATGATGTTGAATATGAAATAAATGGTTTTAAAAGTTTATATATATATATATATATATATATATATATATATATATATATATATATATATATATATACGAATGAGCATATAAACACAGGTAAATGTAATAATAATAATCAGCAACAGATAATTAAGTAATCAATTATAGATAATGAGTAAAAAGTTAACAAATAACCAACACTGGTATGCAAATTTCTACGTAATATTCTCTAGAATCAATTTAGACATAACCGTTACCCATGATGCACCAGTGTCCAGCTTATATAATTAGTCACGCCAAGACACAACAGGCATAGCCTGAAGATTGCGATCAAGCATAAAACAGACTGTCGCCACTTATTATTGATCTCCACTTTTATATTTACACACGCTCTGTCGCTGATGTTAAGCACTTTTACTCATAAATGTAGTATACCTTAAAATATATTTTTATCATATATATATATGTGTGTGTGTATGTATGTGTGTCTGTGTGTGTCTGTGCGTGCGTGTGTGTGTATAAGATTTCAGATATAACTAAAAATATATCTGTAAAAGAACAATATGAATAAAGGCATAATTTTTCCTTCTGTCTTTATTCATATATATATATATATATATATATATATATATATATATATATATATTTAAATATAGATACACCTAGTGTATCTAGGTCTGCTCTACGTTTGTATTGAGCTCATTTGTTAGTTAGTTGTCTACTCGTATCGGGGTTTTTTCTTTGGGCTTCAGACCTGCATCTGTGCGATTTGTTCGACAGTAGTTCATGTTTGTAGCTCTTTCTTTTTTTAAAACCTTTTTTTCCCTCGAGATTGATTTGATTATTTGCAAATCAAAAATTCGAGGGTTTTTCGAAACGTGTCTAGTTATATATATATATATATATATATATATATATATATATATATATATATATATATACTTTAAGGACCAGGTCAGTGGAATCCACTGCCTTAGTTTCAACCTTACGGTATCCTCAGGCGATTTTTATCAAATGTTCTCTCAACGGTCTATTAAAAAAAAAAAAAAAAAACACTAATGAACGCTGTATTATTTGGTGTGTGTGGTGGTGGGGGTTCATTTGATAAAAATCGCCTAAGGATACCGTAGGGTTGAAACCAAGGTAGCGAATTCGACTGACCTCTTGATTTTAAAGTTAAAGTCTCTACATGTTATTTTAATTAAATTTTTTTTTTCACACGTTTATTGAGAACTTTTTAATACCACTGTTTCCTAGTCTGATTCAACACTGACCGTTACTCTTTTATGCGTAATATATATATATATATATATATATATATATATATATATATATATATATATATGTCATTATCTTAGAGCAGCCAAAAGAAAGCCACTTTTAATAGAAAAAGCAGTTTGCAATTGAGTTATGGATCACCCATTGATGTTTGTGGACAATGTCCTCTTTTCAGTTGAGTTCTTATTTGCTAAGTTGTTTTTTTTCTTTTGTATTTTTCTATTTAAATATATGTTTTAAGAGAGAACCATCAGTTTTTCAATTACGCTGGAAAAAGTAATTTCAGACACGGGTTGTTCAGACTCAGTGGAGTGGAAAATATTAATTCAGAAAAATGCATATCCGTCGTACAGGATATACTACTCCCAATATTTATCTACGATTATTTCGAGAAAAGAAGCACCAATCCCTGAAGATTCGTGGCATACATACATAAAAAAATAAGATTGCCATGTTCTCATAGGTATTAATCAATTCTTATGACAAAGTGATTCTCCCGATAAGAATTCTATGGAAAAGGCCTAAATCATTCTGAATCATAAAATAAATGTGACGCTTATTCAAAGCTTTGTACAAGAATATGTTTTGCGTTCGCATAATGGCACACTACTGATAGAAGACACGGAAAAGAAACTACAAGACCTTCTACAGAAGGTAGCGAAGGAGAGCGAGAAGAATGTTTAAGATTTCCACGTCTTGTTATAATCCAAAGTTGTTCTTTTCCTCTTCTTCCCATCATCCTTTGCACCAATACAAGCCATTAGGGTGAAATAAATATAATCAATTATCCAAAGTAAATTTCCTGAAAAACAGAAATTTCATATCAGTTACATATCACCCAAATAGTTCAAATATACGCATCAAAATCATGTCCAGATATCCGGGATTCCTGATATGAGGCACTCCGAATATGAGGGATTCCTGATAAGACGCACTCCGGATATTAGGGATTCCGGATATGAGGGATTCTACATTATAAACAAAAAGAAAAACAATATAATTGAAATCGGTTAGATTAGAGACCCAAAAGACACATTTAAAAAATATTTTTAAATTTAAAATTCCCAGCATCTTTCATTCGTGCGTATTTGGGGTCGCATTAATGTAAACGCTTAAACATTTTCGTCTCAATTAATTGCTTTCTCTTTTAATTAGAGTAGCATTTATACCAAAATTGTGGCCAGTCTCGTTTTGATTCCATATAATCATTTTTTTTTACTTCTTGATGTTTCTCTGATGTATTCCTTGTGGCAATCATTACAAGTAACAGAGTAAATTCCTCCTTCAAGTTTTAGCTTCTTCTTATTGTTTTGTATTAATTAAGTTGTTTATTATTTTAGACGTAGTTATGGTATTCTGTTTAGATAAATTCTTTTCAATTGATCAATTAGTGGGAAGAACAATATTTTCTTTTTTTTTATTTTCGATTCATTGGATTTATCAGGAACGACCACTTTTCTATTTTGGAATATTTTTTGAGTCCTTTGTTTCCCGTTGAATATGAAATAGTGTACTGGAGGAGCTTGAAAGTATTTTTTTTTATATGTGTTCTGGGTATATAATCTGATCAATTTTATTAAGATCATTATTTTTCTTTTTGTTTCCATCACCTATTAAATATCCGACATTGTGATAATAGACGATATATCAAGAACGATGCAATCTTCAAATAACTGAACGTAAATTTACCGCGGCTCATCTAGTGATTAAAACACTTTCTAAACATTTTCATCTTAGTGAATCGTTTTCGCTTTTAATTAGAGTAGCATTCTTTATATATAAAATAAAATAGGGCCAGTCTCGTTGCGGTAAATAACTATGCCTTTAAATTCCTTTAGGAACATAGGGTCACAAGATGTCATTGAGGTTTCTATAACAAGCCAGATTTTAAATGAGTAGGTTGTTAGCCTAAAGGACAACTCCCAACCTAGAAGATCAGGTTTTGAATTCAGTGTTGTACTTCTCCTAGACCAGTTGCCACCCGCTCTGTCCTGTCCATAGCTGGGGGGAGAAGAAGAGGATTCATACCTTCCCCAAGCACGTAAGTGAATGTAATGGATTCGATTGGAATTCGAACTCAGATCTCCTAAATACGAGCCGCTATCCATTACCCCACCGCGCCTCCAAACTAATTCTTTCAATGTATTGTTTTATAAAAGATCATTTTTGTGTTCATATTCTAATTTATTCTAATTCCTTGAGGTTTCGCCGGTGTATTCCTTGTGGCAATTATTACAGGTCAATAATTTATAATTAGAAACGCTCTATTTCCAATATCTCTACTCTTCCACATAATGTAGAAATATATTTTTTATTACTTCAAACGTTATTTCTAGTGGATGCCCGTATTTAAATAAACTCTCTGTTTATTTGAACAGTATTTCCTATAGCGGCCTGCGTCTTCGATGAAACTTAATAATTGTGGCGTTGTGACTTACCCAACTAAATAAATATACCTTTGCTTACCGGAATCGATGACGAGCAAGTATTTTGATGCCGTCTATATTTGTAGGTCCATTGGATATCTTATTATTTGTAACACCAAAATGAAGGGCAAACACACTACATTAGCATTGAATTGAATGAGGTTTCTCCATTGGATTCGTTGTGGCAATTATTACTGGTCAATAATTCATAATTAGAAACGCCCTATATCTCTACATTGGCATGCCTGATATATTTCACTCAACGATCTTCTTTTATGTACCGTGTCACTTAAGAACGTAGGCAATCATGGCTCTCCACAACAACCTATCATTCGTAGTTCTAAATAATGTTTGTCTCCTTACTATTCTTCCCAGTCTCTGTGTTGCCATCTATTTATACAAGATCGTTAAATAGATTATTCAGTTTCCCTCTTACCTTCTCGCCTTCAGCGTGTCCTTTGAGTGTCAAATTCTCCAAGCCTTCTTTTCTTATTATGTGCCCTAGAAATTTCAAATGTCTCTTCTATGTAAAAGTTTCCTCTTCATTCCAATTTTCTTTATAACTTTTTCGTTGGTCACATGCCCTTGCCATGTTATCTTCAGCATCCTTCTGTACAACCACAACGCGAAACTTTCTTCTTCACCTGTGAGGAAATATCCCGACATTCAGTGTCATCAAAGAGGACTGACATTGCATAAAAGTTCAGCCACAATTTTCTTTGCTTCTAACGAAAATTTTCTGTTTCTCAATATAGTTTTACATGTCGAACAAATCAGTTTTCGAACAGAAAATTCGAGATGAAAATGCCATGGTTGTGAAACAAAATTTCGGTTCTCGAACAACATTGCCGAACCGAACGGAATCATTTCTGAGTCGACCGCCATGTTGTATGCATTCATCTGTTGTGTTGTGTTTTTCTTTTCCAATTTTATTGTACTATGACATTTTTTCTCTTCATTAGGTTTCCGTCATGGCTCCAAAGAAACCTAGCAGTAATACTGGTAAAGGAAAAATAAAATTTTTCAAAACAATTGTTGATGATATTGTCTCTTCCTACTCAGTTCCATATGGCAAAATCAACGATGTATACTATTCTTATAAAGAAAGAGACAATCATATCTTTACTTGCCCTTTCCAAACAATAACATCTCTTTTCTTCTTCCACTTACGCCATCAACTCTCTTACATACAGGTACCGTAAAATTCAAATGTTTGTCTATATATTGTCTGTTTAGTATTGGGTTTATTTATTTTTTTCTTAGATTTAATGATTTTTATTAGTTTTGTGTATAAACTTGTGCACAAAGTACTGCTGTTAAAGTTTAAATAAGCAATCATCTTCGGACCAGGAACGGATTAATCCATTTTACATTAATTCCTATAGGAAAATAGTTTCGGTTTACGAACATTTCGGGTTACGAACGGGCTTCAGTAACGGATTATATTCGTGAACCAAGATTCCATTATATCTGAAACGTGAAATGATAATCGACGGACAATATGACATAAAAATTAAAGTTTTTCTGATTCTTAATACAGTTTCACATGTCGAACAAATCGGTTTTCGAACAGAAAATTCGAGATAAAAATGTCTCAGTTATCAAACAAAATTTCAATTCCCGAACAACATTGTCAAAATAAGTTGACCCGAACGGAATCATTTCTGACTCGACGGCCGTGTTGCATATATTCATGTGTTGTGTCGTGCTTTTCTTTTCAAATTTTATTTTACTGTGACTCTTCTTCTCTACACTGATTGTTATTGGAAAAAATATTTTCGGTTTACGATCATTTCGGGTTACGAACGACTTTCAAGAACGAATTAAATTCGTGAACCGAGGTTCCACTGTACTTAGCTTTGAAAAGAATTCTTCACCAATGCGCCTTCAGATTTATGTGAAAGATTTTCTGTCGTCTGACAAATCACTTGATAGATAATTAATTTTTCTTAATTTTCAAGTCTGCAATTCTTAGTTCGAATCTCGGGCTCGACCTCTTGCTCATTCTAATACAATCTGACTTCTTACAATTGGTAGTTAGTACTTTGATTTTTCAGTTATTGCTCACGTGTAAATAAACACCGCCCGAACCAACGATTGAACTCACAACTACTATATCACCATATTCACAAACCAACGCTTTTAACCACAAGGCCATTGTCCTGTAGAAAACTTAGAGCCTTAAACCTAAATTTGGCTGCTGATTAGGTGGCAACTTATTCTGCTGTGCATGCTTTGACTGCTGCTGCAGCTGAGGCCTTGCTGTCATTTGTCTTTCTTGCTTTATTAGAATCTCCCAATTTGTATTTATTTCTATGCTAGGCCTACTAAGGAGACCCTCATAGTCTAGAATATGAGCTGGTTTTCCTTGGTTCTTGGTGATAGTGAATGATCTACACGCTTACTGTGTCAGGCATCACACGTGGCCATACGCTGTATTTTCTCTTCGCCGTTTTACAAGAAATGAAGTCTCCAATCTTTGAAAGAAACAACGAAACAAATAGTTTTCACAAATCCCTCTGAGATTAAATTCCCATGAGATTAAATCCCTATGAGATTTAATCCACATGATATTAAAAATTTATCAGATTACTTTTTTGTTAACGTAAGAGAAAGCTTATCCGACATCATTACGTCATTAACAGTGTTCAACCCAATCACAGAGTTATGGTAGGGATCTTTGATGGAATAGTGTTATGCCCACGGGACAGATGCATTCGCCTGGGTATTGAAAGCCAGCAATTACTAGAAAAAACAGAACTCTCAGCTTTCAGTCCTGTTCGTTACCACTTGACCTGGATCTGCAAATCTTTAATATTTATTGATTGATTGCTGAAAGACGGAACTAAAATATTCGATATTTCTTGTCCACTGTTTCCTTGGTTGGTCAGAGTTTATCCAAGCGGAAGAGTACTTCGATAGGGGGGCAGAAACCGCAAGATCAATTATTGTTTCGTTTACTAACTATATACCGAGTGTAACAGCAAAATTGTCCAAATCGTTTAACATCAAAATTGTCCAGTTGTTAGATTAAATTCTGATCCGTTGTGTCTTAGAATTGATTAAACATATCTTACTGGAATTCCCCGAGGTTTTTATAACACTACTGGACTGTGAGCAATAAATTTGTATAATTACTCTTCAAGCTTATCAGAAGAATACTTATGAAATCGATCAGAACTGAAAATGACATATTCATCATTATTTACTCATAGCTAAGGATCGGGAGCTCGTGGAGGATTGAAATAAAGCTCATATATATATATATATATATATATATATATATATATATATATATATATATATATGAACCTGATTTCAATCCTTATATATTATTATATATTATTATAATATATAATGCCAGGTTTATTTTCCAACTTGTTTAAGAGGGTCTTCGCCCTCTCTAACCTTATAAATTTCTGTCCTGGTGTAACAAGGGACTCCGGAGTTTTCATGTACGATTTCAAAAAGGTAACCGTAAGCAGAAACAACAGTTTAACGCCGATTGGACTTGGCTTTTAGGTTTATGGTATCTCACTGGCATTCGATGACAGTTTTGGGTGAACTTTTCTTCCTCGTCCCTAATTAGTACTCTGCGCGTTTGGTAAGTTACGTCAGCCTTAATGACCGATCGCGGGAGCACAGTCTATACAAAAGACAGTTTTGAAGTAAAAGCCGCGAAGAGAAGATGCGTTCCGAAAACGTAGGTAACAAAAACGACAAAAAAAACATCATTTTGCAATGTAACTTGGGGGTTCATAAAGACTAATCTTTATGAACCCCCAAAATAACACTTTCAAAGTAAAGCAAAATAACGGCGTCTGTTTCTAACATTTTACAAAGAAAATTAGTGACATCTTCTCTTCTCTTCTCTCTTAACTTCTTTCTCTCTTTTTCTCTCTGTGAGTTTTTTTCTTCTCTACCCCTTCGATTTCAATATATAACTTCCGTTAAGTTAACTGTTTAAACGTGTCAATATCTGCTAACTCACTCATGTCTTCTCTCTCTCCCCCGCTCACTTTGTTAATTTACATATGTTTAATACGGCCCGTCAAAAATGTGTAAATTTTCTTTTCATTTTTTTGTTTGTAAGTAAAGTCTGATGATCCGCAGTCCTTTTAAAAGGGCTGTGGTGAAATAATTTATTACAGTGGTCTGTTTTTATTTAAATTATTTGCTCTGGATTTACATTGAGCTCTCTGGATTATATCCTCCTTATGTTTACCCATACGGATTAACTAGTTTTTCATAAACGATATACATATATATATATATATATATATATATATATATATATATATATGTAAGACCTTCGAGTATATATATAGCTTTTAAATATAATGAAGAATTTTCTTAAGAAAAAATGTATCAACCTCTAAGCAAGTTTTCTCCTAAAAACGTATTTACACTAAACTGTTACTGATCGAAAATGTCTCTCTTTGAAATTTCAAAGACGTTGATGAGAGGCGAATTATTTTTTTCAGTTTCCTTTTCTTTAAAATTAATTGTTTATTAATAATAATTCAATGTGATTCTTTGAATATGTAAGTTTTTGTATATTGCCACTCCTTGAGATTTCGCAAAGCACTGGTTGTCACGTTTGTCTTGCAAACTTAGCTTATATGATCGTTTGTCAATGAATGCCCTTGAATTTGTCTTTCTATCAAATATGCTGTGGCTTGTGGATTAAAATGATTCAGCCTGAGAATAAATCTCTCTCACACTCTCTCTCTCTTTATATATATATATATATATATATATATATATATATATATATATATATATATGAACATTGATGCAATCGTCAGGCCGATATTTAACAGTCCGCTCACGAGGAATGTATGTGGTACAAGGCCGAGTTTTACGTGAGTTTCTCCGAGCCCGTAAGCTCGCCAAAAATATTCCCTTAGAACCTGCATAAGCGGGTTCGGGATCTGTCTACTTGCCCACACGAACCTTTGCCCTTCGGTAAAGCTTCGTCCGGGTTCCTCGCTGCCAAAGCAGAGAGTTCGACAGAAGTCACACACAGTTAGAGACTGCGTGTCGACTCCCTCAACACAATCGTCAAGCCGCAAGTGCTGTTATTTTCTTCGGCTATTTATATATACGGGTCAGTGGTGCATTGTGGGTAGTCTATTTTGTCGGTTACCAGCATTAAATAACCCATATAGGTTGATATGCCATAAAACAAACCAAACCAAATCAATATATACTGAGATAGATAGATAGATAGATAGATAGATAGATAGATAGATAGATATGAAGAGACAGAATTCTGCAACACAAACAGATACGAAACAGGAGCACAGCAAATCAGGCAAAATGACTGAAGCTAAAATAGAAAAAAAAAAGATGGCTTAATCCATCATTCCATTTGCATACAAGGATTGAACAAAAGGAAGAAGTGAAAGTAATCACCTATGAAAGAAACTGAAATTTGAACTCGCAAGACAAGACTTTTAAAGTTGAGAAGGTCTCAATCACACCAGTTGTCATTGGTGTGCTTCATACGGTGGCGTTATTTTTATTTTTATCATTATTTATTTATTCATCTATCTTCGCCTTCTTTTAGTCAAGTAGGTCATATTCTGTGATTTAACGAGAAGGATTGGGTTCTAGCAAAAAAATTTTTGTCATGTCGTTTCTTCATTTCTAACA
This sequence comes from Acanthosepion lycidas, assembly GCA_963932145.1. NCBI lineage: Eukaryota > Metazoa > Mollusca > Cephalopoda > Sepiida > Sepiidae > Acanthosepion > Acanthosepion lycidas. Next base: position 106,348,964 of record OZ010587.1, on the reverse strand, counting down.
CCAACAAGACCTTACTCAGTATCCTGGCTGTCCCAAACATCGGTGTTTTCCGAAACATCTCTGTTCGAATCACAGTCCCAATTTTTTCCAAGCATTTTTGAAATTTTGTCCGTCGCTATTCCAAGGGCACTTGCATCATCGGGAACAATTTCTTCTTTCTTAAGCTCCCACAAGGTTTCTCTCTCACATTTCCAACTTCACACGATTCCTCTTTTTTTTAATCATTTCACGACAAGCAAAGCGATAATGCCACTAAGATGAAAAGGTTTAGAGAGGATGAAAAGAGAATGAGAAGAGAATGAAAAAGAGAATGAGAAGAGAATGAAAAGAGAATGAGAAGAGAATGAAAAGAGAATGAAAAGACTACAGTGAAAATATAATAAAAGGAGTGTTCAGGGAGACGGAAGATGGCGATTGTCATTGCATTTAAATTTTTGAAAGTTGTAGAAGCAAGAAATCGAAAGGGCTTTCCAGAGACAAAAAGTGCGAGAAAGCGAGCAACAGTAGAACGGTGACGATGTTTTTGCTCATCTAGTAGCAACGCTTAAATTCGTGCAGTCGTGGATTAATGAAAAAGAACTTATCAGAATTTCCATGAAAATATTTTGTAGAAAAGACCAAAGGAAGCCATGTCACCTCGGGAAGAAAGTAAGTAAAGTCGAGATAATAAGAGTGAGATCGATTATATTATAGATCCTAGTTTAAATTTTGTCAAAAAATCTCTAGATATATAGCAGGGACACGTGACCAGATATGGCAGCAATATTCAGTTTCGAATACATGATATATTTATAAGTGTACAATGATGGATTCTAACGAGCGAATCAACTTTCATAGCAGCAGATCTAAAATTCTTTTTTTCTCATCATCTTTTTTCTTCATCTTCTTCTATTTCTTCTTCTTCTTCTTCTTCTATTTCTTCTTCTTCTTCTTCTTCTTCTTATTATTATTATTATTACTGTCCTCGGTAAGACAATAAACTACATCCGCCGTCCTGGGTATGGCGATAAACTACATTTGTGTCCTGGGTGAGGCGATAAACTACATCTGCCGTCATGGTTAAGACGATAAAATACATTCGCGTCCTGGGTAAGACGATAAACTACATTTGCTTCCTGGGTAAAAGGATAAACTACATTTGCTTCCTTGGTAAGATGATAAACTAAATGTGCCGTCCTGGGTAAGACGATAAACTACATCCGCGTACTGGGTAAGACAATAAACTACATCCGCGTACTGGGTAAGGCGATAAACTATATCCGCCACCCTGGGTTAGACGATAAACTACATTCGACGTCCTGGGTAAGACGATAAACTACATTTGCGTCCTGGGTGAGGCGATAAACTACAACCGTGTCCTGGGTAAGCGATAAACTACATACGCTTTCTGAGTAAGACGATAAACTAAATCTGCCATCCTGGGTAAGACGATAAACTACATCCGCCGTCCTGGGTAAGACGATAAACTACACCGCCGTCCTGGGTAAGCGATAAACTACATACGCTTTCTGGGTAAGACGATAAACTACATCCGCATTCTGGGTAAGACGATAAACTAAATTCGCCGTCCTGGTTAAGACGATAAAATACACTCGTGTCCTGGGTAAGACGGTAAACTACATTTGCGTCCTGGGTGAGGCGATAAACTACAACCGTGTCCTGGGTAAGTCGATAAACTACATTCGCCGTCCTGGGTAAGACGATAAAATACATTCGTGTCCTCGGTAAGATGATAAACTACATCCGTGTCCTGTATAAGACGATAAACTACATCCACTTTCTTTGTAAGAAGATAAACTACACCGCCGTGCTGGGTAAAACGATAAACTACATTCGTATCCTGGGTAAGACGATAAACTACATCCGCCGTCCTGGGTATGACGATAAACTACATCCGCGTCCTGGGTAAGACGATAAACTACATCCGCATCCTGGGTAAGAAGATAAACTACATTTGCGTCCTGGGCGAAGCGATAAACTGCATCCGCCGTCCTGGGTAAGACGATAAACTACACCGCCGTCCTGGGTAAGACGATAAACTACACCGCCGTCCTGGGTAAGACGATAAACTACACCGCCGTCCTGGGTAAGACGATAAACTATATTTTCGTCCTGGGTAAGACGATAAACTACATTCGCAGTCCTGGGTAAGACGATAATCTACATCCGCATTCTGGGTAAGACGATAAACTACATCCGCCGCCCTGGGTTAGACGATAAACTACATCTGCGTCCTGGGCAAGGCGATAAACTTCATCCGCGTCTTGTGTTATACGATAAACTACATCTGTCGTCCTGGGTAAGACGATAAACTACATCTGCGCCCTGGGTGAGGCGATATACTACATCCGTGTCCTGGGTAAGACGATAGACTACATCCGCATCCTCGGTAAGACGATAAACTACATCTGTCGTCCTGGGTAAGACGATAAACTACATTTGCGTCCTGGGTAAGACGATAAACTACAATTGCGTCCTGGATATGTCGATAAACTACATCCAAGATCAAGGCCTTTGATCAGGAAG
>OZ010587.1:106341438-106343938 GCA_963932145.1 Acanthosepion lycidas | reverse complement strand
CATTCTTTCAGAACAAAAGTCACAATCATTTATGTCCCTCGTCATTTGACGATGACGAAGTTGATGCTTCATTAGATGGACAAGCCGTATCAATCATGGTGTAAATGTCGCGTTTGTCTGTGTCTCATCAATTTCCAACTGGTAATCGATACGAATTAAAATTTCTGGACTTGAGTCAATATGAGACAATGTTCAATCGAAGACATAAGACAGAACTAATATATATATATATATATATATATATATATATATATATATATATATATATATATATATATGAACTACCGCTAAATAAGCGTTAGAACTAATAAAAATAAACATAAATAAGTATAATAAGCGACCAAAGCTATTCCTCACAAAATGTTTACCACGCTAATAAAACATGGAAAACAAGAAGGAATAAATAAATAAAAAAATGAAAATAAAGTAAATAAGTAAAATAAATTAACCAAATAAATAAATAAAGCCACTCCCGCCAAAATAACCAGCAGAGTGGATTACCCACAATGCACCACTGACCCATATATATAAATAGGCGTGGAAAATCCAACAATCACGGCCTGACGATTGCGTCTAGCATGAAACAGCCTGTCGCCACTGAGTGTTGACTTCAACGTTCACTTTATATTTCCATACGCTCTATCTCTAATATTTATCACGTAAATATAGCACACTTTAAAACTATATTTCTTCATAATTTTGCTGTTACACCCGGTATATATATATATATATATATATATATATATATATATATATATATATATATATATATGGTTGGATAGATGTGAGTTTGTGACCCTGGGTTTCACGCTTTTGTGATCGTCAAACTGATAATTTTTTTAAAATTTTGGGTTTATGTAGATTGCGTGTATTGGTGTTATTATGGAAGTGGGGGGAATGTCGTCGTGGGGTCATCGTACTAACGCAAACATCGATGTATGTTCATACGCCTAATAGAGCACGCAGACACACATACATACTTGGTCGTCCGTCGGGACTCATACATATATAAACATATGTGGACAGTTTCGGATATGACATATGTATGTATACACGGGTGGTGTTGTGTCTATACATACGCATTTGTATGTTGAAATTCAAAGATTGGAAGTGTAGCGAAAATTTCTCGTGAATGTCTCGTGAATGTATACATGTCATATTTTTATTTTTCCATTGAATAATATTCCCTCGCATGTATGTATATACCTGTGGTGTGTAAAATTATGATAGGTAAAAATTATTATTATTTATATTTATTTTAAAATTTTGAAAATAGGGGGTTTATTTGTTATATTTAAAGCTGGTTATTTGTTTGTTTTTGGTGACTGTGCATATGTAACAGGTAGAAATTTCGTTTTGTAATCCATATTGGTTATTTTATATGGTGATATTTAATATTTAATCTGCTGGGTGAGAGGGTAGATTAGGTTAATAATTATAGCGGGTCTAATAGTAGATGTGATGTGATAGTAATGTTGTAAGGGATTGGAGACAATGATAATATAATTAGCTAGTAGTTATTGTAAATTGGTAGTAGTGATTAGTAATGGTGGTGGGAGAATGATAAAACCATAAATGTAGTTATAGTGGTGGTAGCTTGAACTAAAAAGTGGTTGTTGGTGTTTTATTTTATTTTGTTATATGTATTAATTTATTTTGATATAAATCCTGATAATGGGTATTCTGTATAAAATTATGATAGTTGAAGATTGCTATAATTTTTATTTAAAAAAAAAATTGTTATTATTTTAAAGCTGTTTATTTGCTTGTTTTTTATTTTTTTGATGACTGTATATGTGACTGGTAGAAATTTAAGTTTGTAATCCTTATTGGTTATTTTTATGGTGGTATTAAATATGCTGGGGTGGGGGTAGTTTACGTTAATAATTATAGCCGGTTTGGTTGGTGACAATGATAATATAAGTAGCTAATAGTTATTGTAAATTGGTAGAAGTGATTAGTAATGGTGGTGGGAGAATAATAAAAAAAACAATAAATGTAATTATTGTGGTGCTAGTTTGAACTAAAGAGTGATTGTTGGTGTTTTATTTTATTTTATTTTCTATATTTATTTATTTATTTTGGTATAAATCCTGGTAATAGGTATTTATTCTCATGTCTACATTTGGAAATTATCTCTGATCTTATTGGTTTTTATTTGGTGGTATTAAATATGCTGGGGGTGTAATTTACGTTAATAATTATAGTGGGTTTATATGTTAATAGTAGATGTGATGTAGTAGTAAATAGTGTTGGGTGTTGGTAGTAATGATAATATTATTAGATAATAGTTATTGTAAAGTGGTAGAAGTGATTATTAATGGTGGTGCAATGATGATAACGATAAATGCAGTTATTTTGATGGTATCTTGAAATTAAATTGTGATTGTTGGTGGTTTGTCTATTTTATCCGTTTGGTATGAATTCGGATAATAGGTACTTGTTCTCAATCCTACATTAGGAGATTATCTCTGATTTTTTGTTTTGTTAGCTCTATCTC
>OZ010587.1:106273938-106338938 GCA_963932145.1 Acanthosepion lycidas | reverse complement strand
GCAAGAATTCCGTCTACCTAATTTCACTCGCAAGGCTTGAGTCAACCCCTGGTATGGTTTTCAGGCACTTTTCAAAGGTGCGCCACGCTGAGATCGCATCCCTCCCCACTTATAATATCAAGAAGTCAACTTCTTGACAAATCGACCATTGTGAGATTCGAACCCAGAGAGCGAACCTTTTAACTCGGCCACGTGCCCACTGAAGCAAAACTGATACAACAACTGCCATCAATAAATAGAACCAATTATAGTTTGTGTCCCCACGTCTATAGCCACCACCCCCATTCTGTCATCCACTTGCTTAAGCCCGCTAGATATGTCATGCGTTGCTTTCTCTTGTCTCTCTTTCCCTCTATCCGCCCTGTAAGTTTCAGATTCTCCAAGCCCTCCTTTCTCAGTATTTATCCCCAAAATTTCAGCTGCATCTTCCTGATGTTAAGTATAAGCTTCCTCCTTGTTTGCATCCTCTCTAAAAGCTCATCGTTGCTCACGTATTCGGTCTATGGTATCCTTAGCATTCTTCTGTAGATCCATACCTCTGTTGCCTCGAGTCTCTTCTTCATCTTTGAGGAGACCGTCCAACATTCGCTGCTGTAAAGGAGGACAGATATCACGTAGCAGTTCAGTACTCTTTTCTATGTTACCAAAGAAATCCTCCTGTCTCGTAATACTCTGCCTAGCTTTTGCAATGTGTCTTTGACCATCCCAATACGTCTTCGGATCTCGGCGTCGCATTTACCATCATCTGTCAAAACACTTCCTAGATATTTAAACTTCCGTACTTGCTTGATTTTAGTGTTCCCGACCTGTAAATCGCCTGCGTACCCTGATCATTACTTAAGAACGTCGAAAAGTTGGACAATATTTTTTTCCGAAATGAACTTCGGAGATTTTCTGGCGGAATTTCTTTGTAGTCCAAGAAGGATTATTCGGCAAACATGGAACTTCGTTCCCACTAGAAATGGGTATGTCCATTGGCTCTCCGCAACATCCTATCCTTTAAGCTCTGAGCAATTCTTTTTCGCTGTCCATTCTCTGTTCTGTCATCCATTTAAACAATGTCGTCAAATAGACTTGTTTTTTTCGCTCTTACCTTCAATATGCCATGTGAGTATCAAATTCTCCAAGCTCTCCTTCCTCATTGTGTTCCAGAAATCCTAACTGTTTCTTTATTATTTTAAGTATAAGCTTGATGTTTTTTTTTTCAATTTGCCTTAAAACTTCCTCATTGTTCACATGCTCCGAGCATCTGTGAAGAAATTGTTCAGCATTTACTCCCATAAAGAAGGATTGATATTACATAGTTGTTCGACATTCTTTTCTATACGTGAACAAAATATATAGCATTGCTTCTGTGGAGAGATACGAGTTCACCTATTCTTAATCATGAATTCTCCTAATTAAATTTCTATTTAATTTCCCGGTCAAAAATGTTGTGATAAAAATCATGAAAAATATTTTTTAAAAAAAAAGAAAGAAATATTGTGTAATAATCAAAATAATTCATAGTGAAAAACATATATTTCTTTTAAACTGAGACATACATTGATTTCTAGATAATCGAAAAGCGGACGAAGCCATTTAAGGCCTATTAAACTTCTTCTTTCTGTCTTTCAAATATTGATCATCCAAACTTAAATTTCTGGGCTTAATTTAATCTAAATGTTTTCATATTGTCTGACAGAAAACATTTATTGATATTTATACCATATTTTCTATAATTTTGTGAAGAACATATATTCTTTGTGTGTTCGCTGAACGCTACACACCTAGCAGAGATCTTTTTTTAGCACTGCTCAGTTATGTCTCGCCTTACTTCTACAGTCTGAGTCTCTAATACCCGGACTGGGGATTGAACTGATAATTACGATACATCAAATACCCAAACTAACGCTTTAAACCTCTGGAACAGAAACGAGAACCGTGAAAGTTAAAGAAAATGTTCTTATTGTCTGACTGCAAATAATAAGAATAACGATAACTCTTCATCACAGAAAATCATATCAGGTACCAGGGATATCAACTTAGTAATACCTTATGTCTTAGGAACTTTGTTATCTTGCTTGGGGTGAAAAAAACATTTAAAAATTCCAAAGATTTTTACCAAATAAAGAAAACACATCTCTCTAATACGTCCAACTGCAGCAACAACAAAAATGAGTTGCACATGTAACTAGAAGAGAAAATAAAGATATATTCCACACTAACGAAGAAAAAAGATTTAGAAGGAAACTCCTATCGGTACTAAAAAGAACTATAACAGTCAGTGGACTTGTGTTGCTTAATTTCCTGAAAAGAACTGTTTTAAGAAAAAGATTTTTATAAGTGTCCACCGACAGTAACGCTAACTGACTCTCTGTCTATCTAAGATCAATGCATGCCAACGGTTTCCTGCATAACAAGACTGAAGCGATGATTGATATAATATTTTCTATCAGTTATACGTTTTACTCCTTCCGATACAGACACAGACACAGACACACACAGACACACACACACACACACACACACACACACACACACACACATATATATATATATATATATATATATATATATATATATATATATATATATATGTATATATTAAATTTTGTCATAGTATTGTAAAAGATCTTCTATACTCGTCGGTTTATATTATTGGGTGTTATATTCGGACATTTACCACAAGCTCTCGATACCAATTGGTCTGGTAATCACAACACCTCACACTTGTTGTCTTCAGGGTAAACGCTGACAAGTCTGGCCGATCGTTATCTTGCACAAGACTACGACCTGTATGACTTCGTCCGTCTCGTAGTATAATTTTGTGTGTGTGTGTGTATTACCGTTAATATTATATATATATATATATATATATATATATATATATACATATATATATATATATATATATATATAATATTAATGGTAATACACACACACACACACACACACACACACACATATATATATATATATATATATATATATATATATATAAAAATTTCCAAGACGATAGAACTCAATATCCAGGACAGAGTGAGAATATAATATATTAGTGTTTAAGCCTTTTTATTATATATATATATATATATATATATATATATATATATATATATATATATATATATATATATATATATATGTATATATATATATATATATCAGACTATATGAAAGAAAGAAAAAGAGACACAATTTTTTCATACAAAACATACGAATTTTCTTTCTTCAAGTGGTGGGCATCACCTATCTCTCTCTAAATATCCTAATGGTACCCGATATATTAACATATTTCTGTAGAAAGGATGAGTTTTATGTAAGGGATGACCAAATCTTAATGGTATAGATTTACTGATATTATTTATATTTATTTCAGTGAGGTCCGCTAATATTAGCCGTTTCTTGTAAGGAAACATTCGTTGACCGATCAGCCAGCGCTTTCTGACATTCCCTTCATCGAGCTAAAATCAAAGTGTAGTATCTGTTCTCTTTATTTCTAATGGTAATTGTAATATTAGCCGTTTCTTGGAAGACAATATTCGGCATTTATTGATCAAGCACGGCTGACTGAAATTTATTGAAAAATATTTTGAATTTAAGGAGCCACTCTATACACACCCACATATATTTTACCTCAGCCCACCCCGAAAATGCTTTCAGATGAGATTGAAAGTACTAGGGAAAATAAAAAATTATTTGAAAGAAAATTTTGGTATTTTCTTGACCAATTTTCTACAGCCACCAAGACATTTAGTCGTGAACTTGAAAGGATTAAAATTAAAATAGTCATAATACGCCTAAATAATATAACCAAACATGCCTAAAAAATGCTGCCTAAATATATATATATATATATATATATTGAACAATAAAAAAATAAAAAAATTAAAATCTTTAGACACACTGGGTTGTAGATTAATACTCTTTCGTTTTATTTATTAATTCCATTTAGATTCCTCGACTAGTTTCGACCAAAATGCCCATCATCGGGAGAAGAAATATTTCTGCTTGCTGGTAGCAGTAAACTACAGAAATGAGTCTTTTGCTGGAGAAAATGAACTTTTGTCTGTAGTTTTCATTTGTTTTTTTTTATTTTTTTATCTTTTTAACATGAATCTTTTAACATTCCTTGTGTTGGTCAAACAGTCTCTTTTAAGTTGTTATTTGAGATAACAGCTGGATAGATACATGCTGCTTTGAATTCTCTGGTCAGTTTGACAGTTTTCTTGGACCTGGTGAGGGGATGTGTCTCTGTTTAGTGTTTGTGTGTGTGTTATTTGGTTCTGATATATATATATATATATATATATATATATATATATATATATATATATATATATATATATATATATAAATATATACATATATATATATATATATATATATATATATATATAATAATAATAATTATTTAAAAAAAAATATTATTCCTTCGTTATATAAGAGTTCTCATGTTTCAAAAACGAGAGCAGAAAACCTCAATATAATTATCAAAATTAAATTGGATTAAAGTATCAAGTCCTGTTTCATCCTCAAGCGAAAATTTAGGAATAACCAATCTTGAAATTTACGCATCTTTTATCAGTTATTTAATGCCGACAACATTTTTAGGATAGATTCTTATAAATAGAATATGTATTCTTTGGTTTAGATTAGTTTGGTTTATTTTGTTTTACAGCCTATCAACCTTAATGGGTTATATTATGCCGACGAAAAGTTTTATTGTTTGTAATATTTTGTTTATCAAAAATCTGTTTCTGCTAATATATTTCCTTCAAAAATGTATTGCTTGTAATAATTTTTTTCAAAAAAGCTTTGCTCGTAATAGTAAACTATTTGCCTATAGCTGGGACCCTAACAGGTGCTACCACCCCAGGTCAAGTTGGACCTGGGAACAGCAGCAATTTATAGGTGATTCAACGCTCCACAAATCCTCCTGATCAGAGGCCTTGCTGCTGGACGTAATGTAACCTCTTACTCAGGACGTGGATGTCGTTTAACGTCTTACCCAGGATGCGGATGTAGTTTAACGTCTTACCCAGGACGCTCGAAGAGTACTGTGAAATTAAAGCAAACAATTCTGTTTATTGGACAGTTCTGCTATCCATTTTTGCATTTGTTCATGGATATTCACTTCACAAAAACTATTCAACTACGTGTTTCACCTCATTATAGTAGGTGTCTTCGGACTGGAATAAGAAACAAATCCGTGTGTGAGAGAAGTGTTGAAGACGTTAACTTCTGTTGGATTATACATTAGCCTACTCCGATTAGATCTATGAAGTAATAGCCGAAGCATCTGATAAGGATCTTCATTGCCTCTTCCCCATATTCCAACACACAAGGGTTTTTCTCTCATCCTGGCTTAAAGAAGCCTAACATAAATGAGTGGAATGAAGATCAGAAATTTTTTACGTTGTCTCATTATCTCTACGTTTGGTTGGATAATTTTCTTTATCTTACTAACTCCCAATATATTTATGTTCATGCAAATAGCGTATCTTGAATATTTGAAAATTTTCAAATTCAACACATATATAATTGTATAGAGAACCAAGTGGAACATAGCTCAGGAAAGGAGAGAATGATCCATTCTTCAAAAAGCGACTAACCTTCTACTGTAATTGCTAAAGTCTACTGCCAATATGTTTCTTTGGAAAATGGTATCAGGTTATTAGTTTATGTTATGGCGGCATTGTCTCATTTTCTTGTGCTGAATAGAGAGAGAGAGATATTCAACCTAGAATCCAATCAACTTATGTCACTGAATTAAGGCGAGGACATTCGTCTTAAATGACTACAAACCCACACTTATTATCATAATGATTGATCTAATAAATATTTGACGGGCTACAGCCACCACGTTGAAACACCGGTCCCCTGAGAGAAACCTTTCTGCTTTCCATCAGCTTGGCTGATGCTAGCCTCCAAAAGAGTGACACATTGCACCTTCTCTGGCTAACGTTTTCTACTGGCATGAATTGGAAAGGTTATATCGAGTTGTTTGCTAATCCTGCTCCCGGGATATTTGGTTCACTCTGTCGTGCGAGGCAATTTTTCTCGCCAGAATCTATCTTACATATCTACAAGTCTACCATTTGTCCATGCTTAGACCGTTTCTTTCACATATAGTCTGGCGCTCCTGCTATATATTTATAGATCCTTAATAAAACCCACCGAGTTCTCTCATTATGATTATTGCTAATGTTAAAAATAAATAGATAAATAAAACCTGGTCTTCCGTGCCAGATAAATGATTACATAGGAATAGGGGTGTGGTTCGCCTGGGAGGTAAAGGGTTTCCAGGGAGGAAAACGAGATACACCTTGTTACTAAAATGGTTGAAGACAGAAAGAAAAGAAAGAGGGTTTTGTACTGTTTCTTTTTACATTGTCTTCAACAATGTTAAGAGAAGTCCGCTAGCAAACAAAATATGGTAATCCCACACAATATTTTGAAAATTTCTAAACATGCTGAAATACTTTTTTTTAATCGTTATCACCCCATGCAAGGCAGTAAAGCCACTAAGTCACAAGGGATTACAGGCTGTCGAAGATTTAGGAACGCAAACATTAATAATGAGCGGAAAGAGAAAAGTGTAACCAGGAAGACAGTAGATAGCGATTGGCATTGCATTTAAATTGTTTAATTTTAAAATGCTTAAATCTCTTCAAAAAGCATCTAACAATCATTAACAACAGCTAAAATAATACAAATGTGTCGTCTTGTCCACATTTCATATTTAATAACAATTTTTACAAACAAAAAAAATTTGAATTACCAATGGTATCAACTCTCAGTGGAATGATGGCACGTATTTTTTGAAATTTCTCGAACATGCAACAGAATTTACATACGAAAGGGGAAAAACAATACTTTAGCTTTCTTAGACCGAGAGGACAGCAGCCTAAAATAACAAAATAAAATCCGGAATGATCATTGGATTCTATTTAAGAGCACTTCGAACATCCAGCCCTCAATATTTACACGAATAGGAGAAATATAATGAAAGTACTTTCAAGAACCTTCAATACCCTATTTCATATTCAATGTGAAACAAAAGACTAAAAAAATATTCCAAAATAAAAGAGCTGTCATTTTGACAATTCAACGAATCAAAAAAATATAGTGTTCTAACCACAAACTCTACCACTACTACAACCGAAAAGAATTTATCTAAAATCAACATAAAATTTGTCATAACTGCACCTTGATTTGCTTTTTATAGATTAAATATTTTATTGCTATAAAAGACTTCATCAACACAAAACAAAACAAGCCAAAACATGAAAGACGAATTTACTTTATGACTGCAAGGATTGCCAGAAAAAATACATTGGGGAAACCTCAAGAAGTTTAAACAAAAGACTATATTAACACAAACGGGACATTATGAAAAACAACACACAACAGGCATTGGTTGTTCACCATAACGAAACTGACCACAATTTTGAGATAAAAAAGATGCTACTCTAATCAAAACAGAAAATGATTCACAAAGACGAAAATGTCTAGAAAGTGGTTTAAGCCATAATAAATGTACGTCCAGGTTTTTACAACGTTGCACCATTCTTGGCAAATTTTTCGTTGTCATAATGTGGTATATTTAAAAACAAAGATGATGGAAAGCAAAAGAAAAATAATATGGATGAATTGGGCTAGGTTGCAAACATTTTCTAAACAATGTGAAACTACCAGTGTCTCTCGTTCATGCGCTTGTGTAGTCACAACAACGTCAAGAAACCAAGTCCGATAAAGTCCTAACGAATGAAACGCGTCACAAATAAACTTTTTTCCATTTTGTCTTACAATTTCATATATATATATATATATATATATATATATATATATATATATATATATATCCTTCCTTATTTACCATGTACCATACAATCTTTGGTATCGTAAATATCTAGACATGCAATATATTTTGCAGTCTATATTTCCCAAAACGAATGTACAAAAAATAGATATATTTTACTTAAGAAAGATTTATTTCCAAAAACATGAATTTTAAGCATGATTTCTCTCTCTCTGTCTCTCTCACTCACACACACACAGAGATACACACACGCACACATATATATATATATATATACATATATATATATATATATATATATGTATATATATATATATATATATATGTATATGTATATATATATATACATATATATATATATATATACATATATATATATATATACATATACATATATATATATATATATATAAATATATATATATGTATATGTATATATATATACATATATATATATATATATATATATATATATATGGGGTGGGGTGTAAGATGGAGAAAGCAAAAATGAGAGAGAGAGAGAATTGTAAGATATTTATTGTGATTTTAAGTGAATCTATGTAATCACCATTATGTTTGGTCATATATATATATATCTATATATATATATATATATATATATATATATATATATATATGTATATATATATATATATATATGTGTGTGTGTGTAGGTGTGTGTGTGTGTGTGTGTTTGTGCAGACAGCTACTTGTATCTACATAGCGTAAATACATATCTATATATGTTTGTAAATGCGTAGTAATCCAACAGCAGATGATTTTTTTTTTATTTTAAGAAGATTTATCTTTGAAAACATTAAATATACACGTGTCATTATTTTTTCTTTATCTTTGAGTCACAAACAGTGCAATTGTTTATGTGTGTTTGTCTCTCTCTCTCTCTCTCTTTCTCTCTCTCTCTCTCTCTCTCTCTCTCCTTGTGTGTGTGTGCGCGCGCGCGTGTCTGTTTATTTCAGCTTGCGTATGTGTTTGTCAGAGCAGAAAACACTATTGAACATGTTTTAGGAAAAGCCAGAAAACAAATCGTTTTAAACGTTACAATGAATCATTTCATTTCATAATACATTGAATATAAAAGTCTGTCTCGGTGTTGTCATGCTTAGACAGAGAAAATGATGTAAAAATTACTAGAAATTGCGAGAGAGAAAGCGAAAGATATATCATATAGGTAAAAACACAGAGTTATGGATAAACAGAAAGAAATAGACTCTATGGGGGGTCGAGAAAAATACTGATTGATTAATTCGTTTCTTACGGCTTATCCACCCTTTGCATGCTATTTAAAGCCAGAAAATATTTTTAGATTGTACGATTTTCCGGGTTATATAATAATGATTTAGCGATACAAATCTTACTAATTAACCCATATTTGGGAGAGAAGACGCGGATACATAGCTTTCTCAAGAGTATTTGCGCATAAATGAATATAACGAATCCAACTGAATTTCGAACCGGGCTCTCCTGACCATTAACCACTACACTGCCCGTACATCGAAGCTTACAGCACCTGATATTTGCAAGCAGTTACTCATTTTGTTAGTGACCTGGCTCGATGTTGTTTAACTTTGGTGATATACTGTAACTAGTGTTTTAACATTATGTAGCTTTAAGATATTAAGAAAGAAAGAAAGAAAGAAAGAAAGAAAGAAAGAAAGAAAGAAAAATGAAAGAAAGAAAGAAAGAAAGAAAAAAGCAAAGGATATATTTCAATTATAAAAGTTGATAATAATAGGGGAGAATAAGAAAAGCAAAGGATATATTTGACTTAAAAAATTGATAATAATAGGGGAAATAAAAAAGAAAGAAAGGAAGGAAGGAAGGAAAGAAGGAAGGAAGGAAGGAAAGGGTATATTTGAATTATAAAAGTTGATAATAATAGAGGATAATAAGACAGAAAGAAAGAAAGAAAGAAAGAATGAATGAAAGAAAAAAGGAAGGAAGGAAGGAAGGAAGCAAAGGGTATATTTGAATTATATTGAATTTATATTGAATTATATTGAATTCTCAGTTATCGCAGTTACAATAAGTTTGTATTCGTAATATACCCCTGCAGGTGATGTTGGAAAAGGTCGAAAGTCCTTGGGTTAGAAAATATGACGGCGCCATCCATGATGAATTTCACATATATATATATATATGTGTGTGTGTGTGTGTGTGTGTGTGTGTGTGTGTATATGGATATTTACCACTAATATTATATATATATATATATATATATATATATATATATATATATATATATATATATATATATATATATTAATAAAAAGAAAGAACAGTAAGATATATAATCCGGTGTTCTTATAGATATTTTTATTTTGACAAAATAGTGCTCAATGTAAATTTACAGAGCATTAATATTATAAGTTAATAGACTTAAAATATGGTTTTTCGCTCCTCTGTTTTTTTTTCATTAATATCACGAAATATTCCTTTTTTTGGTATTAGGAATGTTCTTTAGAGAAATTCCGAAATTAATTTTCTCCATATTTTCTTCTTGTTAAAAATAAAGATTTAGAGTGCTCGACTTTGATTAGGAGCAAATGTATGTATATTAATAAAAAGAAAGAACAGTAAGATATATAATCCGGTGTTCTTATAGATAAAAAAAATAAAAAAAATAAAAAATAAAGTAAAATATCTATAAGAACACCGGATTATATATCTTACTGTTATATATATATATATATATATATATATATATATATATATATATATATATATATATATATATATTGACCACTAATATTATATATATATATATATATATATATATATATATATATATATATATATATATATATATAAGCAAGATGAATCTTTACTTAGAAATATCATAAAGAAATACACTGCCCCAATTGACCCGAACAAAAAAAATAAAATTATCTACTACAAAAATTTTAAAACAGCTAAGCTTATCCTCAAAAAGAACAACACACCAGCAAAGTCAAATTTACAACATCATACTTATTATAAAACCCAGGTTGTGTGTGTGTGTGTGTGTGTGTGTGTGTGTGTGTGTGTGTGTGTGTGTGTGTGTGTGTGTGTGTGTGTGTGTTCGTTTATATATTGGATTGGATTCCCTACATTTTTCAACAGATTTCAACAAAACTTCACAGCACTACGTATTAGGTTGGTGCAAAAATAATGACGTTTTCTCACATATGTTACTATGTGAGAAAATGACATTATTTTTGCACCAACATAATAAAATTACCTTGCGGTGGTTCTGACAGCGCCGAAAATTGGAAAAACACAATTGTTTTTGCACGAAATCAATTTAAAAACACGATTAACGGGCATCGCTATCGCGAAAATGAAAGGGAGAATACTCATATCGAGTTATACTTATAAAACCGAGATTGTGTGTGTGTGTGTGTGTGTGTATGTGTGTGTGTATTAGTTTATATATGTGATCGGATTTCCTACATTTTTCAACCGATTTCAACAAAACTTCACTTTTTTTTGGCAGGTAGTGTTTCTTATTGTCTTGCATACTTTTTTCTTTATTTTTAGATTCAGAATGCTTTAAAAATTCCATTTACAAAACAATTGTTTATAATAAAATTCTATTCAATCGGTAGACTTATAACGATTGAAACTAATGTTTTTGCTTGAGTTTGGGTTTGACCAATTCGTAAAAAAAAAAAAAAAAAAAAAACTAATTAAGACATGCGTGTCCATCAACCTTAAACAATAATCTTTGTCAATTTTATTTTTCAGTCTTTATGATGGTCGATACTTGATCTATCTCTTACTGTTACATCCCCGGGCAACGCCGGGTTCTACTGCTAGTTCTCTATGAATTTAAATGCCCCTCGAGGAACTGTCTTACTGATCAAACCGAATCGGTCACACGCCTATCCAGACGCCTTACGTTACACACATACACACATACTTATATATATATATATATATATATATATATATATATATATATATATATATATATATATATATATATATATATATATATATGTGTGTGTGTGTATATATTAAGAAATGGACAAAGTCCGACAATTTATTCATTAAAGACATTTTTTATGTTTAACGTTCTTTTTATAGATACAAGTATTTAAGTAAATGCTCTGTTTATAATAAACAGTATTAAATAACATTAACCGGCCTGAATGTCCGAGAAATTTTCATAGAAAATATTCGTCCTTTGACAGGATTCGAACCTATACGGAACCGCCATTTAGCCGAATTGGTTAGTTACGCCCCGCTAAATGACGGTTCCGTATAGGATGCAGGTTCGAATCCTGTCAAAGGACGAATATTTTCTATGAAAATTTCTCGGACATTCAGTATTTTGGTGGTTATTTTGGCGGAAGTCAAAATTTGTCAATATTTGTTTATTTATTATAAAAAAACAAGCAAAATAATTCAACCCAAATAAATAAATAAACAAATAAACAACTTCCGGCAAAATCCTCGCCACAATAGACTACCCACAATGCACCATTGACCCGAATATATAAAAAGCCGAGAAAAAACAACACTCGTGGCCTGACGATTGCGTCTAGCATGAAACAGTCCGTCGCCTCTAAGTGTTGACTTCAATGTTGACTTTTATATATATATATATATATATATATATATATGGGTGTGTGTGTGTGTGTTTGTGTGTGTGTGTGTGTGTGTACAGGCTTTCACACATGTGTACTTAAATACACATCAACTCAGGCATAAACATATATGAGAGCCCTTCTTTTTTACATACTTGTACATACATGCACACATATATATGCCAATAATGCATACATATACATATATACACACGTGTGTACACATTATACCTGTTCACACATAATCATACATAAATTCATTTATATATATATATACCTATATTGTACGTATATATGCCCCCTCATATACACCCGTGGAGACTTACACACACACATGCTCACGCAAACACACTCACGTAATCATATAATATATACACCATGTGCAACATCAAAATTGTCCAAATCTTGTAACAGCAAAAGTGCCCCATTGTTAGATTAACCTCTGAAGCGTTGTATCTTAGAAATGATTAAAGATATCTTACTGGAATTATTCGAAGTTTTTATAACGCTATTCGATTCTTCTTTGAGCAATAAGAATTTATAAATACTCCAAAAGCTTAACAGAATAAGCGTGATGAAATCGATCATAAACGAAAATGACATGTTCATCATTAATTAATCAGAGGTAAGGATCCGAAGCTCATGAAGGATTTAAATAAAATTCGGTTGGTGCAAAAATAATAACGTAATAATGTCGTTTATTGACGTTTAAAAATACGTTAAAAAACGACATTATTACGTCATTATTTTTGCACCAACCTGATATATATATATATATATATATATATATATATATATATGTTTGAATAAAAACAGACCACGTTAAGGTTCCATGTAATAAATTATGTTTGAATAAAATATATATATATATATATATATATATATATATATATATATATATATATAATCTTAGAAATATAAGTAAGTATACTGGTCCGGAAAAAACCTTAGGTGTTTTTGCTTGTAAATGAATAAACCAATACCCAAGGAAAAATAACTAATAAAAAAAGAAAGAACTAAAAACATGTAATTCAGTCGAAAAAAATGCTTAGAGTGCAAAGAAAAAATAACCTCCGACACGAGTAAAGTTAAAATAACTAAGCAGAGTGCTCAATACACTAAGTAGAGCAAATCTAACGACGAACCTAAAGAGCCAGGCAAACCTACCTAGGTTTCACCTACGTGGATTGTCAGGGTACGCCGGCCAGAGTATGAATATCGGTACCAATACTGAAGGCCGGCGTACCCTGACAAGGTAGGTTTGCCTGGCTCTTTAGGTTCGTAGTTATATATATATATATATATATATATATATATATATATATATATATAGTATTTCAGGAACATTTCTCAAATTATTCAAGATGATCTTCGCCCTATCTAACCTGCTAACCTCCTAACCTGGAGTAACAAAGTGCCTCACAGTTTTCACGTACGATTTCATTTTCAAGTCTGTTTCACTGCTCTTTGGACTTCCATAAGTGAAACTCCACTCTCACGTGACAAACGTCTTATGGAGTGAGTTAAATCAATTCAAATTGATCTCTTTAGCTCTTTGAAATACTGATCCCTCTTCTTCTTGTGACGTCCTGATCCAGTTTTCCTCTGTACTGCTCCCCGTTTTTTTAAACTTATTCTCCGTTCTTGAATGATGGAGACCAGAGTATGAATATCGATACCATTACTGAAGGTCTGAATGACGTTTTTCCTCTCAAAATTGCTCATTTAGGAAGGCAGTCGTTCTGACACAAAGCGATTTTAACATGTTCTCTTTCTAGCTGAATAACTCAATGGGTTTTTCAGTGATTTTTATGTCAAACAGCGCCAGGATGACTAAATGTCTTATCTGAAAACCTGGAAAACTCAATTAGTTTAGTGGGTTTTTACTTTTAGATATTAAATATTTTGTAGGAGAGACAATTATGTTGTTACATGATTTGAACAAATTTGCTGTTACATGTAATATATTAGAGCTGTTTTTTTGGGGGGTTTGGGGGTGGTTGTCGAGTGCACTGTTTTTCCTTTTATAGGTTTGTATTAGTAAACCACCAGTGCATTTAGATTGTTATTATGCAGAAGGATGACAACACGTAAAAGAAGAATCCGCTTCGATCCTAATAACGAATTTCTGTTCTTACATTTGTTTCTGGCGTTACCTCACTGATAACTCGATAGCAGTGATATTTGTAGTTGCTTTCGATTCTAAAATGAATCGAAATTATGGTACAGCAAACTTTCCTCTTGCCAATACTACAATCATTCGTTCCTGAAGACCGTGGAACAAACATAAGTAGGAACGATGCAAATTCTTTCAGAAGCTACCTCGCGTCATCTGAACACAGATGGGTAGGTTGATTTTTCATTTCTTTTAGAAAATCAACATTGCACTAGGCGTGAATACTGAAGATTAATGTGATACGTATGGCCACCAAAAATTAGATTCATAACTTTTAAGAATTCTTGAGCATTTTCTTATTAAGGACCGTCTGACGAAATGGACAGAAACACCTATTTTCCGCAGCTGTTTGCATACAAACTTACTTCAGAATTTGACTATTCCAAGAATAGATCCAAATAAAGTTAACATCTTTTGTATTAGATATAGGGAAGGGAAAATATATTGAAACCAGTCTTCTAATTATGAATCATCATAAGCAATCTCCATTTTTTATTAATGTATCTTATCGAATTTGTTCTGTTCTTATCGAACATTAAAAATTGTAAAAAATGTAAAAGATTACAATAAAGGCTACTCAATGAATAAGATATGTTAGCTCATTTAATAGATAATAAATAATAAAATAAAAAAAATGATAAAAGTGTATATAACTCCATAAAACCGCTGGGTACAAATTATAAGACAAAATGTTTTAAATTTGCATTGTTTATTGAAAATGCATACTACAGTAGTGTATGACATTTTACATCATAATACAGCTAAATTGTTCTGTATAATTTCCCTTTGAAGCAAATGAAGGTCTTATTTAACGGTGAAATTGTTTAGTAATAATGTGAATGTAGCATGCATCTTGCTCATCTAAAATTTGTAAAGTTTCAGTAAATTATAAATTTCATAAGGCTGTGTTTTCAGTGATCAGCGGAATTAAATTGCAACGCTACGATTTGGAACTTAAACTTAATCTTCAAATTGATTTTCTAAAAAAAAACGGTAAGAATCTGGGGAAAAAAATCTATTTTGTGTCGTTATTTATCTGTCAAATCCCGTCTTTAGGTTTCGCTTGTTTTGTTATACGGCATGTCAACACCTAATGCCGACAATTTTTTTATTGCTAGTAATATTTTCTTTCTTTCTTTCTTTCTTTCTTTCTTTCTATTTCAGAATATATTGATTTGGTTTGGTTTGTTTTACGGCATATCAACATCAATGGGTTATTTAATGACGAGAAGATTTTTATTGCTGTTAATATTTAAATATATCTATCTATCTATCGATCGATCGATCAATTGATCGATCGATCTATCTATTTCACTATATATTGATTTGGTTGGTTGGTTTGTTTTACGGCATATCAACATCAATGGGTTATTGAATGCCGACAAGATTTTTATTGCTGGCAATTTTTTTTTTCCAAACTGTACTGCTGTTAATACTTTTTCAAAATGTATTGCTTGTGTTAAAACCTGTTTTTATACTTTCATTTTCCAGTTTGCCTATAGATAGAACCCTAACAGGTGCTACCACACCTGGTCAAAGTGGACCTGGGAACACCAGCAGTCAAGAAGTGTTTCCAAACTCCTCAAAACCTCCTGATCAGAGATTTTGCTGTTCGATGTAGTTTATCATCTTACCCAGGACACGGATGTAGTTTATCGTCTTACCCAGGACGGCGGATGTAGTTTATCGTCTTACCCAGGACGCGGATGTAGTTTATCGTCTTACTCAGGATGCGGATGTAGTTTATCGTCATACCGAGGACGCGGATGTAGTTTATCGTTTACCCAGGACGGCGGATGTATTTTATCGTCATACCCAGGACGGCGGATGTAGTTTATAGTCTTACCCAGGACGGCGGATGTAGTTTATCGTCTTACCCAGTATGCGGATGTAGTTTATCGTCATATCCTGGAACGCGGATGTAGTTTATCGTCTTACCCAGGATGCGGATGTAGTTTATCGTCTTACCCAGGATGCGGATGTAGTTTATCGACATACCCAGGACGCGGATGTAGTTTATCGTCTTACCCAGGACGCGGATGTAGTTTATCGTCTTACCCAGGACGGCGGATGTAGTTTATCGTCTTATCCAGGACAATTGAGCTGAATATCACAGTTCTAAAATCGATCTGCCTTAATGAACAGGGCTGCGAAGAACGAAAAAAAAGTTAATTTTATTCAATTTTTTTTGAACGCACATAGACAAGTAATTATTACAGCAACATTGGCAATAAGCACAAAACTAAATTCATGGCGGTTTCAAATAACACGAATAAGAAAAAGAAAAATATAAAAGATACGTCAATATAAATAGTGAGAAAAATGAAATGTAGTAGAAACTAATAATACAATTAACACTAATGATCAACAGACATGAGGAAGTTTTTTTTTATTTTTTTATTTACATTATTTACTTTGTTCGGACTGTTGTCCTCATCTTTATCGCAATATTCCCGACGTTTCGGCCGTTGTACGCCCGGCCTTCTTCAGGATCTGTCTATATTTCTGAGATTACGTATTGTAGTTATTTACATTATTTACTTTATTCAAACTGTTGTCCTTATCTTTATTGTCATATTCACGGCTTTTCGGTCCTCTTACGCTCCTACCTTCTTCAGGATTTGTCTAAAGAAAAATAATTATTACAGCAACAATGGCAAGAAGCACAAAACTAAATTCATGACTGTTTCAAATAACACGAATAAGAAAATGAAAAATATATAAGAAACGTCAATATAAATAAAGATAAGAAAAATATTTTTGCTGATTGTATATAATTGGCAGTCAGAAAAAAACACAAATATGGTATCAGCAAACTCCAAAACCTGAAATCAAAAATGAGAATTAAAAATTAGCTCCTTAAAAAATATAAATATCCACAACAACAACTTGCCCAAGCTTTCCACGGACCGCCCAATGATTACCCCCGCGTTGCAATCCAAAATTCTGGGGAAAGACCCGATGCATGCTCACAATGTCACGATGAAAGACAAACGCCACGTCGAGAAATAAGGATACGAAACCCAGTTTTGCATATTATACATAAAAAGTTTTTTTATCAGTAACGAGTCAACATCCGCTACGCCACCTCTCCCCCCTAGCAGCTCTGCGCTCATCTAGTCATCTCGACGCGGTAGCAATTGAAAATTCAAAGCTACGAAACCGCTCGACGGACACGCTGCCCGATCACAAGCATGACTTAATATAAACCCGGACTCGGATATCCACTATTTCCGGTTTTGTTACCACTTTATCTCCAAAAATGTCTTCATTTCGCAATCCACTTCTGTTAAAGTGGGTGTCGCTTAGATGAACGAAGAATGAACTTCAAGACGAACCATCCGCTCGTCTATCAAATAGGAACATAGAGATTGAGATAAAGCCACCTCTTCCCTGTCTACGTGGATGCCCATATCACTAAAAGAGAAATAAAGTTTTCATCAGAATTATGTTAGGGAATAGGATTCGAATACCCAGCTTTTCGAACCAGGCGTACAATGCCCAGCTATTTGAACCAGGCGTATAATCCCTAGCTATTCGAACCAGGCGTATAATGCCTAGCTATTTGAACCAAGCATACAATACGTAGCTATTTGAACGAGGCGTATAATTCCAAGCTATTCAAACCAGGCGTATAATGCCTAGCTATTCGAACCAGTTGTATAATGCCTATCTGTTCGAACCAGGCCTACAATGCCTAGCTATTCAAACCAGATGTATAATGCCTAGCTTTTCGAACCAGGCGTACAATGCCTAGTTTTTCGTACCAGGCGTATAATGTCTAGCTATTCGAACCAGGCGTAAAATGCCTAGCTATTCGAACCAGGCGTACAATGCCCAGCTATTTGAACCAGGCGTATAATCCCTAGCTATTCAAACCAGGCGTATAATTCGAACCAACATGAACATCTTGGATATTATACTCAACAACGTTTCAGCATTTTTACACAGCGGCCTTCTTCAGGTGTTTTTCTTCGTACTCAGTAACTATTCTGGAATTTTTAATAGAATTTTTTTCCGGATCTCATGGTCAGAAAGCGAACATTCTACCCACTCGGCCACGTGCCATTAAACGTAATAATGAAAAACATTTAAGAAATTAAATTACCTTAGACGTGGCTGCTCTCCTTATTGAAGCTCATAGACTAAATTATATATTCAACTAACGTGTACATAAAACACACATATAAACTTACCAATGTTTACCTATATACACAATTATAAATTCCACCAAGACTTACTATTAGTCAAGCAATGTCTACGTGTAGATTTATATAAGAATTCGACCAATTTTTATCTATACACTCACGTATAAATCCAATTAATGTTTACCTATAAACTCAAGCATAAACCTGACCAGCGTTTACCTATAAACAATTATAAAATCGATTAATGCTTACCACTATTTACATTAATCGTACTATAGTCCTCATCTTTGTCGCCATATTTATTACAACGTTTCGGCCGTTGTACGCTCCGGCCTTCTTCAGGTAGTTGGAATGTCGAACTAAACCCTTTAATTTGGATGTACGCTATCAGTTATCCCCTATTAATTTCCCTCTGCAAGTTCTCGACTGCTTTAATTGAAATCACGCTCTTTGGGTCTTGTCACTGGATCTAAACAACGCCTTTATCCACTGTGCCATGCGCCCTTGCTTACCAATAGACACTTATATAAACTCAACTAATGTTGATATCTACCTATATACTCAAATATAATTTTCAAAAAAGAAGATTTTGACCTTAAATAATAATCCAAATAGTAATGATATGTCGGTAAACATGGATAAATGTGCCGGTCGTAAGTATCAAAGGGACGGTTTTTTTCATGACACCGCTTTTTTGACTACCATCACTCTTCAGCAATGATTATTTCGAACTGAATGTCTTATTCCATCTAAGAGACACATAGCCTAACAGCTTAAAACCTTGGTTGACATATATCGATTACGCTGGCAGTTGCGAGGGTCTAGTTCAGTGGAAGAAACCGACAAACGCCATAAAGGGTAAATAAGATTGATGAATATTATCTGATAATTTAAGGAGTCCCTAATTTAGGGAGTCCCTAGGCGTGGGTGAGAAATACAATGAGAACAAACGTGTATTGAATAAAAGTGTTTGCTTTGAAATTCAAAGAATGTTAATGAGGACGAAGAAGGCCAGAGAGTGCAACGGCCTTAATGTTGTGAGTATAACAAGCAAGATTAGTATTTCTGGTCTGAAAAGTGAAGCGTATAATAGGGAAATTAATGAACGTACAGATAAAATGTTTGTACTCACTAGGAGCTTATTGTTTTACCAATAAATTTATTTTAGTCATGGTTATTTACTCCACCCACCACTGCACTTTTTCAGTTTCACCGTCCATTGTTTGTGTTTTTTTTTGGGGGGGTATCTGTCTCTATTTCTGAGATGAAGTATTGTAATTATTTCCATTATTTACATTGTCCGGACTGTTGTGATCATCTTTATTGCCATATTCACGGCGTTTCGGCCCACGTACGCTCCTACCTTCTTCAGGAACTGTCTATATTTCTGCGAAAAGTTATTATAATTCTTTATATTATCTACATAGTTCGGACTGTTGTCCTCATCTTTACTGCCATGTTTACGACGTTTTCCCCCTCGTACGCTCCTGCCTTCTCCAAGTGATTAGAATTTCGAACTGAACTCTTTATTTTATCCACCGGGGTAGATTGTTCTAGTTCCACGTGCCAAGCCTCTTCTGGATGTCTCAGTTATATCCCTTTTTTTCTTTTCGAACGAATCTGACGAAGTGTTGGACGAAAGATGTTTCTTTTAAAGAAAAGGAATGTGCCCCGTCATTTTCAAAACAATATATGTGTGTGTGAGTGTGTGTGTGTGTGTGTGTGTGTGTGTGTGTGTGTGTGTAGATGTGTGTGTGCGCGCACGCGCGTGTTTGTGTGTGTATGTGTATAGACAAGGCTGCGAAGATATCATTTGAAGAGAAGAATAAATACTTATTAATGGATTATAAAGTAAAATTATTTTATTTGGAGATAGACATACACCATTGTGCAAATTAATTGAAACATCCCCTTTAGTCTCTTTTCTTTCCCCATACGGTCATTTTTAGACCCACTGGAATGACAGGGTTTAATTGATTTCTATTTTTTTTCCTCAGATTAGGTCATTTGCAGAGGTGTGCAGTAATATGAATCTATTTTCGGGGTTTATGATGAAATTTATTTGGACTTGAAAAATATTGCATCATCTGTGATTTTATCAGATTTCATCACACCGAAACACTATTTTCTCAACTGTCGATTAGTTGTCTTACGGCCATTGTCTGCGATGGACGTTACTCCAAGGAAGCATACGAAAATTATAACGCTGCACGAACACACTGGCAAGCCTTATCTGGCCCGGAAACTCCCCTGATTTAATTCCAATCGAGAATCTGTGGTCAATCTGCAAGGAACAACTTTTTGGAATGTACATAGGAAGTGATAGTATGTGCACTAGGTGATGTTTCATTGGAAAAATACGATAAAAAAGTAAATAACAACGGAATTATTCGTTTTGTTTCAATTAATTTGCCCAAGGGGGTAGGTAATCATGGCTCTCCACATCTTCCTGTATAATTTGCACAAGACCGACGCCGCTCAAATAATCAGTGACTGCAATATGTTGGCTCAAGAGAAAGGTACATAAAATTAGTACCACTGTATTCAAAGGCTGTTTCCCGGGTATGAAAATTCAGTGATAATAACCATGCGAGCTACGAAAATTGTGGAAGTTGAAGATGGTGGTCTTACCTATAATTACTGGAGCACTGGTCACATTGCCAACGACCCTTAAAGATATTGGTAGAATCAGAAATTTTAGACGAATTCAATCTCAAAAAAGTTAATAATAATTAAAGATTTAGGAAAATATTTCTTTTTAATCGATTCACAGAGATGATCCTTGAATAATTATGTTGTTAATAATTTTATGAAAATTAACACAAAGAAAGATGAGACATTTAAAAAAAGAAGGAAAGGCGGATGATATAAAGGAAGAAAGAAAGGGTGTATGGTAGTAAAGGCGGAAAGAAAGAAAGAAAGAAAGAAAGAAGAAGACATAAATGAGAAAAGAGATTTAAAAAATGAAGGAAAAAGAAGAAAGAAATTAAGATTTTTATAAGAAGAGAAAGAAAAGGCAGGAAAAAAACGAGAATATGGAAAAAGACAAAAGAAAGAAAATTTACAACTAAATGATTGAGTGAGGGGAGTCGAAAAAGAAAGAAAGAAAGAAAGAAAGAAAGAAAGAAAGAAGAAAGAAAGAAATTAAGATTTTTATAAGAAGAGAAAGAAAAGGCAGGAAAAAAAACGAGAATATGGAAAACCGTGAGAACAAAAGAAAGAAAATTTACAACTAAATGATTGAGTGAGGGGGGGTCGACAAAGGAAGAAAGAAAGAAAGAAAGAAAGAAAGAAAGAAAGAAAGAAAAGGATATATTTCAATGATAAAAATTGATAATAATAGGGGAGAATAAGAAAGAAAGAAAGAAAGAAAGAAAGAAAGAAGGAAAAGGATATATTGCCATATAAAAACTGATAAAGAAAGAAAGAAAGAAAAGAAAAGAAAGAAAAAGATATATTTCCACATAACTGATATAGAGGAAAATCGGAAAGAAAAAAGAAAGTAGGAAAATGATATATTTAGACAAATAAAAACTGATAAAGGTTAGAGAGAGAGAGAGAGAGAGAGATAGAATGGTAGAGTGTGAGAATTGTTGAAAAAAACAAAAGCAAACAAAAATAAAGTGAGGTGCCAAAATATTTTTTTAATAATATTTTGGCACTTCCCTTTATTTTATTTTATTTTTAAGAAATGAAAATGAAAATTAAGATAACAATTCTTGTGATTCCCGAAACGTAAGCTTCTTTGTTTGTTATTCCGAAAGCAGAATTCAATCTCCGTTGTTATTTCTATTTTCATTCCAATAATAGCCGCGTCTTCTCGACAAATTTTATATTTTCTTCCTAATTTTCATCGAAGACCCTTCCTGACGACATCAGTTCTCAGCTCCGTATCTCTGCTGATGACAAAACTATTTACTCCTCTCTTAATAGTAACTCAGATCATTTCGATAAAATCAAATTGGCGGCTGATCTAAAAAAAAAAAAAAGATCTATAATCTGTTGTTAAATGGGGTAAGGAGATGCTTGTTAATTTTAACGCCTTAAAAACGAAACTGCTTTCTTTTAATCATCTGAGAGAACTCATTTTGCCTTCCATCAGTATGGCTGATGCTAACCTCCAGGAGAGTAGCTCATTGTGTCTCCCCGGATTAATTCTTTCAGCTGACAGGAAGTGGAAAATATATAGAATCAACTGATGTGTCTGCAACTAGTAAAGATGATTCACTAAGTCATGCGATATATTTTTTCTCGTCAGAATATGTCTACTTTGCTTTAAATATGGCTACCACATCTGGTCTGGTGTTCCTGATTTATATTTAGAGTTCCACGCCAAAATCCAAAGAAGAATCTGCAATGTTATTAGTCCTGACCTGGCATATCGCCTTCAGTCCCTTTCCCACTGCTGTAACGTAGCTCTCCTTTGCCTTTTCTAGAAATACTTTCATGGTAATTGTTCCGATGAACTTTGCTCTGTGGTTCCTAGACTTTATGAATCTAAGCGCAGTACTAGATTGGCGGTAAGGTCTCACCATTTTATATTTGAAATGTAGATGAAAGCGTAGAGTTCTATGCTGACAGTTTCTTCTGTCGCAATTCTTGCTTATGGGACTTTCTTCCGGTGTCTTCATGAACTTCGAAAATTTAAATCCATTTAATTCTGTCTTCTTAATTGTTGATCTTTTACACCCTTGTGCAAATTAATTGAGACAACAGCTTCAGTTTCCTTCCTTTCAGCATACGTTCAGTTTTACACCCACTGGAGTAACAGGGTGTAATTGATTTCTATTTTTCTTCAGATTAGGTCATTTAAAGTGGTGTAGGAATCTGTATCTGTCTATATTTGTGAGATGAGGTAGTATGTACACTATTTACATTATTAGGATTATTGTCCTCATCTTTGTCGCCATATTTATCACAACGTTTCTACAGGTGGTTGGAATGTCGAACTGAAACCTTTATTTCGCTCGCTGGGGTAGACTGTTCTACTTCCACGTGCCATGCCCTCAAGGACACATGGCACAGTGGATAAAGGCGTTAGTTAAATCCAGTGACAGGACCCAAAGAGTGTGAGTTCAATACCCGGATAAAGCAGTGGAGAACTTGCAGAGTGGAATTAACAGGAGATAACTGATAACTGACATCCATTAAAAACATGACACGTAGAACTAGAACAGTCTAACTCAGGGAGCGAAATAAAGGGTTCAGTTCGATATTTTAACCATCTATAGAAGATCGGAACGTACAACGGCCGAAACGTTGTGATAAATATGGCAACAAAGTGAGGGCAATAGTCCGAATAATGTAAGTAGTGTAATATTAATCTATTTTGGGAGTGTATGATAAAATTTGTTTGGCCTTGAAAAATATTGCGTCATCCGTGATTGCCATAGATTTTTATCACGCCAAGGCACTATTGTTTCGACTGTCGATTAGTTGTCCTACGGCCATTGTTTGTGATGAATGTTACTCCAAGTGTACGAAAATTTTAACGCTGTACGAACACACTGGTAAGTCTTACCAGTGAGCAAATCAAGGTAAAATAGACGGGTCCCGAAAGTCTCATGATTTAAATCGAATTGAGAATCTGTGGTTAATCTGTAAGGAACGCCTTCGTGGAATGGACATACGAAGTACTAACATGCGCACTGGGTGATGTTTCATTGGAAAAATACGAAAAAAGATAAATAATAACGGAATTATTAGCTTTGTTTCAATTAATTTGCACACGGGTGTAGTTTCCCCCCTGCTTAATAATAGTTTTCCTCATCTTATCTAATATTATGTAACCCAACCTTGCGTCCTAGTGATTTTGTTGCTTTCCTTGGGCGAAATGATTAAAAACAAAAAGCAGTCTCGTTTTTGTCTCGCGGAATCTCGTAAGAATTTTGTCAGTAAAGAAAAAAATTCTACAAATATAAATGCAAAATAATGGTAACTTTTACCATATAAAATAATGTCTTCATTTAGATTAGCTTATCCAAATTAAAACTAATCCGACATAAATCTCAGAAAAAAAATTAGATCCACAAACGGAAATAATCCGTCCGTTCTAAAATTGACGCGCGATGTCGCATATTAAAAAGCCAATTGCAAAAGTTGACCTTGGAAGTCACAAGCAAATAAAATTTGCGTCCGTCTTTTTCAATGGAATAATTAAGTGCGTAATGACGCAAGGACAGGCTAAAATCTTCTGTGTTTAAATTTTTATCACTTATTGTCCGCTTTCAGGATACAAGTTACCTAACACCTGACGACGATGAGCTAATTAATGTCCGAATCCAGTTTCGTAAAGTATCAGAATATGAGGTCAGTTGACATATGCTGAAAAAGAAGTCCCCAAAGGTGATTGAATACTGAGGGCTTCGATAAATTATCATTTCTATCAATATATATATATATATATATATATATATATATATATATATATAAAGAGAGAGAGAGGGAGATAGAGAGGGAGAGAGGGAGAGAGAGAGAGAGAAAGAGAGAGAGAGTGTGTGTACCAAAAGTGACGCGACAATTAGCAGAAAAGAGCAACTTGTGAAATAGCAACCAGAAAGAAAGAAAAAAAAATTAAACAAAGTAATGTCTCAACAGATAGATAGATAGATAGATAGATAGATAGATAGATAGATAGATAGGGAAATTGGCTTGACATTATCTTCCATAGTTCTACTAATAAAATCTCTTTATAATATATTGTCACATACAGAAACAAGACTCCATTTGGTAAAGAAATATAAATATATATTTTTCAATGGTAATGCAACTTTTTGGAAATATATCAGTTTGTTCATTGTCTGTCTGTCTGTCTATCTATCTATCTATCTATCTACCTATCTATCTCAATGTGTTCAGTATCTATCTCAATCTGTTCAGTATCTATCTATCTATCTATCTATCTCACTCTGTTCAGTATGTATCTATATATCTCTCGAGCTATCTCAATCTGTTCAGTATCTATCTATCTATCTATCTATCTACCATATCTATTTATATATTTATCAGTGTATATTCATATCTATCTACCTATCAATAGATAGATAGATAGATAGATAGATAGATAGATAGAGAGAAAGAGAGAGAGAGAGAGAGAGAAAGAGACCTCCTAAAGAGTGTCCAGAACGATCGCTAAAAGCTCTGTCTCCGAAACTCTGGATTCGGGGTGCTCAATAAAACATCACTCAAATTGGTGATAGATTTCATATTGGTATTAAACAGAAAGAAAGAAAGGAATGTCTCAATAGACTTAGATAGATAGATAGATAGATAGATAGATAGATAGATAGATAGATAGATAGATAGATAGATAGATGTGATTCAACAATGTAATGTTTCAAATCATTATTGGTTTAGGATGTGTGATTATTACTGATTTCCTACGCAATTCCGTGGCTAGATGAATTGAATCTTCGTAAATTCTAATAAATAATCAGCAATAGCACTAGTAGTATCAATGACAGTAGTTGTAGTAGCAATAGAAGCAACATCATTCTGGTTTACTTTCTGTATTTGTTGAATTTTTCCAGGAAGAGGGCAATGCGATTTATTTAGGTCTTGTTAAGCAACGCTGACGTCAGAATTGATTTGAAATAAACAAGTTGTTGAAACCGAACTCTACAGCACAATTCTCATTGATGTTTATTGCCTTATTTAAGCGTGAATGAGGGTCCGGAAAGGCGTAGCTTGATCTCTAGAAAACTATCCGTGGGGTGTGTGTGGGCGGGATAAGGAAATAAGAAGTTAAAGAGAGAGAGGGAGAGAGAGAGGGAGAGACAAAGAAAGATGATGGGGAAAAGCGGGAAAAGTGATAAAAGAATTTGAGGAATAGATATAAATTAAAATCGATAAAACTAAAGCATCAAAGTAAGGAAAAAAAACAGGGGTTTTCTTTCAAGCCCCCAAATCACATTTCTTTCCTTCATAACGACCCTCCAACACTTCGAAGAAAAACACGAAATACCATTTTGGGAATAAATTCCACTTGGCCCCTCTTATTCGAGGATACCCATCTACTAGGGCGGCTATCTAATCCCTATAGCAGACGCTTGCTCCGACGTATTTTGTGTTTGTTCAACAACCAAAGATCCCACGTGTGGTTTATACTGCAACTATGCTGAGCAGATCTTACTTAGGATGTGTTATCTAGTGTGATCAACAATCTGAACAAGTCCAGCACACTCAAGCCCTCGGTCACGGTGACTTGTGACTTCGAGCTAGCACAGCCATCGATGGGTTGCGTCTACTCAATTTGACCTACAAGACACAAGGTGCCGGACGCTGGGTTCGCCCTCCCCTCAGTTAACTTCCTAATTCGGTTTCGAATCAGGAAGTGTCCTTCTTGATAAATCGATTCGAACCACGGTTCATCATCAGACAGGGAACGTTCTAACCACTTGGTCATGAACGTGATAATGAAAGACGTGTGATAATTACCGTAATTCCCCATGTATAACACGCATTTTATGTTTAGATGTTTTCCTGTCCCAGTTCACAACCGAAAGGACCTCCAATCGGTTGTGAACTGGTCAACTTTAATGCCTCAAAAACAAATCTTTCCCTAACCCCCATTAGAATGTCTGACGCTCAACTTCCCGAGAGCACGTCTCTGCGGCTCATTTTTCTCACATTGACTGCTGACCTAAGATGGAACAAATACATTGAGTCAATTGCTTCGTCCACAGCAAGGAAAGTTAGCTCCCTGTGCCGCGCCAGGACATTTTTCTCGCCGGAATCGATCCTTCAAATCTACAAATCAACCATTATCCCCTTGCATTGAGTATTGCTGCCATATATGGTCCGGAGCCCCTTCTGTTTGTCTCGGGGTTCTTGATAAGATCCAGAGACGTATATGCAATGCAATTGGCCCTGATCTGGCATCTCGTCTGCAGTCACTCTCTCACAGACGTGCCGTCACCTCCCTTTGTCTTTTTTACAAATACTTTCATGGTAATTGCTCCGAGGAGCTGCTTTCGCTGGTGCCCAGACTTCATGAATTCAAGCGTCCTACGAGGCTGGCATCCCGCTCTCACCCTTTCACTGTCGAAACTGTTAAATGTAGCCGTCTCTTCTACTCAAATAGCTTCATATCTCACACCTCTCGCCTGTGGAACACCCTTCCCTATTACTGTTTCGCTGAGAGCTATAATCTCCAACTATTCAAATGTAATGTCAATCGACATTTGAAGTTGCCTTGATCTATCCACTATCCTTCTCTTCATCCTTTCCTCTATGACTCCTATCTGCTCTCACTCCAAATCCTCTGTAACCCCTTGCGTGCTAGTGGATTCGCGCCTTGCTTGGGGTGAAATGCTTTAAAAAAAAATATATATATATATATATATATATATATATATATATATATATATATATATATATATATATATTGTATACACGAGTTTCTCGTTGCTTTGAAATTTTCATGCAACAAAACAGACTATCATTATTGTTTCGTCAGTGTATTGTTTGGTATATTGAAAAGTAATTGTCATCTTTGATAATGGCTTATGTAAGCTGAAAGCTTAGATAGGATTTAAACATGCATCAATATGGTGATTTCCTTTCGTCTTTCAATGATAATGTTATTAAGCTTATCAGACAATATGAAAGGAACTTACTTAAAATAAATAGACAAAACTTGTCTATATTATTTAATGAAATATGCATCAATGAAAAATTGCTGACTAAATATATACAATATATATATATATATATATATATATATATATATATATATTAGAGAAATGTGCTGGGAAAATGTCATG
The DNA here is from genome assembly GCA_963932145.1 of Acanthosepion lycidas. Lineage (NCBI taxonomy): Eukaryota > Metazoa > Mollusca > Cephalopoda > Sepiida > Sepiidae > Acanthosepion > Acanthosepion lycidas. The sequence continues at coordinate 106,310,454 of OZ010587.1, read as the reverse complement.
GTGCCATTTCTGACGACAGGGAAATTATAATAAACGTATATACGAGGTTTGATCAAAAAGTATCAGGAACAGTGCTATAAAAACAAAACTACAATACATGTCACTTGAAGTAGCCCCTTTGAAAGCCGCACACTTTGCACAACTTTGTGCATTCCTAGAACTCCTTTCTTTTACAGGGGAAATTTTGGCTGAGCTTACGGGATCAGATACCCCGCAATAAACTCGGCCTTGTGTCACAACTGACTGCGTGGGGTTCTTAATGTATATTTTACTATACAGATTACTATTCGATCGAGTATTATCGAGCAAGTACTGTTAGTGCGAGTGATATTCGAAGGCGTCTGACACCAGTATTGTTCAACAGCGTTACTATAATTTGCATCTGTGATTACAAAGTCTCTACTACAATGAGCATTACAAAAGTGACAATGAGTATTCATTGACATCACAAAACCCATAGATTGGGAGAGAAGAGGTAGGTTCATGCCTTTCCAAAGTGTATTTGCGCGTAAGTGAATATAACAAACCTAACTGAAATTGGAACTCTGCTCTCCAATTAACAATTACACCATTACACCACCTGCACATCCAAGCTTACAGCACCTGGTATTCTCAAACGGTTACCCATCTAAGTATTAAAAAGTTGCTTAACTTCGTTCATTGTTCGTGAACTAGTGTTTCAACCCGATGTGATATTAAGTAATTGGCTGAAAGAAAAAAAGAAAAAATATGAATCGCGTTTATGTTGTTGATTTTTGACCAAATTTCAAATCGAAAACTTTTCTCTCAGCATGTGTTACGACGTGTTTAATGCATCTGACGTTTTTTTTTTTTTAATCTTGGGCTTTTCACAGAAACATTAACACAAAATAACAATACTGATTACTAGTCAAATTAACTTCACAGAGAGAGAAAAAGGGCGGGTGTGAAAGTAAAAATCAAATTCCAATTCAAATAGTAAAAGAAGTAACAGAGATGACCGCCATTATTCGCAGAGAAAATAAATTCAACTATATATATATATATATATATAATGGACTCTCCCATCGGTTTCCAGCTTAATGATTCAATTATGAATGTTTGTGCGATACCCTTAAGTGGCATTGAGGACCCGCTAGTGATTTACAAAGGAGGCCACATATGGAGCAAGTGTGAGGATTGTAAGATGAGATCACTGTTAGATTGGCTGACCTTTTAAATATTGCTCTCGCTTCTTGAAGATGATTCAGACAAGCAGATTGAAAATTGCTGTGTCCACTAAAACACGTTGATCTCCATTCTACCCGCTCCAAGGCTAAGCGCTCAAGGGTGTTATGTGGTATATTGACTGCTGACAAGTTGATTTTCAGCTTGTCTTAGTATCTTAGCTATATATATATATATATATATATATATATATATATATATATGAAAAATGTCTTCCTTGATACATGTCGCCTTGCCCAACACAAATAGACCATTTTCACTATTTCAGCGGGTAAAAGTGACTGCTTACAGAAAAATACACAGAAACAAAAACAAAGGGTGCAATCTATTATGTCCCGCATGGCTTCAAAACATGTCCGATTATGGCTCTCCACAACTTCCTATCCCTTGTAGCACTCCGTAAAAGTTTATCCTTCTGTCATCCAGCCCACCATCGCCCCGCCATCTATCTACAGAAGCTAGTAAGGTAAGTGGTTCACTGACCCTTTTACATTCGTTATATTGTGTCCTTGTCATATATTCCGTATCTGTTCAAGGCATGATTGATTATGGCTCTCCACAACTTCCTATCCTTATAGCTCTCTGTAACTTTTGTCTTCTTTTCATCCCATGCAACATTGTTCACCATCTATTTACAGAATCTTGTCCGATGAGATGGTTCTCTGCCTCACCTAACCTTTTTACCTTCGATATGATCTGTGTTTGTCATATGTTCTGTATTCCTCCTTCGAGACCTTGTTGATCATACCTTCGATATGCCCTGTGATTGCCAAATTCTCCAAGCCCTTCTTCCTCGTTACTTGCCGAGTGTGTTCTATTATACGCGATGAGCTAGAATAATCTCAATTCAATTTAAATAGCCAATATCACAAGTGAATCCTTTGTGAGTCTTCTTGGCAAAGACTTAATTCAGTGGGGTTTGTCTTTTGAGCATGACCATGTCACGGACACACAAAAACTTTACTTTTCTTTTTACATGTTTTGAAGTTTATTCTCCACCTTGATCTCTCTGATTTAAATTTAATTCTCAGTTTCTCAAATTATCACTCTCTCTCTCTCTCTCTCTCTCTCTCTCTCTCTCTCTCATTATTTCGTCGTTCTGCCGCACGTTCTTTTCTTTTTATGTGCTGTGTCCCTTCAGGATGTAAACGATCATGGCTCTCCACTTGTCCCTATCCCTTGTAGCTCTCAATAAGTTTTGTCCCTTTGCTACTTCCCCCAGGCTACGTTCTGTCGTCCACTTGCTTAAGCCCGCCACGTATGTCATGCGTTGTTTTCCCTTTTCTCTCTTTCCCTCTATCCGACCTGTGAGTATCAAATTCTCCAGGCCCTCCTTTCTCATTATGTCTTAGAAATTTCAGCTGCCTCTTCCTGATGTTAAGTATAAGCTTCCTTCTTGTTTGCATCCTCTCCAAAACCTCATCTTTGCTCACACACTCGGTCCAATATATCTTTAGCAACGTTCTGTTGCATCGAGTATTTTTCATTTTTGAGGAGACCGTCCACCATTCGCTGTGAGGTGACATCATCAGTTTGGTCGAGGAAAGAGGAAAATATAAAGCATGAGGGAGAGTGAGTAATGAAGAAGAAGAAAAGAGAATAAAAAGAAAAAAACAAATAGGTACATTTCACGGAGAAAGAAAAATAGATAAAGAAAGAAAAAATTAAATAAAAAAGAAAAAGGAAGAAAAGATAAAGAAAGAAAGAAAATAGATAAAGAAAGAAAAAAAGAAGAAAAATAAATAAAGAAAAATAGAAAAAGGAAAAAATACAAGTCAAGAAAAAGCAATATTCAATTAATGTTTGATATGCAATCACTAATCCAATAAGAAATAGATTATCCAATAATTCTATCTCCTTGACGACAAGATGAAGATCTGAATGCGCCGTTGCTATCCACAGAATACAGTTTAAGCGTGCGTTGTCCAGACATTGATATAACTCAATTGTTACTGTACTCAATTGGATACTACATTGCAAAAATAATAATAATAATAACAACATATAAAACAGAATAGAATTTATAAGAATGTGCCGTCTAAACCTAACAGCTATTCCAGTAATAATATGAGCACTAAGAATGATTGAAATTATACTGATATACATGTTTTAAGTAACCTAGACAGTAGAACCGTAAGTATACCTGAAGCCAAGGTGTAAGGCAATCCTAGAAGTGATCTCAACGCAAAATGGCGTCAGTAGCACTTCCGGTACTCCTGATAGGCTCAGTTACAACAATATGCATTAAAAAAATTCCAGACTAGCCATCACTGTCTAGGAAAGAAAATAGGTGATAACTATAGGAAATTTAAAGAAATTTTTTTTTAAATTTCATAAAACATTAGATTATCAAGAATATTTTCCTGAATATGACATTGAAATTATGTAAAGGTGGCGCCTAACGTCCTTTTCTTCAATTACGTTTTACAGATAAAATCTCCGTAAAGCAGAATTTACCTTTTGCTCCAAAATAGTGCTCCAAACCATTCAAATGTCGAACTCTCTGCCTTGAGCAGAGAGGAACCCGGACGAGTCTTTGACGAAGGGCAAAGTTTCATCCCGGTAGTTAGGCAGTCCCTGAACCCGTTTATATGGGTTCTAAGGGAATGTTTTTTGCCTAAGCCTACGGGCTCGGAGAACCCACGGTAAACTCGGCCTTGTACCACATACATCCCTCGTGCAGGGAGGGGGCTGTTAAATATTAACATTAACCCTTTCAGCCCTGCGTTCCTGAACATTTTTAACCCTTCTACCTGAGCTCCTGTGTCAAAATTCGCAAATAATTGGTATGTAATGTTTCACGGTAGATATAAAAATACTTACAAAGAAAAAAACAAGCATAATAATTAGCAGGGAGAGAGTATGAGTTCATGCCTTCACTTTATCGCCAGAATTCTTTCTTTGTGTCCCAGTCTACCCAAATAAGACAACCAATAGCAAAACACGACACAAGAGTTTACCCACCGTTGAACCGGTGGCTGGGAATTAGGCCATTTTTCTCTACCACCAGTAAAGCGGTGGTCACCTTGTCAAACACAACACAGCTATTGTCGAGTTAAAAATACAGTGTATGTCGGGTTCAAAAATGCATTTCTGCCATATTTTAAACATAAAGTAAATAATATTTGTTTCAAATCAGATTAATTATAGCTTAAATCAGCTAATATTCTTCAAATAAAGTTTCAGAAATGTATATTTTATTTTTAAAAGATATTTTAATATAGAGAAAGGCGGCAAAAAAGGGTGCTGATCAGCCATTTTGGAAAATAAAATCTCTTCCAATAGATTTAAATGGTTTTTGAAACACAGCAAAGTATTCTGCTTATTGAAAATATTAAATTTAATCGATTAGCTTGAAATTAAAACTAAAATAAAAAGTTCAAGAAAGATTTTTAATTTTTAAAAATTCATTTTAAACTTACCTATTGCGTTTTTCTGGAGATTCCTACATTTATATGACAATGTATAATGTTTAAAATAAAACCAATTATAAGACGACTGTTTAAGTTACGATTATCCATAATAATAACGTTTAAAGTAATAAAAGTCTCGAATTGAAGATAAATCCATTAATTCTTTAGAAATTTCTTTGTTTATATTTTGTATACGAAACGAAGCAGATAGTTCCATTCGAGAAAAAAAAATATCTGAATGAGAAAATGTGTTTTCCTTAAAAGGGAAAACAAAAAATTTCCGTGGAACACCGAATCAAACAGTGGTTTCTCCTAAAAAAGGGGGATCGATCCCTGACGAGCGGCATATTCTGCCTACCGACCTATGCACTCGAGAAAACTTAATAAAGAAAATGTGCCCTACAACAGATTTCAAAATGCATAGGTTTTTTATTTTACAAAAATGGGGCTTCTATTTAAACACGAGTATCCACCAAAAATAACAGTTGATGTAGCAAAAGGATGGATTAAAAGGATGGATTAAAAAAACAACATTAAATCATTATATATATATATATATATGTACTCTTATAAATATGTCAGTATACTCGTCCGGAAAAACCTTAGGTGTTTTGGCTTGTAAATGAACAAACCAATACCCAAGGAAAAATAAGGGATAACAAAAAGAACTAAAAACATGTAATTCAGGCGAAAACAATCGACGAGAATCCAAGCTCAGTCCAAAGAAAAAAACCTCCGACACACTAAGTAGAGCAAATCTAACTATGAACCTACAAAGTCAGGTAAACCTACCTAGGTTTCGCCTACGCGGATCGTCAGGGTACACCTGTACCTAGGTAGGTTTGCTTGGCTCTTTAGATTCATAGTTATATATATATATATATATATATATATATATATATATGTCTTGTATGTGTGTGTGTGTGTGTGTGTGTGTGTGTGTGTGTGTGTGTGTGTGTGTGTGTTGGATAAATCCGTGCTCAAAATCACATATAAAAAAGAACAGCAGGGGTAGTTCTGGCCCCCTGAACGTGATGGCCCACTATGGTACGAGTATTCTCTGGCGCCCACGTACCAGCTTCCACTGACTATAACGCGGAAACAACAAAAAATTTAGCTAAACGGCGTCAGTCGTCACTCCGGTCAACAATAACCTCGATCACCTGTGAGGAACTTAGACTTGGATCGAAAAGTCTGCAACTCGAACAAACTCTACCCAACGGGAACTGGAGGAAAACCTTGCCGAGAAAAGTCCTCATAAAAGTCTTTTATATTCATTAAAAGAAAATCACACAAAAATAACAATAAATAAATGCTCTAGGGAAGAGTATTTTGAAGTAATGATAGCATTTTACACTGCGACGATAAACCCGACGAACACAACAACGACCAAAGCCGCCTATAATATCTGGCGAGAAAAACACCCCTAAAACAAGCTAACCATTGATTCCAAGAAACTAGCCAGTATCAGGCAAAATATAATCAGGTAAAAAATACCTCAATTAGAACACGAAATCATCCGGGAAAACATCAAAGATAGATTAAACGTTAATATCGGGGGGGCTAAATGCCAACAACCCAGAGGAGACACATGCAGAGGAACAAATAGAAACCAGTTGTAATAATCCCTTTGAAGTAAACAAGCAAATAGAGGGAGATAATAACGAATATGAGAGAAACAGAAATGTCAAAAATATCAGATATAAATAGGAGAATGTAAAGGAAATGTCTTTCGAGGAAAGGCCAACAATTCCAAAACAAACAAAGAACTGTCAAATGACGAAAACCATCAATCTTGCTAAACAAGCAATTAGAATAGACGATATCTAAAGACGGCTGAACCTGGCATACATTAATTATCTTACATACGCGGCCTCGGCAACGATCGGAGAAAGAACAGGTGAAAAAGTAAAAACACAACGTAAACGAAGAAGAAAAAATTCCAGTCTTGAAAGAAAAAAATAGAAACCGAAGTAAATAAATTGTGAGGACAATTGTAAAGTAGACAAGGGCTCCAAAATGAAAAAAAAGAAATGATTGAAATGAAACCTTGACGTAAAGAATGACGTATCAAAAGTTAAAGAGAAGCTGAAACAACAAACTAGCCAATGTTAGATGTGACATCATCAGGAAAAAAGAATACCTGATATAGAAATCGAAAGTATCCGAGAAAAACATCAAAAATAGATTAAACGTTAACATCGGAGGGCTAAAAGCCAACAACCCAGAGGAGACACATGCAGAGGAACAAATAGAAACAAGTTGTACTAATCCCTTTGAAGTAAACAAGCAAATAGAGGAAGATAATGACGAATATGAGAGAAACAGAAATGTCAAAAATATCTAATATAAATAAATGGGAGAATGTAAAGGAAATATCTTTCGAGGAAACGCCGGCAATTCCAAAAGTAAGAAAGAGCAATCAAGTGTAGGAAACTATCAACCTCGCTAACCAAGCAATTAGAAAAAATAAGGGATGAAATGGAAAGACCGCTGAACCTGACAGAAATTAATCATCTTATATACGCAGTCTCAGCAACGATTGCAGAAACAGTAGGCGAAAAAGTCAAAACAATGTAAACGAAAAAGAAAAATGCCAGTTTGGAAAGTAGTAGTTTGGAAGTAGACAAGGGCTCCAGAATGAAAGAAAGAAAAGGAAGACAACTGAAACGAAGCCTCGACATAAAGAATAAGACCGACGTATTAAAAGTTAAAGAGAAGCTGAAAAAGCAAATTCAAACGAAGGCAAAGAGAATGAGGCGTTATGAAAAAAGAATCAGATTCTTCTGGAAAAAGAAGATCTTCAAAGAAGGTGCCATAGAACTATATAGAGAAATATGAAAAAATAAAATAGAGATAAATGACCCACTTAACATCGAGGAGTTCTGGTGGGAATGTGGAAAATGCACAATGAAAGAGCTAGATGGATCAAGCAACAACAGGAAACCAAAAACTGGAAAGCACCGGAAATAGACCGAAGAGCCAATTTGGGGATAAAAACCTATCTAGCACCCACCAAGACCTCGCACAGGAATACAATGATATAATCATAAACCCAGAAAAATGCCCCAAATGGCTCACGGGGAGAGTAACATACCTACTCCCAAAAACAAAAGAGACGCAGAACCCGAAAGACTATAGACCCATCACTTGCCTACCAACGATATACAAAATCCTCACATCTATCATAACCGAGAGGACATACAACTTCTTTGAGAAAAACAATTTACTCTTTAGCAGAACAAAATGTAAAATACGAAGTTACGAGGTGCAAAGACCAAATAATTATCAATAAAACATATTGGAAGAAGGAAAACAAAAAAAAAACTTATCGATAACATGTATCGACTACAGAAAGGTGGTTGACAGTGTATCATGCTCATGGAGGAAAAAGAGCCTAAAATATACAGGGTATACCTCATGTCAGTCAAATTCATAACGGACAGCATTAAAACCTGGAAGACTACACTAAACCTAAACCATGCAAATGCGTCATTAACATCGAGACCAATCAACATCAAAAACGGAATCTTCCAAGTAGATTCATTGTCACCACAACTCTTCTGCCTTGTATTAGCAGCATTCAGCTGGCTACTGAACAACAGTAGCTACAGATACAAGTCATAAAATAGCAAACTGAATTGTCTATTCTACATTGATGATCTTAAAACGTTTGCCAAGGATAATAACCAGCAGAAAAACCTACTCACCATTGTCGAAACCTTCAGCGAAGATATTAGAATGGAATTCGGAATCGACAAGTGTGCCAAAGCCAACTTCAAAGACGGTAAACTAACGAAATCTACGGATTTAGACCTTGATACCTACAACAAGATTAAGGAACTAGGCAAAGATGGTACATACAAATACTTAGGAATTAATGAAGGAGATGGAATACAACGTCCAATTATGAAGAAAAAGATCCGAAAAGAATATTATACGAGAGTGCGTTTGATGCTAGAAAGCAAACTAAATAAATAAAATGAAGGCTATCAACCTTAGCTATACCCATAGAAACATACAGTTTCAACATTATTAAATGGAATTTGAATGACATTAAAAGATTAGATGCTAAGACCAGAAAAAGTGCTCACCCCAATGAGGATGCACCACCTAAAATCAAATATTGATAGGCTGTACGTACCAAGAGCTTTAAGGAGGCCAAGGTTTAATCCAACTGGAACTAAGTCTAAAATTGCAACAATCTGATTGGAAATATACCCCACAAAAAATAATGACAGTCTCCTACAAATAGTAAAACACCAAGTCTACTAGTCTTCAAGAAACAGCTTAATATACCTGAAATCCTACCAACAAAAAACGAAGCGAATAATATCTACACCAAACGAGTAAAATAGAAAGCAAAGTAACTTGGCCAAATAAAATTACAACAAAACTGGGAGGACAATGCGTTGCATGACAAATACATAAAAAGCAAGAAAGAAGCAGATGTAGACAAGCAGAAAACACATCAGTGGCTGAGGAGCACCGGGTTTAAAGCTGAGACCTAATTATTGCTCAAGACCAAAGCCTCGCAACCAGATCCTATCACTGTCACATAATCAAAGATGGAAATAACCCAAAATGCATCTGAGGAAATATGATGAAACTGTCGACCATATTATCCCGGGATATTCGGAACTAGCATCAAAAATGAATATATCCAGAGACATAACAAGGTAGCGACATATGCGCGCTGGAAGATATCCAAGTAGCACAAAATCGAAACTACTGAGAGATTGTATGACCACTGACCAGACACAGTTACCCAAAATAACGATGTAACTATCCTCTGGGATATGTCAATTCAAACTGACAGGGAAATAAAAGCCAACAGACCTGATATTATCATAAAAGACAAAAATTTTATGAAGTGTGTGCTTATTGACATACTCTCTGACAGAAAAAAAACCATGAAAATTATCGAGAAATTATCTAAATACAAGGACCTTGAGATCAAGATTAACAAGATGTGGAGAATGAAGACTGAGACTGTACCAATAGTAATTGGAGCTCTGGGTGAGAAAGGGAATGGACAATCTTACTAACAGTGTCTCAGGTCACATTAAAATACAGGTTGCCCAGAAGATCGCCCTGCTAGGAACATCCCATATATTAGGTTGGTGCAAAAATAATGACGTAATAATGTCGTTTTTTGACGTATTTTTAACGTCAAAAAACGACGTTATTACGTCATTATTTTTGCACCAACCTAATACTAAGAAAAGTGATATCAATTAAATGACAATTCTCCTATAGGGCCTAATGACTATAGAGTGGACCCGCTTTTAAAGGATGAAAAGCAGAAAAATAATAATAATAATAATAATAATAATAATAATAAATTGTTATTAAAAACCACAAAAAAAAACGTGTCTCCTTATTTATATGGTAGTCCCTGCAGACTGCAATGTATCTTTGAAGATCTTCAAAAAGCTATCAAAATACAAGGACCTTGAAATAGAAATCTCGAAAATGTGGTACATGGGAACAATCTCTGTTGTAGCTGGAGCCCTAGGATTGGTTGGAAAAGATTCCATTAGATTAATTGAATGGATTCCTGGAAGCCCATGTCTCAAAGAGATGCAAAAAGTTTTTCTGACAAGTACAGCCCACACTTTACGAAGACTTTATCTATGTCATTTTTTTTTTTTTTTTTTTTTGTCAGTGGAAAGTGTCATGATGCCATTTCTAACCTTAGGTCCCTGGGCGGGACGCGGAAAGAAATGTGTGAACACCAGAAATCAAAGGAAATAAAAGTAATAATAATAATAATAATAGAAATCTCAAAATTGTGGCACACGAAGACATCAATAACTCCAGTTGTAGTTGGAGCCCTCGGATTGATGGGAAAAGATTCCAATAGAGTCATTGAGGGGATTCCTGATAGCCAATGCTTTAAAGAAATACAAAAAAATTGTATTCACAACTACAGTCCAACATCTTATGAGGGGCTTTATCTACGTAAAATATCGGTGATCTTTATTTTTTATTTGTTTTTTTTTTTTTTGTTTTTTCTCTCTAAATATGCTCAGTGGTTAATGTCATGGCACCATTTCTGACTTTATGTCTCTGATTGGGACCTGGAAAGTAATGAATATACAAGATAAATCAAAGGAAATAAAATTATAATAATAATAATAATAATAATAATAATAATAATAATAATAATAATAATAATAATTGGTGCTCATACACATTCCCAGTCCAATAATCACAAGTAGCTTTCTAAGCAAAAGCTTCTGCTTCCTCAGGAATGATAACCTCAACTATATCTGCGCAAGCAGTAACTGATATTGACTGGATGAAACAAACATTGGCGCACGGCCATAACAGGTTAATGTTGTTAGAGAGGCAAATCACTGCACCCCACACCAGGATGTCTAATGATTTAAGTGATTACTGATTGATTTACAGAAAGATAGATTTGGGCAAAGTTGAACTCTCAAGAAACTTCACAAGCAATCGCTCGGATAAACCCAGCAAGATCCAGCATTACTGCTGGCAATGTCCTACGAATGCGCCAAACGTCGGCGTTAAGAGCCTCGTTTCGAAACAAGTGATTAACAAGCCGCCGGAATCTAATTTGTAACCGAAGCAGATTTCTCAGACGATCAGCAGGACTTGTCTTCCTGTCCGGACGTTAGTGTTTCAATCTATTTGCAAGCTATCATAACAATTTAAGCGTTTAAATTTCATACATTGTTTTGGTGACAGGAGCCGTGTTGTCAGGTTTTGCACTGAAATAGCGTAACGTGTAACAGCGAAGTTTCCTTTATTGAAATTAATACTGACAGTCGTTTCGCACACATAGATAATATATATATATATATATACATATATATATATATATATATATATATATATATATATATATATATATATACATATATATATATATATATATACACACACACGTATATATATATATATATGTATGTATGTATATATTTATATACACACACGTATATATATATATATATATATATATATATATATATATATATATATGTATGTGTGTGTGTGTATGTATTAGGTTGGTGCAAAAATAATGACGTAATAATGTCGTTTTTTGACGTTAAAAATACGTCAAAAAACGACAGTATTACGTCATTATTTTTGCACCAACCTAATATATATATACACACCCGTATATTATTATATTATTATTATTTATTATTATTATTATTATTATCATTATTATTATTAATAATAATGATAATAATAATAAACAAATAAATACAAATGTTATCTGCCTTGCATAAGAAAAAATCTGGAATTTGTATTTGACCGTGCAAAAGATAATAAAACGAACAGTGAATAACACATTTTGAATTTACGGTACTACGTTTACACATCCACAGATAATTTAAACCATTGATCTCAGATGAGATTGAAAGAACTTGGGAAAATAAAAATTACTTGAAAGAATGTATATATATATATATATATATATATATATATATATATATATATACTGTAGTTCACTGCTACCAGCAAGCAGAAATATTTCTTCTCCTGATGATGGCCATGTTGGCCGAAACTAGTCGAGGAATCTAAAAAGATAATAATAATAAAACCGAAAGAATAATTATCTACAACTCAGTTTGTCTGAAGATTTAATTTTTTAATATTTTTTTATTGTTCAAAATAAATAAATAAATAAATATATATATATATATATATATATATATATATATATATATATATATATATATATATATATATATATATATATATGGTATAAATAAAATGACAATTGGAAAAAAGATCTTAGATTTTGCCAACGCGAAAGACGAAACGCGTCGGCAAAATCTAAGATCTTTTTTCAAATTTTATTTATACCAATCTGTCTTGTCCACAGAATTGATCTGGGAATTTATCTATCTATATCTATATCTATATCTATATATATATATATATATATATATATATATATATATATATATATATATATATATAATAATTCGTCGAGCCCAGAATAGGCCTCAGCAGAATGCAGTGGACGGCCGTTTCGTTCTATCTGCGACTCATCACCAGTCCGTATCCACAACCGAACCCAGACGTCTTTGATACAACGCAAACGTCATACCACGTGTACTACGGGCCTCGGTGACGAAGAAGACACACACTAGACTCAATATAGACATGACATTTATACTATCGACAAGTACGTTGCGTATTGAGGTTGCTTTTATAGGAAATGTAGTGTTAGTCGCCTTGACAGTCGAGTGGTGATTTATCCAGCATAATTATTTATAGTTTTGTATTAGTCAAAAATACATCTAAATTCATAAATAATTTTAGATCTGGTATAGTTTTGATTGTATCAACGAGGTGTTACTTCTGTAAATAATGATAATTAATTTCATATTTTAAAAATGTCCAACAGGTACTTTTTTTATAATGTATCTTTTTTTCTTTCTGTTAAGCAAATTCCTTCTGTTTGCAATTTTTGAGAAGCAGTAGAATGATAAAAAGTAATCCTTGAAAATAGTTAACAGTTTAGCCGAAAGCGCTCGGAACCGACAAGTTTTTAACAATTTTTAGGTTCATTAATTCCAGAAAAGAACACATTGGATTTAAACGAGACAAAAAAAAACCTCATCAAAAGTACTTCGTCAATTATATCCAACAAATCATCAATTGCCTCATCCACTGCAAGGAAAGTTGGCTCCCTGAGCCGCGCCAGGAAGTTTTTCTTCCCGGAGTCGATCCTCCAGATCTACAAATCAACAATTCGCCCTTGCATGGAGTATTACTGCCATATATGGTCTGGTACCCCTTCTGTTTGCCTCGGGGTTCTTGATAGGCTCCAGAGGCGGATATGCAATGTAATTGGCCCTGTCGTCTCGTCTACAGTCACTTTCTCACAGACGCGCCGTCGCCTCCCTCTGTCTGTTCTACAAATACTTTCATGGAAATTGCTCCGAGGAGCTGCATTCGCTGGTTCCCAGACGTCATGAGTTCCAGCGCCTTACGAGGCTGGCATCCCGCTCTCACCCATTCACTGTCGAAACTCCTAAATGTAGCCGTCTCTTCGACTCCAATAGCTTAATGTCTCGCACCTCTCGCCTGTGGAACTCACTTCCCTATTCCTGTTTCCCTGTGAGCTATAATCTCCAGCTATTCAAGTGTAATGTCAATCGACATCTCCAGTTGCTTTGATCTATCCACTACACTCATCCTTTCTTCTATGACTCCTATCTGATCTTGCTCTAAATTTTCTGTAAATTTTCCCGACTTGCTTGGGGTGAAATGCTTAAAATATATATATATATATATATATATATATATATATATATATATATATATATATATATATATATATATATATATATATATATATATATTGTGTGTATTTAGGCAGCATTTTTTCATCGATCCATGTTTCATTAAATAATATAGACAAGTTTTGTCGATTTATTTTAAGGAAATTCCTTTCATATCATCTGATAAGCTTAATAACATTATCATTAAAAGATGAAAGAAAATCACAATATTGATACATGTTTTTTAATCCTATCTAAGGTTTCAGCTTACATAAGCTATTATCAAAGATGACAATTACATTTCAATATATCAACCAATACACGGACGAAACAATAATGATAGTCTGTTGTTGTTGCATGAAAAATTTCAAAGCAACGACTAACTCGTGTATACGAGACGCGGAAGAGAAAATCACGTCTCTGCTCGTGACATCACACATGACCACGCGAGAGTGAAAACGAGAACTATTAATTATGGGAATCCGTTGGTATAAGCCAATGGCTTCTCTTATCAATTATAGGCATTTAAGAATATTTGTGGAAATCTCAATGTTTATTTTGTTCAGGTTAGGTTCTTATATATATATATATATATATATATATATATATATATATATATATATATATATATATATATATAATTATTTATTTAAAAATATGATTCCAACACGCTATATAAGAGTTCTCATGTTTTAAAACAAGAGCCGAAAACTTCAATATAATTATTTGAATTAAATTGAATTAAAGTAAGCTCTGTTCCATCTTCAAGCGAAATTTTTTTGGAATAAATTATTTCTGAAATTTACGTGTTTTATAGCATATTCATTATTGTAATCAAAATTTCCATGGTAACAGCCAGCGCGATTTTTCATATAGAAAGGGGCGCATAGTGTTAATAATTTGTATCAGTAAATAGTTACATTTCTAGGTGTCAAGTTAGGGTAAGGTTGGGGTGTCTAAATTTAAAACGGAAGATGATTTAGTCTAGTCTGGTTTACGTGTCTAGGGAGATTTATTTATTTTATTTTTTTCTAAAAGGGTTTTGTGTATATAAAAAAAACAAAACTGACGTAACATTTGTTTTTTAACGACTTCATAAAGGGTTATCTTTTTTGTAGGATATTTAAGCTATTTTTTAGGACCATGGATTTAAAAAAAAAATAATTCATAAGCTAATTATTCAAAGCAAAGATTTGATGATGTCGGGAAAAAAACCGTCAACTCATGTTTAATAGATTTTTATTATTTAGAAACTTAATAATGTGTAGTTTTTCATGTAGGCATAAAGGGCATGGGTCATCCCAAGTTTTACAAGTTCTAGTTTTGTTTATAATTTTCCATTTTACTTTTGTTGTTTTATTCATTTCCTTCAAATGCCAAAAATATTTAGATAAAGATGTCGGATTTTTTAAAATTTATATTGTTAAAAGAGCACTTATGCTGGCTCCACCTGGCTTTAAATTCATTCTTCGTAGACCCAATGTATATCATATTAGTATTAGGACTCTCAGTGGATGAGATAGTACATTGGTATACCACAGATTTGACGCAGCACTTATTTTCCAATGGGCAGTCTTCTGGGTTTCTACAATCACATTTAGGGTGTTCTTATTAAATTTTATTAAATTTTAAAGAACTCAGTTCTTTCCTATTTTCTATATATTTTCATATATATATATATATATATATATATATATATATATATATATATATATATATATAATTATTTATTTAAAAATATGATTCCAACACGCTACATAAGAGTTCTCATGTTTCAAAACAAGAGCCGAAAACTTCAATATAATTATTTGAATTAAATTGAATTAAATTACTAAGCTCTGTTCCATCTTCAAGCGAATTTTTTTGGGAATAACTTATTTCTGAAATTTACGCGTTTTATAAGGATATTCCTATTTTCAATATATTTTTCACACACACACACACACACACACACACACACATATATATATATATATATATATATATATATATATATATGTGTGTGTGTGTGTGTGTGCGTGTGTGTGTGTGTGTATGTGTGTGTGTAAAAATATATAGAAAATAGGAAAAATTTCGTGAGGTAAATAATCCAAAGTACTTTAGCATTTTTGTTATTATTTTTTTAAAATAGTGCTCGATGCAAAAGTAGGGCATAAATATAATTATTTATTTAAAAATATGATTCCAACGCTACATAAGAGTTCTCATGTTTCAAAACAGGAGCCGAAAACTTCAATATAATTATTTGAATTAAATTGAATTAAAGTGCTAACATGAAAAACTACACATTATTAAGTTTCTAAATAATAAAAATCTATTAAACAATAGACAGGAGTTAACGGTTTTTTGCCGACATCATCAAATTTTCGCATTGAATAATTAGCATAAAAACGAACAAACAATACAATAATTTTTAAATTCCATAGTCTAAATAAATAGTTTAAATGCCCTACAAAAAAAAATAAAAATAAAAATAAAATAAAGATAACCCTTTATGAAGACGTCAAAAAAACAAATGTTAGCGATTTACGACAGTTTTTATATACACAAAGCCCTTTCAGAAAAAATAAAAAATAAAATAAAAAAATAAATAAATCTCCATAGACACTTAACCAGACTAGACGATGTCATCTTCCGCTTTAAATTTAGACACCCCAACCTTGCCCTGACTTGACCTCTTTGAATGTAACTGAGATATTGATACAAATTATTAGCCCTTACGCCCCCCCCTTTTTTAAAATAATTGCTATAGCCGTTACCATAGTAATTTTAATTTTAATAATGAATATGCTTATAAAACGCGTAAATTTCAGGAATAAGTTATTCCCAAAAAAAAAAAATCGCTTGAAAATGGAACAGAGCTTAGCACTTTAATTCAATTTAATTTAAATAATTATATTGAAGTGTTCGGCTCTTGTTTTGAAACATGAGAACTCTTATGTAGCGTTAGAATGATATTTTAAATAAATAATTATATATATATATATATATATATATATATATATATATATATATATATATATATAAATATAAAGAGAGAGAGAAAGACAGATGGATAGATAGATATTAGGTTGGTGCAAAAATAATGACGTAATAATGTCGTTTTTGACGTTAAAAAATACGTCAAAAAACGACATTATTACGTCATTATTTTTGCACCAACCTAATAGATATAGATATGTTTAATTAATGCCGACAGACAAAGTATTAGGATTAAGCTTTTTATTTAATTTTTCTTGTGTTCGGGTAAGAGCTTTCCTTTTTGGACACAGAGTGTGTAGAAACTGTCCAAATGTTCTATAGTTCCGGGCGCGTTCGGCTATACTTTTAGGCGAACGCGCTCGATTTGCCTACACGAAAAAGTAGCAATAATATCCCGCACCCCGCAAAAGGATTTACTAAACAAGAAATCAGAGATAAATGTAGGCATGAGAACAAGTACCTATTATCCGAATTCATACCAAACGGATAAAAAAGACAAACCACCAACAATCACAATTTAATTTCAAGATACCATCAAAATAACTGCATGTATCGTTATCATCATTGCACCACCATTAATAATCACTTCTACCACTTTACAATAACTATTATCTAATAATATTATTATTACTACCAACACCCAACACTATTTACTACCACATCACATCTACTATTAACATATAAATCCACTATAATTATTAACGTAAATTACCCCCCCAGCATATTTAATACCACCAAATAAAAACCAATAAGATCAGAGATAATTTCCAAATGTAGACATGAGAATAAATACTTATTACCAGGATTTATACCAAAATAAATAAATATAGAAAATAAAATAAAATAAAACACCAACAATCACTCTTTAGTTCAAACTAGCCCCACAATAATTACATTTATTATTTTTTTATTATTCTCCCACCACCATTACTAATCACTGATACCAATTTACAATAACTATTAGCCACTTATATTATCATTGTCACCAACCAAACCGGCTATAATTATTAACGTAAACTATCCCCACCCCCAGCATATTTAATACCACCATAAAAATAACCAATAAGGATTACAAACTTAAATTTCTACCAGTCACATATACAGTCATCAAAAAAATAAAAAACAAGCAAATAAACAGCTTTAAAATAAAACAATTTTTTTTTAAATAAAAATTATAGCAATCTTCAACTATCATAATTTTATACAGAATACCCATTATCAGGATTTATATCAAAATAAATTAATACATATAACAAAATAAAATAAAACACCAACAACCACTTTTTAGTTCAAGCTACCACCACTATAACTACATTTATGGTTTTATCATTCTCCCACCACCATTACTAATCACTACTACCAATTTACAATAACTATTAGCTACTTGTATTATCATTGTCTCCAATCCCTTACGACATTACTATCACATCACATCTATTATTATGATATGAACCCGCTATAATTATTAACGTAAACTAACTCCCTGCCCCAATAACCAATAAGGATTACAAACTGCAATTTCTATCAGTTACATATACACAGTCATCAAAAACAAGCAAATAACCAGCTTTAAAATAATAACAAATAAACCCTTTTATTTTAAATTAAAAATAAAAATAATAATAATTTTTATCTATCATAATTTTACACAGACCCCACCACACGTATATACATACATACGAGGAAATATTATTCAGTAAAAAAAATAAAAAAATGTTCTGAATGCTGACATGTATACATTCACGAGACATTCACGAGAAATTTTCGCCACACTTCCAATCTTTAAATTTCAACATACAAATGCGTATGTATAGATACAACACCACCCGTATACATACATATGTCATATCCGAAACTGCCCACATATGTTTATATATGTATGAGTCCCGACGGACAGGCAAGTGTGTATGTATGTCTGCGTACCTCATCTGATGTACGTACATGCATCTATGTTTGCGTTAGTACGTTGACATCACGACGACGATTCCCCCCCCCACTCCCATAATAACACCAATACACGCAATCTACATTCAGTCAGTTTGTCTGACGATCGCAAAAGCGTGAAACCCAGGGTCACAAACTCACATCAGTCCAACCAAATATGTTTTAGCTCTATCTTTGATATTGAGTGCTTTCTAATAAGTACCGCGCATATAATATATAAATAATTATATATACACACTTTTCTCACATATATATATTTTCCAGTATATATATATATATATCTGTGTGTGTGTTGTGCGCACGCGCGCTGGTGTGTGTGAATGGAATACGTGAAAACCAATTGAATGACAAAAAATTGATTTTAGTGTGAAGTTCTCGGTATTATTCGGGTGGTGCAAAAATAATGACGTAATAATGTCGTTTTTTGACGTTAAAAAATACGTCAAAAAACGACATTATTACGTCATTATTTTTGCACCAACCTAATATTTCTGATCATTTTTTAAGCAAAAATATAAATTCAAATGATCACGTAAAATAGCAATACGTTAACACTTGTAAATATGTTGTTGAGTGGGTCAAGAAATAGTTGGTTAACTTTAACGCTTCAAAAACAAAACTGCTCTCTATTATTACCCACCACAGTGAATCAATCCTCCCTGCCTCCCATTAGAATGTCCGATGCTCAACTCCACGAGAGCACCACTTTGCGACTGCTTGGTTTCACACTGTCCGCTGACCTGAGATGGAACAAATACATTGAATCAATAGCTTTATCTACCGCAAGGAAAGCTGTGTCGTGCCAGAAAGTTTTTCTCGCCCGAGTCCATCCTTCAAATCTAAAATCAACCATTCGCCCTTGCATGGAATATTGCTGTCATATATGGTTGGGACCCGCCCCTTTTCGTCTTTTCGAGTCCTCGACAAAATCCAGAGATGGATATGCAATGTGGTTTGCCGTAATCTGGCATCTCGTTTACAGTCGATCTCTCACAGACGTACTATCGCTTCCCTCTGTCTTTTCTACAAATACCTTCATGGTAACCTCCGACGAGCTATTTTCGCTAGTTCCCAAACTGCATGGATTTAAACGTGCTACTGGTTTGCATCTCAGCCCCACTGTTTCACTGTCGCAGTTGTTAAATGTAGCCATCTCTTCTACTCCAATAGCTTCATATCTCGCCCTTCCCGTCTGTGAAACTCACTTCCTCTTACTTGTTTCCCTGACTTCAATATTCAAATGTTATGTCAATCGACATCTTCTGATGCTTTAATCTAATTCCCTGTTCTTGCCTTTATCCTATATTCAATGACGCCTCTTTACTCTTGCTCCCAATCTCTGTAACCCCTTGCGTGCCAGTGGCACTCTCACCTTGCTTGGGGTGATGTGCTTAAGAAAAATATATGTAAATGTATATCTGGGCAGCAACCATTCTTTTAAACATCTTCCGTAAATATCTGTCTATATTTCTGAGATGAGGTATTATGTACACTAGTTACATTATTCAGACTATTGTCCTTGTCTTTGTCGCCATATTTATTAGACCGTTTCGGCCGTTGTACACTCCGGCCGTCTTCAAGTGGTTGGAAAAACATGCAATGATAACAGCAAAAATTGCAATATGAGCTCTGTTAAAAAATGGTTGCTGAAGACATTAGGCTTATATTACCCAGAAATTCATACACAGTGGATAAAGGTGTTGGTTAGATCCAGTGACAGGACCCAAAGTGTGTGAGTTCAATACCCGGTTAAGGCAGTGGAGAAATTGGAGAGGGGAATTAACAGGAGATAACTGACAACAGACATCCATTAAACATGGCACGTGGAACAAGAACAGTCTACCCCAGTGAGTGAAATAAAGGGTTCAGTTCGACATTCCAACCACCTGAAGAAGGCTGGAGCGTACAACGGCCGAAACGTTGTAATCGATATGGAGACAAAGATGAAGAGAATAGTCCAAATAATGTAAATAGTGTATCTTCCGTTAAATATGACAGACAAGGAAAATTTAATTTTTGATTTAGTTTTTTTACTCTTTTCCGTTTATTGGAATTGAGTACAAAAATTGTCCATAATGTCCTAAGTTTTTTTTTCCCCTTCTTTAGCCATTTTTCTATATTTAACGGAAGAGAAAGAGACAGTATTGTGTATATGTGTTTGTGTATGTGTGTGTCTCTGTGTGTGCGTGTCTGTGAAAACCGGAGTCAACTTGATGGTTGATGTAACAACATATATTTATAGGGACCAAACATATAACAATATATGTTTATAGAAACTAAACATATAACAACATGAGCGTAGATTAATATTTGGATAATATTCAATGGAGGCACTCTCGAGGATTTTCCTTCTGAGTGAAATTTTTTTATGAGGGCAAAAAAGACCCTCATAAATATCAATTTAATAAATGCACTAATCATGCAGAGTAGTAAGTTCAACCGCAATTTTGATTCACTCAAACGGAAAATCCTCGAATGCGCCACCATTGGATATAACAACATATATTTATAGGGACCAAACATTATAGGGACAAAACATAAAATGGATTCCGAATGTTGATTCCCTGGGTAGGCCAGTCATTCGTTCTTGCAAAATAAATGCATCGCCTTTTTCACCGTCTAATCTCTTGGCAAAGAAAACTAAGCTTGATAAGTATCCCCAAAGATAAGTATTATCGTAGAGTAAGATAATTCCTTAGATTATTTTGTCGTGTGGCCTTCTATCAGGTAATATTTTTGTTTTGTCAAAAATCTGTTTCTGTTAATATTTTTTTCTCAAAAATGTATAGCTGGTAATAGTTTTCTTTTAAAAAATGTATTTCTGGTAATAATTTTGTATTTTTTGGTATTAAAACCTATATTTACACTTTTATAATGCCTTTTACCTCAGTTTCTGGGTTAACTTTTTGCCCATAGCTGGGTCCCTAACAGATGCTACCACCCCGGGTCAGGGTGGACCTGGGAACACCAGCAATTAGGATGTGCTTCCACGCCTCTCAAAACCTCCTGATCAGAGCCCTTGCTGTTGGACGTAGTTTATCGTCTTACCCAGCATGCGGATTTATTTTATCGTCATACCCAGGACTGCTAATCTTAGTAAATATTTAAATGGAAAAAGATGGTTAAAAACGAGACTATAATATGTGTAAAGTATTTGTTATTCGTTCAGAGTTCCTGATTTTGCAATCCTGTGCATAACAAATCTCACCTGACCAAAGAAAGCTCTCTCTCTCTCTCTCTCTCTCTCTCTCTCTCTCTCTCTCCTTCCTTTCTTTCTCTTTTTCTCCATTTGACTAATGAGGGTAGCTTTCTCAAAACAATCTATTTAGATTGATAAACAAATAAGTGATCTCATGGTGCAATGGAATCGAAAAAAGATGCCTTCTCAAAGCTAAGCAAAGAAAATAATGTTGAATTGCTTTATAATATCTACTTTTCCATATAACGGTGAATATGAGACAATTTCCACACAGATAGAAATTGACATGAAGCGACAGCGTAGTTCTACAGAAGGATGCTAAGAATACAATGGACTTGAAATGCAAACAAAGTGGAACCTTTAAGCAAATCGGAATGGAAGATATATATTCGATCAGAAATGTTTGGATACATAATGAAAAAAGAGGGCTTGGAAAAATTAACACTCACAGGACATACTGAGAGAAATAGAGAAACAGTGAAGAACATAGGGAATAAGTATGTGGAAACATATGGCACAGTAAAATCTGGAAGTCATTGTAAGAGAATAAACCTTGCTTAATCCTATAAAGTAAAAGAAGCTGTGGAGAGCCATGATTACAATCTGGAAGTGATGGTAAGGGGATAAAAGTTGTTTAGTCCTAAAAAGAAAAGAAAGCTGTGGAAAGACATGAATAGAACCTGAAAGTGATGGTAAGGAGATAAAAGTCGCCTAGTCCTACAAAAAACAGGAAGCTATGGAGGGCCATGATTAAAATCTGGAAGTGATGGTAAGGAGATAAAAGTCGCCTAGTCCTACAAAGAACAGGAAGCTATGGAGGGCCATGATTAAAATCTGGAAGTGATGGTAAGGAGATAAAAGTTTCTTTCTCCTACAGCGGACATGAAGATGTGGAGGGCCATGATTAGAATCTGGAAGTTATGGTAAGGGAATAAACTTTGCTTACTCCATCAAAAGACAGGAAGATGCAGAAGGTCATGATGAGAATCTGGAAGTGATCGTGAGGAGATAAACGTCGCTTAGTCCTACAAAGAAGACAAAGATGGGGAGAGCCATAATTAAAATCTGGAAGTGATGGTAAGGAGATAAAAGTCGCCTAGTCCTACAAAAAACAGGAAGCTATGGAAGGCCATAATTAAAATCTGGAAGTGATGGTAAGGAGATAAAAGTCGCCTAGTCCTACAAAGAACAGGAAGCTATGGAGGGCCATGATTAAAATCTGGAAGTGATGGTAAGGAGATAAAAGTTTCTTTCTCCTACAGCGGACATGAAGATGTGGAGGGCCATGATTAGAATCTGGAAGTTATGGTAAGGGAATAAACTTTGCTTACTCCATCAAAAGACAGGAAGATGCGGAAGGTCATGATGAGAATCTGGAAGTGATCGTGAGGAGATAAACGTCGCTTAGTCCTACAAAGAAGACAAAGATGGGGAGAGCCATGATTAAAATCTGGAAGTGATGGCAAGGGTATAAAAGTTGCTTTCTCCTACAAAGAACATGAAGCTGTGGAGGGCCATGATTGGAATCTGGTAGTTATGGTAAGAGGATAAAACTTGCTTAGTCCTACAAAAGAGAGGAAGCTGTAGAGGACCATGATCAGAATCTAGAAGTTATTGTAAAGGGATAAACGTTGTTTAGTCCTAGAAAGGACAGGAAGCTGTGGAGGAGAATTATCAGAATCTGGAAGTGATGGTAAGGGGATAAACGTTGTTTAGCTCTACAAATGACAGGAGGTTGTGGAGGTCCATAATTACCCACGTCTAGAAGGAAAACGACATATAAAAGAAGAATAAATATATACATTCAGTTTATTTATTTCTAGGAGTGAATAAATATTTAAGCCCAAGAAACACAGATCAATCATGAGATGAAAGTTGAAATATAAGGATAGAATTAAATTAATGTAACCTACCTCTGAGGAAGTCCAAAAATCCGACTGAAACAATATTAATTACAATGATGCTACGAGTTTAAGTAGCTGTTAGGTCGGCTGGCGAGGAACTTCTAATAGCTGTGCGAACCGCTAAATCGATTATTTGAAATAAATTTGATCAGGGAAGGTTTGCCGTGAAGATAAAAAATTTCCAATAGCTTTCTTTTTTTTTCTCGTGACCAAATTGCAAGTATTCATGAATTTAAGAGAATGTCTTTCTGCCTTTTTGAATGTTGAGAAACAAGACAAGGTAGAAAAATAAAATAAAATAAAAGTTGGATTTTAGTCAAAATTTAATAACAATATCAGAAACAATTTTTAAAATAGATTCTGCTGTCCATAATGAGAAGAAAAACAAAGGCGATAAATGATTTGAAAAATAAAATTTAAAAACCTCTCTTCTAAAAAAAACTGAAAGTCGAAACAAAAGAATTTTTTCAACCCAAATAAATATTTGACTTCCAATCTACAATTTGGGCGCTTCTTTCCGAGTATAACTGTTAACTGTGGCGGCTAGACATTCCTGTTGCAGACGACTGCTCAGGCACATTTGTTTTTGTACAAAACTCACAGACCGTTACATTGATTTATACCGCAACTATTCTGAGAGGACTTTCATCCAAATTTCTGGGGGTAAGCGTATCACCCGGCGTTATCAACAGTTTGAACTAGCCCAGTACATTCAAATCTGTCACGATGACTCGTGAAATTGTTTTAGAGTAAGCATCAACAAACAGTTACGACTACCTAAATTCACTCACAAGGCTTGGATCAACCCGTGGTATGGTTTTTCAGGCACTTTACCAAGGTTTCGCACGCTAGTATTGTCACCCCAGGCTGATGTCATCAAGAAGTCAGTGTCCTCGACAAAACTCTTATTAACACTGTTAACTGGCAGAGGCCAGATACCAAATGTGACTTCAAACACCAACTTTATAATCGTCAACTTACACAATAAATTTAGTTATCAGTTGATTTATAGCATCAAATGAAATCTTAACATTGTTTTCTCACTTAAATTAATAATTGCGAATAAAACAGTCGATGGTTTCTCGCAAACAAAAATGTATCAGAAGATGCTAAACACGATATAACTCATAGGCGGCACAAGATAACTCTTTAAGCGGCACGAGATATTAGGTTGGTGCAAAAATAATGACGTAATAATGTCGTTTTTTGACGTTAAAAAATACGTCAAAAAACGACATTATTATGTCATTATTTTTGCACCAACCTAATAACTCGTAGGTGACGCGATATAACTTGCAGGCGGCACGAGATAATTCTTAGGCGTCAAGAAATAATTCGTAGCCGACACAAAATAACTCGTAGGCACGAGATAACTCGTAGGCGGTACAAGATAATTCTTAGGCGGCACGAGATAACTCGTAGGCGGTACAAGATAATTTTTAGGCTGTACGAGATTACTCCTAGTCGGCACGAGATAATTCTAGCCGGTTTCAATCGTGCATTCAGTCATCTTCAGGCATGGAAATTATTTTGTTTTTGTTAAAATTCATGTAGCATCCGTATTAAAGAAAGACCTTATACAGTTTATATTTTTTTAAAACAAGGATCATAACAGTCATGGAGTGATTTGTAGGTTCATGCAACTTTAAAATTTTGTAACCGAAGGGTTTCGCCATTTTATATCATTAACTTTGCTAATCTACATTTTATATGAATGATTCACTGTAATATAAATTGAACTGCACCACATATTTGATATATATATATATATATATATATATATATATATATATATATATATATATATATATATATATATAATTATTTATTCGAAAATTATAACATAAATATGTTATATAATCACTACAAAAATAGCCATTTTGTTTCAATACTTGTTTCAATACTTCTGGTGTCTTATCAAGTGATGATGTTGAATGTAGAATTAAGGGTTTTAAAAGGTTCAAATTAATCAAACACCCCTCGGTAATGGAAACGCTGTTACATAAGCTGGAATGGCGAATCAAAATACAAGTATATGAGAATTCAAAAAAATTGACAAAAAATAAGGTTATAATAATTATTTAATGCTTTAATGGGGTTAGACTGAAATGGAATTTATTCTAACTAATAAATATTAAATTTGTACGATAAAATTTGAAATTACAAATTAAAAATAACCCATTTTAAAATTTAAATTTAATCTCTATTAAGTTTAAAATTATAAAATTACTGAGGAAAAAAGAAAAAACATGTTATTCTATTTATTTTGTTTTTACTGAAATTAAGTTGGAATCAACGTTAAGATCAAATGTTGCTCTGAACTTCATGACAACATGGATACATTTGAAGCAAAAACAAAGGCAGGAGAGGCTGAAATCTTACAAACGACAATACATACGCAATCAGATCATAATACATAAACACGCAGACGTATTTAGATATATACACGCACAATATATATATATATATATATATATATATATATATATATATATATATATATATATATATATATATATATATAATGCTATGTCAGAAATGTGATAAAATTTATATTGGTGAAACAGCGAAGTTATAAAAAAAACTTCTGTGAACACTAAGGAGATATAAAAATAAGGTTTATTATATTAAATTCTTTATATTCCCATGTACAATACATAAGCGATTTCTCGATTTTAGAAACGATAAAATGGTTCAATTTATTCATCCTAAATCATCTCCATGAATTAATGAATCACCTATATCACAATTCATTTGATCAATCAAAAAGTAGGCTTATATATCATACCACCATTTTCTGATGGATCCTTGGTTTTTGCCAAAGGCATTAATTAAAATTAAAGCAAAAGACTAGGGCGGGTTTTGAACTCGTCTCACCGAGTCTATTTACCGAGCTGATTATTGTTGCACCACCCGCACATACATGTACTGTTATTTTTTTTCCCAGTCTTTATTTATTCATTTGGGCTAAATTTGTTTTGAAGAATTCAACATATCGTAACCCAATTGTACTCCAAACCTTCTGCAAAGAAAAATATTATTCTTACTTTCAATATTTTTCGCTCTCTTTAGGTGAATCTCTTTGACTTAATTTCCATTTCAACTGTCCTAGTCTTTTAAAAATCTGTCGACTGAATGATTTGATTTTATTCAATATCGATTCATAGCATCGATTAGTGATCAATATCTGATCGTTGGAATGAACGTATATATATATATATATATATATATATATATATATATATATATATATATATTGTACAGCACGTCTTTTATCTTTCTACAAGAAGGAAGATATGAACTTTATACGACGGAAATAATATTAATATTTTTCTGTCCACGTAGACATTTGCAATATTTCTGTCGAAAAAACGTATTTCTCAAGTTCTTTTTAATCTTTCAAGAATACCATTTTCGGATTGAGATTTTGATGGTTTGTACGGATCTTGGAAACGGGACAAAAAGAAAGGAAATAAAATTTTAAAAACAGAATGTTAAGAAAGAACTTTAAATAAGGAAAGAGATAAGTCATGAATTAAAGAGAGGTGGTGATAAAAGAGAGGAGAGAAAGATAAGAAAACGAAAGGGGGAAACTGAGAGAAGGGAAGGGGGGAAAAAAAGAAAAGAAAAAGACAAAGACTGGGATGAGGGAAGTAGAAAACTGAATAAAAAAGACGAACAAAGAGAAACAAAAATGAAGCGAAACGTTACGAAAACGAAACGAAACGGAATTAAACGAAAAGAAACGAAACGACACGGAAATAAACGAAACGGTACGAAAAGAAACGAAATGATACGAAAAGAAACGAAAAGGTCAAGAAAAGTGAATTCATGCAAGAAAAGAAAACATAGCAGAAGAAGAAGAAGAAATGATCTAATGAATGACAAAAATGATTAAAAAATCCTTAACAATAAATATTCTGTAATATTTTGATCATTGAAATACGCACAGACCGGATGCTTTATCATTTTAAAGACCCCATAAACTGCGTTACAGTACACCCTATACTTCATGACCTGTAGACTGCGATACAATACTGCGTTACAATATTGTGGAATCTTCCACATTAGCCTTCCACCACTTTCGGAAAAGATGTATTCTCTCCCTAAAAAAAAGCCTTAGCCAATCACCATTTCGTTTCAGTAAATTCAATCTTCTGTTGGTTAAGAAATACTAAACTGTAGCAAAGTCGAAACAGATCCTTTTTCCTGCCGAAAGCCGATTTTTAGACATCAAAGTCTATATAAACAACCGCATGACTCAATTCAAGCCAGTCAGTCATCAAGTTTCGTGAGATGCTACCAAATTCCACGTGTGTCAATTCACTGACTCAACATCACTTCAAAATTCTCAACAAACTCAACACAGCACTCAATCGACCATTGTCCGCGTGGTAATCAAATTACAATTGACTTAAAAAGTGAACGTTTTCACTACACAAATAGTAATTGTACAATTCATCAATTTAGCCAAACAGTTAAAGGCAAACAACTCTTCACAACTTAAATTCTAACTAACAAGTAACACACACACTAATATTTGAACGAACACATTTGAGATTTTTCTTGCAGAAAGCAAATTATTTTAATTTCACTAACAAATCAATGTCATTAACTTTTATTGACCAAATTTCTGCATGAACATTCTTCATAACCTTGTCTCAGTTGCCACAATCAACAAACATTCTGTTATCCTTGCATGTATATCTATTGTATATATATATATATAAAAGTCTCTTTATTGTTGGAGCTCTAACCATTGTGTTTTTAGTAATTTCTTGCAATACAAATTGACCTTATATTCTTTATTTGATCTACATCTTGTGGGATAATGCATTATAAGCACACATAATCTTTGCTTTACATAAATTACTTTATGATACATTTTTACTCAGCTACAACACAACAATTTCATAAGCGAACACAGTTTATGTGTCATACATGATACACACCTAGGCGATGATGTATCGAAAGATACATGACTGACAAGGCAGCTTTTGCCCGCAGTAGGTTGCCATTTCTTTTTGCAGTAGACCAGTTGCCATCCAAAGCTATAGAATCCGGTCTATCCTGCTATTTACCCATATCTTGGTAGTTGAAGAAGAAGAAGAGGATTCATGCCTTTCCCAAATGTAAACTCGGCTCGTCATCCATTACTCCACCGTGCCTCCTCCTGAATAATAAAAACACTTCACACGAAACATTCAACAGTAGTAACAACAACAAAAATTAATACCACATTTCGAAGAGATACTGATTTTCCTCATTAGATTAAAGAAAATGCTAGGTAATAATTATTATCAATATCAAAAGAGCCGTTAAAGTTACTAATCTTGAAAAGTTTAATTTTCTGAAAAACATTTTCATGGAAAACATTTTAGGATTTTTAAACGATTGTAACTGAAATCTGTCTATATTTCTGAGATGAGGTATTATGTAGACTATTTACATAGTTCGACATTCCAACCACCTGAAGAAGGCCGGTGCGTACAACGGCCGAAACGTTGTAATAAATATGGCGACAAATATTACGACAATGGTCTGAATAATGTAAATAGTGTATATAATACCGCATCTCAGAAATATAGACAGATACTGAAGGTCCGAAACGTTGTAATAAATATGGCGACAAAGATGAGGAGCATAGTCCGAATAATGTAAATAGTGTATATAATACCTCATCTCAGAAATATAGACCGATACTGAAAGGCCGAAACGTTGTAATAAATACGGTAACAAAGATGAGGACAATAGTCCGAATAATGTAAATAATGTACATAATACCTCATCTCAGAAATATAGACCGATACTGAAAGGCCGAAACGTTGTAATAAATATGGTAACAAAGATGAGGACAATAGTCCGAATAATGTAAATAATGTACATAATACCTCATCTCAGAAATATAGACAGATACTGAAAGGCCGAAACTTTGTAATAAATATGGCAACTAAGATGAGGACAATAGTCCGAATAATGTAAATGGTGTACATAATACCTCATCTCAGGAATACAGACAGATGCTGAAAGGCCGAAACGTTGTAATAAGTATGGCAACAAAGATGAGGACAATATTTTGAATAATGTAAATAGTGTACATAATACGTCATCTCAGAAATCTCGGCAGATACTGAAAGACTGAAACGTTGTAATACATATGGTGACAAAGATGAGGACAACAGTTCGAATAATGTAAATAATATAATACTAGTTGTTCTGTCACTAAATGCCGAATGTTTCTTGTATGGAATACGGTTTTGAATATTTATCAGACTTACCATTAGGCCAAATTGTAGAAACAGAAGAAGATTGTGATGCGCATATTTCCAAGTACGCGAGATTCATACCTGCATTAGAATAATTTCTTTTTTGTAACCCGGGCTTGAACGCCCATTCAATAAGGTCAAGAACTATATCGATTCATAGATATGAGGGCTCTAGCAAAAACTAACAAAAAGTCAGCACCTGTCATCATTTTATCAGAGAAAGTAAAAACTTGCACAAAATAAAATTGGCGTTCGTTCTCGTAATCTTCGGATTATTGGGAACTAATCCAAAGAGATTTCTAAAGAGATCAGAATTGTTAGATATTGGAGGGATAATTCATACGGCAAGGATAATACTCAGGACAAGGATTCTGACATGAAACAGAAGGAACTGTCATTATTACTCATTATCGATTGTTCAATATATCTCCACGAAATAATTTCAATAACGCTGTGTTTTGAATAGTTTCAATTTATATAGTTATATTGTAAAGCCCTTTAGAACTATTCATGGTACTCCTATAATTATGGGTAGTAGTATCACATAAACTACATCCGCGTCTTGGGTAAGACGATAAACTACATCCGTCGTCCTGAGTAAGACGATAAACTACATCCGTCGTCCTGGGTAAGACGATAAACTACTTTAATTAAAAAAATAAAAAATAAAAAGCCAACACTTAACAATATTAACTACGAACAAGGCCACAATGCGCTAACCGTGTTCGGAAAATAAAACATGTCTATAACACTAAAAACATACACATAACACACGCTCAATTAAAATGAAAAAATAAAAGCATCCTTGATAATGGCGGTTCTACACACTCTGTGTCCAATAAGTAAAGCGCTTGTTCAAACACAAGAAAAATTAAATAAAAAGCTTAATCGTAGTACATTGCCTGTCGTTTTAAATGAAACAAGCATAAGTGAAGGATTGCTGCCTAAATACACTATATATATATATATATATATATATATATATATATATATAGAGAGAGAGAGAGAGAGAGAGAATTTAGGCAGCAATCCTTCATTCATGCATGCTTCATTTATAATGACAGACAATGTACTAAGATGTAGCTTTTTAATTAATTTTTCTTGTGTTCGAACAATTGCTTTCAGGATATACCGGGGACTTGCTTCTGCAATTACTTGGAGATTCGTCTCTGTCTGTGATGGTCGAACTCTCTGCCGACACCGCTTTTTTACGAGGTCTACGGGGAATTTTTGCCCGAGCCGAACGGGCTCAGTTTTGACCCCGCATTGAAAACGGCCCTGTGCCACATACTGCCTATTGTGGAGGTAAGGTAAATAAGCTTGCTACGGCAATTAGTTGGAGATTCATCTCCGGCTGTGATGGTCGAACTCTCTGCCTTCGAGCAGAGAGGAACATAGACGAGACTATGTCGAAGGGCAGAGCCTCGTCTGGGATGTTAGACAGCTACCCGACCCCGTGGATACGGGGTCTACGAGGAATTTTTACCCGAACCACACGGTCTCGGGGTTAACCCCGCATTAAAAACGGGTCTTGCGCCTCATCCTGCCTATTGTGGAGATAAAGTAAATTACCTTCCTTCGGGAATTTTGATCCTGCCAACCGATTCTCTGTCTTTCAGTAGTGTATTCTCTTTTGCAATAAACCTCTCTTTGTTTCATCTATGCCTGTCTTGCTGTTAATTTCACTCTAGTATCACCTTTGTCTGTTTGTAATCTCTTCCAAGGATGCAATATATATATATATATACTCGACTCTCCCGTCGAATTCGACGTATGAGGGTCAAGCAGATCAGTTCCTAGGAAACTGACAGCCCGACACCAGCACATGGGATTTGATTATAGTGATGAAGGTTTCGTACATGACGATCCACACTGTTTGAAGGGCTGAATACAGAGACCTGGTGTAGTTTTTGAATTCAAAGTTGTCCTTCTCCTAGACCAGATGCCTGCCAAGGCTATAGAACCCAGTCTGTCCTGCTATTTACCCATAGCTGGAAGGAGAAGAAGAGGATTCACACCTTTAGCACGTAAGTGAATATAGTGGATTCGACTGAAATTTGAACTCGGCTTTCCGATTCCTCAATCCAAGCCGCTATCCATTACTCCACCGTACCTCCTCGAATATATATATATATATATATATATATATATATATGCATATGTGTGTGTGTGTGTGTGTGTGTAGTGTTTTAAAAATGGCAGAGCACATTCCTTTTCTTTATAAGAAACTTTGTTCGTTCAAAACTTCTTCAGAAAGATTCGTTAGAAAAAATAAAAGGGAGATAACTGATACATCCGAAAGGGGCATGGCACGTGAAATTAGAACAATCTACCCCGGTGGACGAAGTAAATGGTTCGAATTCGAAATTCCAGTCACCTGAAGAAGGACAGAGAATACAACGGCCGAAACTTTGTGAATATGGCAATGAAGATGCAAGACAAAAGTCCTAATAATGTAAATAAAGCAAGTAATTATAGTCCCTCATCTCATAGATACAGACATTTATTTATTTCTATCTCTATTTTATGGCTTCGGGTTCTGAGATCGCTTCCCGTGGCCTGTTACTACTCCACCCAGAGGATTCAATTTTGAACCTCTTTGGATTTGATGTTCCCAATAGCTAGCTGAAACCTTGAAATGTCTCTTTTGCAGACAACCACGCATTTTATATTTTACAGTCAATGGAATCAGTTTCTAGTTTCTTTAAAACTTCCGACTTACGGCCATATCACGCAGGAATACCGGTTTCCGTCGTAATTAAGTAATTTTAAGCCAATCAGGTTCATTATATTCCCTTACATGCAAATAACCTTGGGAAAGGTATTAATCCACCTTTTCTCTCCACCACTCCCTAAAAAATTATACGTTAAATATTATGACTTGTATCAGCAAAATCATTATTATCTAAAATAGATACCAACATGAGATCGCTGGAAAATGAACATAGCAGGATAATAACGGCCTCAAACTTGACGAAAACAAAATTGTATCGCCTAAATATTTACGTTTTTCTTAAGTGAAAAGAACAAAGTAATTTTCAATTATTTCTCAAAATGTTTCTGTCTTTATTAGAGCGTTCTAACTTTTGATTGAAAAACCTTGTTTCTCTTCATCAACGAAAGTTCTACTAAATAACATGGCAGATTTTTTGTGCATTTTTTTTTTTTTTTAATGGCAGTCATTCATTTTGAAAATCTTGCGAAAATAAATATAATTGTAGGATTTTAATGAAACTTTCAGAAACTATTCATAAATGATGAAAAAATTATAAATATATATATATTTTTTTTAAGTCGTAATTTTTTTTAGATGTTTATTACACCCACCCCCAGCTAATTTGATGAAAACTCTTGAAATTCAAATGTGTACATGTTAGTGATTAATTAGTTAAAAGCACAAGGCTTTGAGGTAAGCAAATCATTTGTTTTAGTTGACACCATTGTACCTTAAAATCAGCTCTGAATTGTAACATACAAAACTCAGTAAAGAAAAGATATTATTTAATTTCAAAAACTTTTAGTTGCTCTTACATGTTTTGAGGAATATGGATAATATTGTCTGAAAGCAAAAAACGTTTTCGATGAAAAATAAGGTTTTACAACAATTATTTCTTATTTCATAAACTATTTTATTTTTTTTACTTTAAAGTTGTTAAATATTCTAAAATTAATTAAAATGTTGTACAGTTTAGTCAATGGTGTTATTAAGTAGATAAATATCATGACAGATTATAAAATAAAGCTGATTACAATCAGCAATCTGCAAATAGATAAAAAACTAATATAACGTTTTTTTTTTTTTTTGGTGGGGGGTTGTGTCCAAAAATAGCTTAATTTAAATATACAGAAGACCTGAAGCCTCATGAAAACAATAGTCCGATGGTAGTAACATAAAAACTTGACGATAAAATTCTGCTTTCGTCAAGTTTAAGGCCGTTTTTATCATGCTATGCCTATTTAAAAATAACGAGGTAAATAATTTGTTCACATAAAGCTAAACTGTCACTTGTGACCTTCCGTACTATAACTTTTTCCTCTCGTAAGATGTCAGTGCGCGATGAAATTATGTACATGACACTTGTCAATCAATATCGTTGTTAATACCGGCTTTCTCTCATTTTGAACTACATTTTTTCAGCGCAGAAAGTGAGTAATGTTTGTTTCAAAATATATTAAATAAATTTTATAATTTCTAATTTTTTTAATTAATTTTTAAAAAATCATAATTGATTTTTTAAAAGAATTTTAAACGGAGACTTTCATTTTTGTAAACAAAAAGTGAAAAAAATGTTTGACAATCGATTTTCTGTCAATTTCGCAGATCAAAAAATATAAGATTTTTAACGAAAATTTTGGACGTGCCAGAAATTATTAAAAAATGTAAAAAAATAATCAAAAAGTACTTTGATCTTTCCTCTTGATAATAACATAAACATTAAAACGATAAAAAATTACTATTATTATAGTTATTATTCTGCTATGCTCATCTTCCAGCGATCTCATGTTGGTACCTAATCTAAAAAAAAATCGTACAATTCAAAAATATGTTTTCGTTTTAAATAACCTTAAAACGGTTGATAAGCCTTAAAAAGAAACTCAATCCAAAATAAATTGAAGCTTCCTCATTGTTCAAATGTCCTGTCTATGAATTCGGATATCTTTCACCGTAAATCTCTCCTTCATCTGTGAAGAGATTTTCCAGTATTTGCTGCCATATACATGATTATGAATTATTTTCTAGATTGAAAATATGAAAAATGAAGAATGAAACAGAATGGCGGGATAAGAAATGAAGTCGAAATGGTGAGTAACGAATGAATAAGTAAAGAAAGAAAGAAAGAAAGAAAAAGAAAGAAAGAAGAAAAGAGAGAAAGAAGGAAAGAAAGAAAGAAAAAAGAAAGAAAGAAAGAAAGAAAGAAAGAAAGAAAGAAAAAGAAAGAAAGAAAGAAGAAAAGAGAGAAGGAAGGAAAGAAAGAAAGAAAAAAGAAAGAAAGAAAGAAAGAAAGAAAGAAAAAGAAAAAAGAGAAATAAATAAATATAGAAAGAAAGAAAGAAAAGATAGAAAGAAAGAAAGAAGTAAAACAGAAAGAAAAAAAGAAAGAAGAAAGAAAAAAGGAAGGAAGAAAGAAAAGATAAAAAGAAGAAAAGAAAGAAAGAGAAAGAAAGAAAGAAAGAAAGAAAGAAAGAAAGAATAATGGAAAAAGGAAGAGAAATAAATGAATAAATAAATGAAAGAAAGAAAAGGCAGAAAGAAAGAAAGAAAGAAAAAAGAAAGAAAGAAAGAAAGAAAGAGAAAGAAAGAATGAAAACAGAAAGAAGAAAAGAAGAAAGAAAAAGAAAGAAAGAAAAAAGATAGAAAGAAGAAAAGAAAGAAAGAAAGAATGAAGTAAAGAAAGAAAAAGAAAAAGAAAAACGAAAGAAAGAACGAGTAAATGAAAAGAAACGGAGAAACAGATAAGCAAAATGTATAAAAGGAATTCAATCACAGTTTCGTAGCTAGGGTCGGGTGAAGGGGGTGGTTCGCACCGGGTGGCACTTTTGGTTTGTTTTCAGAAAAAATAAAAATCAATAGCATAATTTCAATAATTTTTTTCCAAAACAAGCAGCGATAAGGAAGAATATAGGGTTCAAATGAAACCAATTTGTCTTTCGATATGGCTGGCGCAAAGCCTGCCAGCCACCAATAAAAAAAAAATGTCTCGAAAACGCCCTGTCAGATAGTGGGGATAAACCCCACTGATAAGACGTGAGCAAAAAGTGTGGAAAAATTTTGAACATTTTTAAAGGGCTTGATGTGAAATTGGTTTAAGTCAATTTAGTGAATCCACAGTTTTTTTTCACCCCCATGTGAGAAGTCCAGACTTTAGCGTCAGTTCTTTGAATTTGATTTTTCCATGTCTGTGAACTGTTAGTGAAAATAAAATAAATAAGTTAACCAATTCACTGAAGCATAAAGAAAACAACGAAAAAAAGAAAAACAGAACTCCTAATTGATAACTATCAAATCGTCATGGCTGTGGTCACCAATCCGAAAAGCCCTAAAAATCAGGAAGACAATTTAACAATAATACAGTGTAACCCGGATATAAGAAAGTTGTCGGGACCGGAGAATAAGTATCTTATATCCGGGTTTCTCTTATATCCGGGTTTGGTCTATTTTGTTTAGGTACGTATGGATCTAATTTTGGGACCAGATAAAATCTCTCTTATATCCGGGTTTATCTTATATCCGGGTTACACTGTACTCATATTATAATAACTGATGTTCAATATCCAGTAGAACAGAAGTTAAAGACATTAGAATCAGGCAAGCATCCGATAATACCCACA